>OZ023321.1:15078129-15488129 GCA_964007375.1 Ophion obscuratus | reverse complement strand
AAAAAAATCCCCAAAAAGCCTATTTTTCGGCCTCTGGAGTGGCCTAACCCCTTAAGCGGATGTTTAAGCGAATTGATCTAGAGGAACATGGAATCCTTGGAATGTCCTTC
Source organism: Ophion obscuratus (assembly GCA_964007375.1). NCBI lineage: Eukaryota > Metazoa > Arthropoda > Insecta > Hymenoptera > Ichneumonidae > Ophion > Ophion obscuratus. The sequence goes on along the minus strand of OZ023321.1, from coordinate 15,488,019 downwards.
ATATAAATATAGTGACGATTTACCCAATGGTGATTTTAGAGTGGAGTGGCGAATTCCATTTTGCGTACGGCAAATGAAGATAATTAAATGCCAAATACGAGACACGCCCAACCTTTTTTCGTGGATTCGGTCATCGGGAAAAAAAAGGAAATATGCATTTTGAAGTGGATGAATGTAATTCTGGTACAACAAAAAATAGTTTTTCATGAGTATTTCGTATTCAGAATTTAAGGAGTCTCGGGACAATTGACGATGTGTTACCATTTGATTCAAAATTATACAATAAATTCTTTGCCATATACTAAATGGACCTTAAAATTTTCCAATCGATCGTCCACACCTTTTCTATAAAATCTACAATTGAAGAAGAACTTCTTAACATAGGGAGATGCCTACGCCCATCGCTGAATGGCAGTTTCACGCACGACAGTGCGAAAAAATGTTAACAATATTATGAAAAACCGTCACATCACTTAATGCGTTATGAAAATTTCGTCTCCCTTTACATTATGACAATTAGGCACCTATGTTAAAAAGTATTTCTTCAATTGTAAATTTTATAGAAACAGTGGAGACGATCGATTTAAAATTTAGAGGGTGCATTCAATATATGTGAAAGAATTGACTGTATAAATTTTAGTTGAATGGCACCATATCGTCAATTTTGCCGAAACTCCTTAATTATCTTCTTACTGCCGAACGCAGAGTGGAATTTCGATTGTTTTCCAGAACGTTCAACGTTTTCGATTAATACTACTCATCACAAAAATACGCTATATTTGTTCCGAAGAGGACTTGAAAAATCATTAAATATCACATTTTGCTCGGTGTCAGATTCTCCGCCCCAGACCCTTAAAAAACATTTTCCCACCTCATAGTTGTCACCCTGTGTATGTGCGTGCGTGCGTGTGTGCGTGCGTGCGTGTGTGTGCGTGCGTGTGCGTGTGCGTGCGTGCGTGCGTGCGTGTGTGCGTGTGTGTGTGTGTGTGTGTGCGTGCGTGCGTGCGTGCGTGTGTGTGTGTGTGTGTGTGTGTGTGTGCGCGCGTGCGTGTGTGTGTGTGTGTGTGTGTGTGTGTGTGTGTGTGTGTGTGTGTGTGTGTGTGTGTGTGTGTGTGTGTGCACATAAATATATGTGCCAATTCGTAAGACATCGTAGCAATATTGCTCCTCGAGTCACGGCCGCCGATTATTTATCTTTATTGCCGGCAAAGCTGTAACGACTCGCGAGGATTGCTCCAGCTCGTTTATTAAGAATGATCTTACAAGCCAACCTCGTGATATCCGCGCCGTTTTATCGCGGATAATAGATTTTTTACCCCTCTCCGTTTTCAAACGAAATGAAGGTATTGCAAAAGAGACTCTCGTCCAAGATGAGAAGGGATGGGAGGGAGAGGGACTCACTCTCATCCGGGACTTGAAATACGGACGTCCTTTGGACAATCTCGCGACGATATTGCTTTTCTTCTACTAACACCCACACACACACACACACACACACACACACACACACACACTCGTGTACATCACATTTATGGATGAAAAAAGGGCACCTCTCATTTAGATACGCACGAAGCGATCCTTCCCTCTTTACAACGCAATCCACTTCGATCTGAAATATGCGAGACATCGAGCGTATACAAGAGGCGCGAAGCAGCGTGTTTCGATAATTAAATCGATTAATCGCCGGATTTTTATTCAACACTCCGAAGCAGAATCCAGAAGGACCGTATTTTTTTTTTGTTTCGCACTTTGCTTTCGTTCACGATGTCAAATGAGCTCCGAGGAAGGGCGATTCGTTGCACAAAATTCATTATCGAATTGAAAAATGTAACGCTAAAATATAACGAGCTTCGAAGCAGAGAGAGTGAGGAATGAGAATATTTTGTTTTCCTTTGAAATTGTTCACGTTGGTCAAAGTGAAAAAAAAAGAGAAAAATTAATTTTCGTGCAGCTTCCCGTGCAGAAATTTGTTTGGTAGTCCCCAAATCCTACCACATCTCCCTATCCTACCTGTCGCACATGGTGAGCATTGAGACCTGATTGGATTCCGCACTGTTCGGCGATGAACCCCGTTTGCGAATTCTTACCACGTTCGAATCGAACATATGGGATAAGGCAGGAGAAAAATTCGGCGCGTTGAAATTATGATGACATTGTGTGAGTAAATAACAAATGATAATTACAATGGATGTGATATGATGTGATGCAACTCGATTTTTACCTTTTTTGAGCGATTCATGCCTTTTTAAGGAGGTTGGAGTGGTCCAGTTGAGTCAGATAACGGTTTATGATTTTTTTTAATGAACCTCAAAAAATCATACGACGTATAGATTCTGTAGATGCTCATTTTTCATAAAATATATAATTAAAGGGCAAAATTGTGCATTTTTATATTTTTATAACGTAACTAAGAAAAAGTTTTGTGTTACTACCAACTTGAAAAAGTATAACATTGTCGATGATTATTATGAAGAGAACTGCGTCAGCGAATGTTTCATACAACTCAGAATCAAATTTTCAGTCATCTATAATTATGCCTATATAAATATAAATTTATATCCCGGGATTATTTATTATTGCCATTAAATAATATTGAGTGTTACCGAAATACGACACCTTTGCGGACATTGAGGTCGGCAACAATGCTCTTCATCCGCCAGCCAGAATTCATAATCTTTCATCAAATTTTAATGGTTCAATATTGTATATGTATGGTTTACGATGAATAAGATGGGGTTTTTTTTCGAAATATTTACAAAAGTTTAGTTTGCATTAATATATTGTTAGAAATGGTTTATCTTGATGCCAAATAGCAAATTAAAAAATTACCTCAACCGTAGCGCGAACGTATTCCCATCTAACCGCGCGTGAAATTACATACCTTAAAGTATTTTTATCTCTGGTGTTTTGTGATGAAAAAATTTCAAATAATTCGTAAAGACTGAGTATATTCTAGACAATACCATATTTTTTCATATTTAATCTTGGATTGTGGTTAATGCTTCAACCTCCTTAAGATAAGTTTTATACTTTTTTTAAGATCCACTCATTTTGTATGTCCATACAGGGTATTAGGAAGGTCGATGCAAAGGTCAATGTTACCTTAGTCCAAAGCCTAAGGGTTTCGAGTTATCATGGTAAGTATGGTTTTTGAAAAATGTCCCAAAATTAGGTACTAACTCGTTTACCCCTTATGTTGAGGGGCCAGTACACTTTGAAAATTTAAAAAAATCGAAAGCAAGCAAGACTTGAAAAAATCTACGATGATGAGCAATCAGAAGGGATTTTGTACGGTGCAGGAATTGCCGATTGAGTTTAGGTACGAGTTTTTCATAGTATAACCTTCAAACAGCATTTTTCTCGAAACAACGTTTTCAAAATCTAGCTCCATCGTATCTCTAAAACTAATAAACTGATTATCTTGAAATTTGAACCACATATTGTGAACATGATTCGCAACAAGATGACCCTCGATGGTTTTAAAATTTTTATTTTTACTCTTTTTTTGCAAAAAACTGCGAAAAAACGCGTTTTTTTTACTTTCTTCGTTTTTCATCTGCCATTTTTTTATTTTTTGATCAAACTTCATATCCGAGGGCTATTTTGTAGCTGGTGCCATACTGAATCTAATGGACTTTCATTTTTTTGTTTCAGACAAGCCGTTGCCGAGTTGTGATGAAGCTACCTAGCCCACCTATTTTTGGGGCGTTACGTTAAACTATAGTTTTTGTACTTAAAAATGAATAAAAATGAATAAAACATGTTTTTAAATGTATTTCAAGACTTTATTTATCAAGTCCAACAACTTTTATATTCATATCTTTTATAAGATCCTCACAAAAAATCGCGAAAATAGCCTTTTTCGTGGCTACAAAGTAAACTGCCCCCGTAATGCTATTTTTAAAAAAAGCATTAATAAAAGAGGTATTTTGATTTTTTGACAAGTTTTTAATTATTCAACACGTCCCATTTAGTTGGTTGTGTGGATACAGATGATTGTATTGGTGTGTGTCGATTGTATACACATTAAGCTAAGACGCAAATAAGTTTTTAGTTACCAATTATTGTCTGTTTGACCATTATGAACGAGTTAGTGCCTAATTTTCCAAAAATCATACTTACCATGATAACTCGAAATCCTTAGACTTTGAACTAGGGTAATCTTGGTTAGATATTTTCCTAAAGAGGTGACCTGTCACCCCCTTAAGACTTTTTTCTCTTTTTGTCGACCTTCCTAACACCCTGTATATTTTTTTTTGAAAATTCAACGTGCAGAATGACATGTAATCCATCGAGAATCGTTTCGGATTCTGTTCGATAATGTGGGAATCCTTTAGAAACGAAATTGGACTCGTACATTCGATTCGAATGAGGAATCCCAATTAAAATCTAATGTACGAGCGTGACGTTTTGGTACAACGATGCAATGCGATGGCCCATTGGATCCCTATCAGGAAGTGGGGACAAGTATGGAAATTCAATTGGATCCCTACAAGAATTTCTGCATGGGTTGCTGTCAATTCAAGACCCCGCAGAATATTATCCGCCTTCACAAGAAAGAAACGTCGGAACGATTCAATTTGTTTATTTTGCCAAAATATCGTTGACAATAAAATTTATACGTATGTGTATAAAATGCGAAGACGGTTCGAAGCACTTTTTGTCTTCTCGCTGTAATAGCATGCGCGACTTTATACCGATAACACATAAAGTCCCTGGACTGACGACGTCATTGACATTGCAATAATCCAGACTGCGTGACGCTCATGCTGATAAATATTTTATATCGAAACGAGTGAGGCTCTAGAGAAAGAGAGAGAGAGAGAGACTCTCTTTTATTCACTCACTTTTTCTCTCTCCCATTCCATGACGAGACATTCATTATTTCCTGTTTCTTTCTTCCTTAAGGCCTTAGGCCACAGTAACGGGTATAAAATCATATGCGAATTTAACAATTTTTTTCGTATGAAAAAGTGATTCACTCATAACATTAATTACACATCTATTTAGTATGAATATCAAGTTATTAGAATATATATTTATATTATTTTTTCAATGTACAAAATGGCGAACTAGTCGAAACTTCGCGAAACAGCTTTTTTCCAATTGGCGTGACAAATAAATTCAACGATTTTCACTTGAATTACTTCAAATTTAAAAGTTATGTTCCTGATTGCATTTCGCAGAGAAGTACGTACGGAATTTCTGATTAATCGAAAACCTTTCATTTTATGAGCAGTTTATGAGCAGTTATAACGAAATTTTTCACTGAAAATTCATTTCTTGAGTTCAAATACCTACAACTTTTGTACAAAAGAATATTTTTTTAATTCCGTACGTACTTCTATAGGTATTCTAATGTAGATTAACGAGAATTTTTGTTTTTTTGTTCTAGGTAAAAAATTGTGGATGCTAAATGACACGCCGCAGAGCGCCTAAAAAAAGATAACAAAAGAAAATATTAGTAGTCGGCCATTTCGTACATCGAAAAAAAAAATATATATTTTCTAACAGCTTCATATTCATACTAAATAGATGTGTAAGTAATTTTATAAGTGAATCACTTTTTCATACGAAGAAAAATTGTCAAATTCGCACATGATTTTATACCCGTTACTGTCGCCTAAGGCCTTAAGGAATCCCCGGTTCCTGAGGCATTTTATTTTTTCATTTTTTTTATCATATCCACTCCCATTTCGTATCGCTCAAAAAAATCCTACCGGGAAAAATAATTTCTTACAATTAATGAAACAGGAGATAAAAAGAAATACTTGGTTATTACGGACGTATGACTGCGCTCATAACGAAATGAAAGTAAAGTTGATTGATCGCAATGTTATGGTGCCTCGCTGATTTTTGCCTTGCACGAATAAATTAGCATTACTTCTGGCAACAGTACATTTACACGTATTCGTCTACCTGTTGCAGTCTTTCCAACTCATCATGACATCACGTGCGAGTGCCACGGTTGCTAATGTATACACGTAATAACATTTATGTAAGTGGTTCCTTTCGGTGTAACGTTATGACGTGCTCACGTGTGTGCGACAGTCATCACGATGACAATTTTTTTTCCTGAGTTCCAACATATACCCTTGAGAGTATTGCCCTTCATGATGTTGAAGTTTGAATCGTTGGAATGCAATGAAAAATTTTATTCATTTTTTTTTACTTCCTCATTTTCAATTATCACTCAAAATATTTTCTTATATATTTAGGCTGCATATGTCTAATGAGGATCCCGAAAAACGTTCGAGTGATTTTGGAGGGCTAGATGTACCAAAAAAATTGGGCTACGAAACTTAATCGCTTAAGGCAGTATTGTTGTCTATAAATTTGAAAAAAAAAACTTTTTTAACCCTTCCTTGTCACACTGGGTCATTTTGACCGAGACGAATTTGAAACAAAATGCTCACTTTCCTAACACTGAAAGTTTTCAATAATTTTTTACAATTCAATGTTATACTTTGGAAATGTTAATTATGCAGACATATTAAAAAATGGTTAAGGTGCACCCCGATTTTTTTTTCAATAAAAATCGGCGAAGGGCCGTCAAGGGCAGGTGGTTGAAGTTCTATCCGGGTCAAATTGAAAAAGGGTGTCAAGGCCGTCACCAAATATAAGTGTGTCAAGGTTAAGTTTATTTTTTTATTATTCTACAGGCCTTTCTGAATACGTCTGTGAGAAATGTTTAATGATACTCATAAAATAAGCCGAGTTATAGAAATAATAAGCAGGACGCTCGGAAAACGTGGTCGAGACGCGGCAACTTTAAACCCGTATCCTTTTTGTTAACGTTGGTAGCAGACTTGAGTAGATATTTTTTTTTCTTTTGTATAACTCGTAGAGTGGTGAGAAAAATAGAAAAAATTGATAATCTAAGTTTAACATGCCGGTATTTTCCATTTTTTTTAAATGCCGGACGATTGCCTGAATCTGGTACTAAACTTTACAGCACTCATACAGATTAAGAATATGTTTGGTTTTTTTCGGAATCATACATGATCCAGAACACTGGTCGCCAATTGGGAGCGTCTAGCGCGCCGTACAAGCAAACGTACAAAAGTACATGTTAATGGATTTTTTAAATCTGTACATATTCTCGAAGAATCAACAAACAGTTGCATTAGTTTTTTTTAGTCATTTTTTAAGTTATTCCATCCTAAAAATCACGTCCAAGACAGCGCTCTAAACGACACTGCCTTATGGGAGGAGATACTTTTAGGCGAAGATAAAATGTGCTGACCTGCATGATTTTTTTTAAAAGAAAGATTTCCTCACCATTTCTAAGCCATAGGGTACGTTTTATTACTACTTTTGGCTGTTATATGGTATTATTTAATTCATCTTTAAAAATGATGAATGAATGACATGATCTTCTAAACTGCATTTTCAAATATGGCGTGACGTATAGCTAAAAAACGAATCGACTAATTCTGATGAAATTTGGTATAAATCTTTCTAACTTCATTGCCTAAAATATGACCCAAATGTTTTTGAAGATTAAGAAAAAAAACTTTTATTTTAATTCCAAAATGTGGCAATTTTTTCGGAAAATTCAACCTTTTCATTCCAAAGCGTACCATTTCGTCGATTTTCAACATTTCTCACTTTTTCTTGGTTCATATTCTGCGTATGAATGTTAATGAAGGAAAAATATTCGTTAGTTTCTTTCAGATTAATCCCGCCGATGCTACGTGTCACGAAGTCTGACAACATCCGCCGCAACCTGTTTAGAAGATCGTGCCATACATCCGCCTTTTTTTAAGATTAATTGAAAAAACCATGCAACAGTCAAAAATAGTAATAAAACATGCCCTAAGTCTCAAAATAGTAAAGAAATCTTTCTTTGAAAAAAATATCATGAAAATCAGCTATTTTTCTCGCCTAAAGGTATAATCCCCCCTTAAGCTACTAATAATGCATTTGCCGAGGGTCCGGGAAAACCCGTACCTGTATAGATGGCCCCCCATATCCTTTCGATTCTCTGGTGCACAGACAATTTTCCCTTAAGGGGGTGACCCTCTCTAGAAACTTCAAAAAATCATTTGTTTGCATATTATTATAGAGTGAACTTTCAAGAATATTTTAAAACCAACTGGACCCTGAAATTCTAAAAATTGACGAAGTTACACTTTTTATAGTGGAACAGTGTGCGTCGGGTTTACCGCGATCCGTCGAGTTTGCACGCGATTATCTCGAAACTACATATCTTGACACGGCGGTATTGATATCGTGAGTAATTTTCACACTATTGACTTAAATTTGCACAGTTAGCGTTCAAACAGTAGTTATTTTCGGTTCACGATCGCATTTTTTAACTGGATGAACCATGTTACCATGTTAATAACAATGACTTAAGCATGCTGTTTTTCAACACAAAAATTAGGTTTTCTTTGGAGAAGCGGTCATTTTTCGTATTTTTCGAAATTTCAAAAAGTGGATCGTGAACTCATAGCCAGTTGGATATATTTGAAGAATTTTTTTTTTCGTTTCAAACTACATTTGAGGCTGTTAGAGATCCCGCCGTTTCGGGCTTCACCGCTTGAGAACTGCAACGCCAACTGCAGCACCACAAACACTTTGGAAGATTTTCTTCCGAAAAAATTACATTGTAACCACAAACATGTGTACACTGAGAAAAAATACCAATTCAATCAAAAAAATATATTGATTGATCTGAATAAATGTGCTGCTGCGGAGTGCCACCGATATATGAGATTGTTACAATACTATCAAATATTGCAAAATGTGATTGACTTAAATAACATATTATTTTATTTGAAAAAGCTCTTCTGTTCTCTGAATATCTACATTATCCTTCAAATAAAATAATATTCTATTGAAATCATTCTATATACAATCCGTAGATGTATGGATGAAATAATTAAGCGGTTGCTACAACATTTTTTATTTCGTACAAAAATATAATCAATCGAATTAATTATTTTTTTACTGCATAGAAACGAATATGCCATGGGACGTAAGTTTTTCAATTTGTTTTAAATCTTAAATAAAAAGTGAGCATTAGAATGATCATCCACGATAATAGTGGAGAGAATATCAGATGTCCAATGGAATATCCATGGAGACAATATCAGATATTCAACTGATAAGAACAAATACTACACTTTGATCTTAGCCACAGGCCAAGAAGCGATACTCTTTAGAGTTTCTCCGGCGTTTAAGTAGATTTTCGGTTCACGCTACGCTTACGAGAAACGAGCGCGCGTGCGGCGTCTAGCGGTTACTCCGAGAACCACGGGTTTCCTCACATCTATAATTTCGGTGGCGCTCGGCCATGTTTTGGTTGCATTTTTTCAACCAAATGCGCAAGAAACAAATTTTCAGTTTTTCCTGTGTACTTACTCGAATCAACAATATTCATGTTATGAATTGAAACGCTTTTTTTGTTCGTTGAAGAAAATGCATTCAAAACTATATAATTTGTTCCCGAGAATTTTTTAGATAGTTTCAATAATATATTGTTCTCGGCTATCAATATATCTTTTGAATGAAAAAAAAAACTTTTAATTTTATCATATTATTAAATTCAATAGCGTTTTGTTTGGACTAATAAATCCGATTATTTACACCAACAACTTTACAATGGAATCAACGAAATTTCATTCAATAACACCAATGATTTTTTTCTCGGTGTACAACATGCTGGGAAAAAATTAATTTATTCCAACCAATGTGTTACTAGAAAAACATGCATCATTATGACCTTTCAAATTGGGCTTCCAAAGAGGGGACAACCTCGTTGAATATCTGCAACCAAGATCTCAGGAAGTATTGGCCTTCCGCTGATTGTTTGCTGCGCCAGCCGGTGCACAGTTAAGCGGTCACCGCTCCGAGTATCGGGCACGCGCAACGCTGCTTAACTCGAAGGAACGTCGGATCCGGACTCCAACTGGCCATCCGGCAGTGTCCGTTTGATTATCACGATTATATTGTTACGAGGATTTTCGTTACCACGCACACTTCGACTTTTTATTGTACCGTCGCGGTCATCGGCGCAGAAGGTTGTCACTATTATTGAGTCTCGGCGCCACATAACATCCACATATGTATGCTGAAAAGTGTACTAAACTCGAGGACCCCAACGGGATCGGGGTTCATCGTCCACGTAATCGACCCTCGGCCGTCGAGTCTCTTCTTGGACCCAAGAACAACGGAAAAAAAGAAAAAAAAACACGAAATTAACATTCGTAACGATTCGAGATTGGCGCGAGTTCAGAACTGCGAAATAGTCTGGTAGACAAGCGCCGAATGGACGGAAAAAAAACATCTCTCCATACCGGAATTCATGGGTGTTACATTCGATTGCTTCTCCTAGCTCTCGCAAATTCAGTTTTCTTTTTTTTCTTCATTCTTCAGCACCAGAGTGATTATAAAGTCCTAAGGTACGAGCCTCTGATGTTCATCTTCGTCCAAGGACGGCGAGGAACCATCAGCAAAATCAAAACGGTAGCGACTGATGAAACGTCAAAATAGCAATTAATCCGAGACAATGTTGCGGACCCTGCTTGGAATTAGAGCCGCCTTCCATGGGGTAACCTCGAAATTACCTCGGAAGGATCATTGCTGAAGAAGACGTGCCTGGAGCGAAGGTCGAGTGGAAGCGAATCAATCAGATATCCACCACGAGATACCGAGAAAACCGCTTAAATTAATTAGCCGCTATTATCGGCTGATCGATGACTTTATCGATGATTGCCGCGGTGAGTAATTAATGAGAGCCTGCCGGAGATAATTCATTAAATGATAGCCGCAGGGCTCCGATGGGAGTCTCCGTGCCCCCTGTACGTTGTACGCCCCCTTTTTCATATTCATTTCGATCCTTACATTCCATAAGGATAACAATCTCGAAAGCGGAATAACCCCCATCGTCCCATTGTACCATCTTGCCCACCACTCTACTACTTGGATACTCCTAACGTGTTACCTTTACCTCCTAGCACACTTTGCATTAATTATTATCTCGTTTTTATATTTTTCTCTCATCTTCATGGTCTTTTTTCGTTACGATTAAGGAAATTGCATTTGCAAAATACAGCTCGGTTCCCCGTGATGAGACACCAACTACCTCCATTCGGATGAGGCGAGACAACGGACACGTAAATGAGCATATTAACTTGATTTAAATACATTGAATAATAACCAAGCCATTTGATTGCCTGTACAGCAATAGCTGCATCCAGAGAAAATAAATGTGAGAAAAACTATACCTTAAAATTGAGGGAACAAAACGATTCCTTCTGTCATCACGAAAGGATGAAATTCCGATGACATATTTTACATTTAGAAAAATATATACGGGGTATCCCAGAACTGAATGAGTTCCTTGAAATGGGGGGTAGGGGGTGAAATTCTTAGTCGATTGATATAAGCATGTGTGGGTCTCAGGTCAACCCCTGAATTGTTATTAATTTTTAAAGGCGGGCCAATCAGGTGCGCCCGATGAGCCAGCGTACGTCGGTGAGCGATACGGGCACTACGCCTACCGGCACGTCATCGGGCGCACCTGATTGGCCCGCCTTCAAAAATTAATAATAATTCAGGGGCCGACCTGAGACCCACACATGCTTATATCAATCGACTCAGAATTTCACCCCCTACCCCCCATTTCAGGGGAAGCATTCAGTTCTGGGACACCCTGTATATGTATATACGCATAACATACGAGCTTGCGGCAACGAAAGAATAGCGTGAATAGAAAAAAAGAAATCGGCGGAAATAAACGATACAATCGAAATAGAGGATGAGTGCGTTTAGAATTGGTGCTTTTTCGACGTGATCCAGTGTAGGGTGGGAAGACAAAATTTAATAAAGGGATTACACCTAGTTGAAATTTTTGAAAATATCGATTTTTGGTTTTCGACAGATTCTTCAAATCTAACATTTCTAAAGTGTTCTCTGAAAATTACGAATTTATTCCTTCACAATTGAACGAGCTATGGGCGTTTATAGGCAGCTTCCGCGAACCGGCGAACTAAACGCGTTTTTCTCAAAAATACTATTTCAAAATCGGTTACCACGATACATCAAAAATCACTGCACCGATCAACTTCAAATTTTAGAGGCTTCTTTTACGTACCAAAAGCAGGGCTTGAACGAAGGCTTTTTTTAATGCATTTTTTCTTATCAACTGGAATAGAGCGTTTTTTTTTCAAAAATCAATATTTCACTAAATTCTTCACCCAAGCACTGGATAATTCCATGCAACAACTAAATACATTTGATTTTTTTATTTGGCATGATTTGTTTGCGAGCAGCAGTCACGGCGAAGGATTTTTTTATGCTTCGCTTTTTTATTAACCAAAATAGAGCGTTTTTTTCACCGATAATCGACACTTTCATTTTAGGCTGCAGCAATGTTTTTAAAGATCAACATTTTTTTTACCGTCGTCCAAGAATTGGATAATTTCATGCCAAAACTAAATACGTTTGATTTGTTTTATTTCGGGCGATTTGTTTGCCAGCAGTGGTCGTTTTTCAAACAGCGCTCTGCACAAACCATCGTATCAACCACATTTATAAATATTTGGCAATACAAAAATTGCAAAAGATACTTGAAATCATATTCATTAATGAAAAAATTAAAAAATCCAAAACCTGCACAGGCTTTGCCAGAAAAAAATTAAGAAAATTCCATCTTTTTCCGGTCACCAGCTAAGTACAACTCCTCAAGGGGTTAGGCCACAGTAACGGGTATAAAATCATGTGCGAATTTAACAATTTTTTTCGTAGTAATTCACTCATAAAATTAATTACACATGAATTTAGTATGAATATCAAGCTGTTAGAAAACATATATATATATTTTTTTCGATCTACAAAATGGCCGACTACTAATATTGTTATCTTTTTTTAAGCGCTCCGCGGCGTGACATTTAGCATCCACAATTTTTTACATAGAACAAAAAACAAAAATTCTCGTCAATCTACATTAGAATACCTAGAGAAGTACGTACGGAATTTGTAAAATATTATTTTATTCAAAAGTTGTAGGTATTTGAATGAATTTTCAGTGAAAACTTTCGTATGAAACTGCTCATAAAATGAAAAGTTTCCGATTAATCAGAAATTCCGTACGTACTGCCCTGCGAAATGTGATTAGGAACATAACCTTTAAATTTGAAGTAAATCGAGTGAAAATTGTTGAAGTTATTTGTCACGCCAATTGGAAAAATCTGTTTTGAGAAAAACGCGTTTCAAGTTTTAGGTACTCTATGACCGTGCCCGAGGTGGGCTTCCGTTATACGCTCAAAGGCGGTGAAAAAAAAATGTTCTTGCTAAAAATCGAATACTAACTTATTCTTATGATGACAAAGCACCGTTTGAGCGAAAAAAATCGATTTTTTGAAAATTCTACTCTGGCCTTACCCCTTAAATCCAGTGGATTCATGCGGGAAGAGTAGGTGGAGGGTGCACGGGAGTCCATTTTTTCCCGTGGTACAAAAGTCGTCCGAAGCGTCCGGGTTTCGGTCGGTCAACTTTTACGACTTTTCTCTCCGTTCTTTTTAAAACAAATTCTTCCTTCTTCGCATCTATATTTATCCTCCACCCCCTCTTTGACTCCTGTCTCTTATTCTGTTTTTTTCCCTTTCTGTCGGTCCTTCGGGTCTCTCGGCTTGTTCGTCCTTGCCGAGGCCTTCCACTGGTGGGCGTCAATGGCCACGCGAAATATATGACGCAAGCTCGAATGTGCCGCGTGCCGTAAGATAAGCTCGGGGCATAACGAGAGATCTCGCCGAGGTATGCAATGCCAGCAGCACTCGTTGTCAATTTCTTAAGCGCGTCATCGACATTCGGGAGAGTGGAGATCCCCGAGTCGAAATTTTTAGCCTCCTCTGAACCCTCCCAGGACCCATTTCTTTTGTAATACATAAGCCGCCAGCCTCCGTTGAACCTACGAAACCTCATTTGTCGAGTTCAGTGCCATGCAGAGACCTCCTCTTGGCCCACAGTAGCCTCTGCTAGACCTCCCAAACCTTCTCTCGACCCCAGTTTCAGTGAAACGTGCAGAGCACAGGCCTCCTTAACCTGCTTTCAACCTCAAACTGTTGCCTCGACCCCACCTAACCTGCTTTCGGCCCAAATTCGATATCTCCTCCATCATCATTCCATTGTGGCCTGGTCGGTAACCCGTTCGATGACGAAATTAATAAAAATACATCGTCCCCTTATCAAATTATTAGTGCAATATTAATATGCGAAAACAATCAAATTTTCTCAATATCGATTTATTATTATTTTATAGGCAATTCATAAAAGAATGCTTGTATATACAGTCTTACTCCAATTCTATCGGATTAATGGGCGTTTTCCTGTCAGAAAAAATCTCACAGGAAAATTCTTAAAAAATGTCAGTCTATCCACTATAAGCTTATGCGACGTTTTTCGTCCTTGACGTTTCTTCTTAAACCCTCTAGTTCTTGAGTTACATTGCATTATCTAGAATTAGTCTTTTTTAGCAAAAAATGAAATAACATTGCGAAAAAAATCGTACAAAACTTTATAAAAACGCAAATGGACTTCTTGCTACCCCGTTCAAGTTTATCATGGATAAACGCAACAATTTTTTTTGCATAAGTCATGCGCCCAATTCTCGATGGTCGAAAAGAAGCCGAAAATCAGTCACATATAAAAGTGCGTACCGGGGCGAAAAGAAAATTATAAAAAAATATTTCAGAAAAGCAATATAAAGCTGAATTTATTCCCGTCAAAACGCCGTTCGGTAAATTTGGTTATCTTTTTATTTACGAAGCTATGTAACTTTTCGTGCAGCAAGAAATATCGACTATGGTGTATCCAAACTTTTAAGCGACGGTATATATTATATAATACTATATATATATATTATACCCGAAATATGTGGTTGCATTAATATATTGGAATATACACTACCAGTCAAAAGTATTCAGACACTTCAGATAACTGCAAAACTTAATATCACTTTGGATCTTTGCAAACTTATGGTAGAATAATAATTATTTTACGAAGATAGTATAAAGCTCTGTATAATTACTTAATTATATAGATCTTTATAGTATGTTCGTGAAATAATAAATGAAATGAATTATATTACTCTAACATTATTTGGCAATTATCCAGCGCTCAAAAGTTTTGCGATTATGTGGAGTGTCCGAAAACTTTTGGCTGGCAGTGTAGATCTAAATAACATATAATGTTGATATCTATATGGAACGTTAGGGTGTTAATTATAGTCTATTTCATGTTTTACAGGATTGAAATTGTCGGTTTAGAATTCAACCTCATTCGATTTTTTCTTTATTTTTTCTTTTTGTTTTTGTTCGTTTTGTTTTTTTTTGTTTATTCAATAATAAGTTGATAAATGTCGACGGCCGATTACCGTCGATTTTAAATAAAATGTTTGATTTTTCTTTGTTTTCATTTTTAGCACGTCGAAAATTTAAAAACCATTTCCACGTGTATGTATGAAGCATATTTTTATTTTTTTCCGCTAAATAATTATAATATTAACTAACCGCGTCTATTTGATTCTTTTTTATTTTAGTTAACTAGATTTTTCATAGAACCAAATTTTTCCTATTGCATTCCATCATTAAAATGATTGATTTCAAAAATGTTTATTTATAGAAAATGAATCTATTTAATATCGTCCAATAACTACATATTTTATTTGATCCTAATAAATCTGTGATTCGGTTTCATCAGTTCAACATCTTCATCTGTTCAAAAAAACAATTTAGTTAAGTTCACTGAATGGGTCTAGTTATTTTTTTTAAATTTACCTTAAATAGAATTTTCTTAGAGTTAACCTTTTTTCTATTTGATTGAACTAATGGTCCATCTTTATTGCAACACTCATATAAAAGGAGCGGGGGGTAGAGAAGGTGGAGAGAGAGGAATTTTATATATATGTATATGTATATGTGTGTTTGTTTGAAAAATCTATAGCATGTTATTCGATGAAACTCTCTAATTATCACAATCATATTAACTAATTCACATAGCTTATGTGATACAACTAATAGTTAGAGGTATTCATTTGGTCTCTTATGCCATATCAGCGACCAAAATGTTATAAGCACTCGGTAGCATAGGGACAGCGGAGCGTAGTTATGAGTAGGTAGGCTAGGTTCAAGGCGCATATAGGGCAAATATTTTCTTCGAACAAAATCATTTCTATAGGCCAGGGAATGACGAATTAGGATGAAAAATCCTTGTGGTAAAGCTCTCAATTAAGGCGTTCATTTTATTTTCGATTTATAAAATATTTTATACATATAGTACACTTAGCTTTACAGTGTGCATTGTAAGCAAATAAAGATTAATTTAAATCTCATCTTTATTAATATATATAAATATCTTTGAAAGAAATATGATCGTAGTAGGCTGTGCGACAAGGAAAATACCTATTTTATTTAAATAGATTCTATATAAATTCATTTTTTTGTTTAGCAGTGTACAGTAGGCCGAAAGGAGGGGAAGTAGGTTCTGCGGGAGCGCTCGCAGTAGGCCGAACTGAGGTTCCGTAGGTTCAATTGTGAACCTCACTGACCTCCTTTGAGTCAAAAAGTCTACTTTCTGCCATGCCGGAGGTTCATCGGAGGCTCTAACGCATGGTACTTTCAAACATTGTACCCTCCTTTAGATACCCAATAATCCGCTCACGCCGATTTCTGCTCGCCTTCATTTTGTGGGTTGAACGCGGCTCGAAAATTTCGACTCGGGGAGAGACGACAAAAAAAAACGCGCGCGGATAAAACAGAAGAAAGGATGATAAAGAACCATCTGTATATGCGGATCGCTGCACGTACCCGGACTCGCTGAGAACGTTCAAAAATTGCAGCTTTAGCACGGCATGTTGTACGAAACAAAACACATGTATTTCGAATCTCGAAATATTTCATTTTATGGGCACGTTAGTCATTTGTAATTGACTTGGCAATTTATCTTATTGCCAAATAAACATTTGTTTATTATCGATAGCTGTTTTTAATGGTGCATCCGAGGATAAATAAACGAACGGCCAACGATTTATTAATCATACGTTTGTGTCCGTACGAACGAAGGGTTGATAAATCGTAATTAATTAATTAATTACCATTGATAATAAATAAATCGTTACGTACATTACGTAATGATTTATTTATAACGTATTATGATTAGTAACAAATAAACCACGATAGAACGAATAATTGAAGAATCGTCATTACTACATTACGACAGATAATCATAAATCATTGCATAATGTGCGTAGGAATTTATTTATTATTATTAAACGTAGTAATTTATTTTTGGTTTATTAAACTTAATTATACATTTGTAAAAATCATTACGATTGATAAATCATTACCTAATTTATGACATGATTTCTAAATCGTAATTGATAATAAATTTATTATTAATCCTAATTTTTCATTACATTTATAACATTATTTGAAGATTTATTAAACGTATCGACTGATTTATAATGAATTACGATTAATAATAAATATATCGTAATAAAACGAATGATTCAAAAATCGTAATTAAGAAATTACTATTAATAATAAATCATTCATTGCGTAATGATTTATTTATAATTCATTGAACGTAATAATTTCTTTATTATTAATAGTAATTTATTAATTGCGATTTATCAATCGTTTGCTTTCCTATTATCTATTCATTATCAATCGTAATTCATTATAAATAAATCAATACGCAATGTACGTGATGATTAATAAATCGTAATTAACCCTTGTCAGTCACACCTCCAGATTGTGACGTAATAGTCATTGGGGGTGTAATCAACCCCACTCACTTTGGAGAGTGATAAATAATTGAAAAATCGAGAAAAAAAATCCTACAATGCATTTTCAACCCTTGTATGTAAGACCATGCCGATTATTTTCAAATCGTGTAATTTTTAATATAAAAAAAATGTCGAAAAAAAATAATTTCTGGAATGTATGGCAGGTCGAAAAACGGCTGGGGTTGATTCAATCCCCGATGATTGTGAAGGGTTAATACATTACGATTAGTGATACATTGATTATTGATACTTATTTATTAAGTACGATCAATAATAAATGTATTATTGATTCGAATTTGTGAATTACAATTTGTTAGTCATTCGATTGATCACGATTTATTTAGTATGAATCGTATTAATAATAAATATTTATTGATGTATTTATCGTAATCAATCAATCATTTGTGACAAAGAAGTCAATAGACATTTACTATGAATACGATTAATAATAAATAAATCATAAATCCCTGATCGATTTTCGATTGTCGATATGTTCGATTTCGATTTTCGATTGATCGATTATGACTCGTTAATCGAGCAAAATATCGTGTTGTACGAACTGCTCTTTCTGAAGGACCGCAAAAATAGTATCCGTCTTCTTTTTGTCTCGTAAATGGTTCCCTTCCTGCTTCTCTTCCCTTCTCTATTGTTATTTCATTTTTTAATTTTTATTTCCTTCAGTTTAATTCTAATTTTGCGAAAAGAATTTTTCGAGGAATCTTGCCAGTCTGTTTCACTCACAGTCAGCAGTGTAAAGAGCGATCTCTTGTACGATGCAAAAATTTACCTTGGACACGAGAATTATGTAGCGTGCGAAGTGATGAAAACGTAGACAATGTACCACACTGAGCACCTGTGGTCCTGCACGATAAAAGCCGTCACGGGACGGATCGCCGAGGCAATAAATTTGCCCGCATGCGATTCTATGTGTTCCTGTGTACAGCTTACCAGCAAGAGGGAGGAAGAGAGGAAGAGAGGGAGAGAGGGAGAGAGAGAGAGAGAGAGACTACGAGATTTTGTCACGATATTATCACCTGAGACTAGAGAAACCATGACGTCGGCAACAAGAGGGTAGAATCTTTCTCTCTCTCTCTCTCTCCTCCTCTGTTTCTCTTCCCTCTTCTCGCCCACACCTGACCCTCTTCAACCTTATACACGGTACTTTCTATGTCCTATGTCTCTACCAAGAACATCCTCGATGGACAGGAATTTCAAACAGGTGAGCTATGCATAGAACCAACATTGTCAGCGAAAGAATTTCGAACAAAGGTAATCGAAAAACAAAAAGTATATAACGTATTCGTTTGATTCGCTTGCGTTTCGATGAAAATCTTAACGTCTTTTTACATCGAAACCTCTTCGGCAAGGCGTGAAACATTTTTGTGCCATTTCGGAATATTTAACGTGACGTATTTCTTTGCGGAGGTCCGGAGAACAAGATCGAAATCTCGTGTAGAACAAACGGGCAAGATCGTCCCCTCGAGGTGAGGTCTGCAGCCAGGATACGAGGGATGGCAAAAAAAATTTGCAAGTATTCCGAAGACAAAAGAAGATGAATTTGTTGTCTTTGAAGTCATTTTGAATCGCAAAGGGATCGCTGAGTTTCGGATAAATGCCAACAATGGGCGAATAGAAAATGAAATAATTGCAAGGAAAACCTTTGTTTGGGGCGATTTGTAAAATCGTTTCGTAAAAAATGTTGTAAAATGGTTACGTGAAAAATTTCCCAAAATGGCTTCGTAAAAAACGTTGTTGAATCGTTTCGTAAAAAATGTTGCAAAATCGTTTCGTAAAATTTGTTGTAAGATCGTTTTGTGAATGTTTTGACAAAATCGTTTCGTAAAAAAATGTGTAAGGTCGTTTCGTAAAAAATTGGTAAAATCGTTTCGTGACTTTTTTTTGTAGAATCGTGTCGTAAAAAAACGTGTAAAATTATTTCGTGAAAAAACATTTCTTCGTGTAACAGTATAATGGTCGATGAAAAAAAATGTTGCACAAAAATGTTTTGCGGGGAATAATAAAAGTGTTGAGTAAACTTGAATTGGTAAAAATTCACTTGACATTATTTTTTCAACTTATCACCGGGTCGAATTAATCTCACTCTCAATGATTCATTCTTCATAACATTTCTCTTCGTCTGAGAATAATTATTGAGCCAAAAAAACAGTTCGCCAGGCTGCAGACAAATTGTTTTTTTCCTCGATGAACACTTGCACAAAGTTGAACCACCGTAACAATTTTCATCGTCAATACCACTGCCAATTATTCTCCAATTGTAAGTAAAAAGTGATCGCAATCAAGACTTTGTCGAAGTGATTTTTCTCGTGTACACGGGCCAATATTCGCCTGCACTTATGCGTTTCGAATTTTTTTCGGGTGTCCCGATAAACGACCTTCCCCCCACCAGGACCACGAGGACGTTCACGGCTTTGAAGGTTCAACGAATTCGGCGCCAGCGGAGATTCGACAATCTCGACTTGCTGGATTGCATACATGCGCAAAGCCATATGTATATCTATATACGAGCATACAACGGTCCCAGTATCTGGGAGGTTCGTGCTGGTCATATATACCATCATTCCAGAAAACCGGTACGAATAACCCACACCCTACGCCCAGCGCATCTCCGAGACACTTTTTTTCTGCATTCTGTGCACCGCACGCGGTCAGCTTTTCTCGCATTTTTTTATGCGATCGCGAAAGGGTGGAGAACGGTTTCTACTTAACATGTTCGGCGACACCTTACACCCACTCCCTCAATATATAGTGTTGAGAGATTCCGAAGGACCGAATATCTTAAAATAGCATACGGTACATTCGATTTATGTACACATCTTTTTTAATCACCACCACCCCGTCACCCTTGACATTTAGTACTGCTTGACGTCCGTACGGATATAAATGAAAATCGTTAAAAATAATTATCCGCCGAAATGAGTTTCGAACGATCGTGTTACTGTATTTTATTTTTTTGGACAAAATATGATACTTTGGACGACTTGCCATTGAGGCGATATTCTAGTTTAGAAATTTGAAGAAAAAAAAATCGATTTTTCGATCATTTTCTTAAGGTGTAGAGTGTTGAAAATATTTTCTAAAAAACATTCCGAAATTCTCCATTTTTACGCCCACACACGAGACCGGTCGGATCTTCGGAAGCTTCTGTGGAAGCTAGAACTGCTCGCGGGGAAGAACGAGTTTCGGAAAATCATCATTTTGACGTGGAGAAAGGCACACTTTGCGAGACAGGAATGGAGGATTAATATAACGTAAGTATAACGTGCTGTTTTAATTAGATAGCTACGGTTTTCTGAAATTGTTTTCAAAATTTCAAACGCGTTTTTCTCGAAACTACTTTTTTCCTCCTGGGTGACGTAAAATCTCGAGTTCCATTCGACCGATTGACTTCAAATTTGGTAATTACCTTCAGTAGATATTCCTCTATCGTCCCTACCTCGGGCACTGCGAAATTATTATTATTACTAATTTAAAAAAATTTACTTTGAAAAAAATGACGAAAAATTGACTTTTCAGAGAGTCGCCGGTGAATTTTTTTGTTTCTCTTTGGTACCTGCCATTATAACATTCTAATAAGCATGTCATTATGATCAATAAATTGAGAATAGATCACTAGATCAATAAAATTGGTTTCATTTCTGTTTCAGAAGAATGGGAGCTTTGGAATCATGCTAACCGTCTCAATCGTTTTTTCTCACTGGCATATTCAAAAGTCGATAACGTTTTTACTTTAGTTTTTCGAGAAACGATTTTTGTTCTATACGTTCTTGAAACATCGATATAAAGACGGTGAAAAAATAAACACTAAAAGTATATATATATATATTTTTATCATGCTCGAAAAAACGACCGAAATTTAGGGATCCTTAACTGCCTTAAGGAGTTTCGGGACTAAAATCGAAATATTCTGACTGGACTGAAATTTACATAACCGAAAGCTCAATTTGTGATGCATCAATTGTGCAAAAATCGTTCAGTTTTACAACATGGTTTCGGAGATTTTTAATGTTCAATTTGAACCTGTAACCATTTGGTTGTAAATACCACGTAGGGCTGTAGTAGAGTGGCACAAACCTGAGCTCTATTTTTTTTCCTAGATTTTTTTTTTTCGCTTACTTCTCACCCAGGAGGTTTACGCTTTATAATTTAAAAATTAACCTCACGAAAGCTCTGGCCGGCCAATGAATATTTAGTGGTCGCTCAAGAGCTTCAAAACTTACCATTTTCACCAATTTTTTTTTCTCACTCGTAAATTTGACGCTATGTACGATTTTCAAAACAATTAACCTTTTTTTAGAAACTGTTTTCCAGGCATGGCAATGTGTCTCGTTAGTCAAACTGCGGACCAATCGTAGCTGTACTCCGTGACGAGTGACGCCATAATACAATAATACATAATAACACATATCGTCTAATTGGTGTTTGTTACAAATTATTATCATAAATTATTCAGAAAATTCAACACTCCGCTGTTTATTTTGTTTTTATACTACAAGGAATTATACCGCGACATTAATTTTTTTGCGGAAATTCTGAATTTCGAAAACCTTGAGCGACCACCAAATATTCATTGACCGGCTAAAACTTTCGCGAGATTAATTAAAAAATTATAAAGCGTAAAATTTATGGGTGATAAGTAAAGGAAAAATAAAAATATTTTTTTTTATAAATATTTCAATTTTTGGGAGACTTGAGCGACCTCTAAATATTTTTTTCACTACTCGCAACTTCCGTGACAATTTTTTTTTTCTTCTTCAAAGTAGATAATTGAGTGGTGAGAAAAAGGAAAAAAAATAGAGCTCAAATTTGTGCCACCCTAGGCTGTAGGGACTAAGCTAATTTAGAGATCTAAATCAAAACTGAGGCAAACCGTGATCATAGTATTTGAAATGTCGCGTCGAAAAAATTGACTGGAAACTCTCTACCGATACTTCCCAAATGGGAAAACTTTTTGTATTCTCGTAGACTCGAGAGCCTTCACGTTCGATATTTTGTTTCGCGAAAATATCGAGCCTCAGTGAAGGAGTTGAGTTCAAACAGTTGGACAATTTGCCGGTATGAAAAAAAAAGGAGCGGTTAAAGGGAGCACTCCCTCAAGAAAACTGCGTATAATTACATGTCATTGCAGGCGAACTGTATATTTTTCGCGGTATTTATAAACGCATAGCCGTTGCGACTCCGCCCTAAAGGCGCCGAGAACTTTATCCGAAGAGTATCTCCTTCGATACACATGAAGCATTAATAATACCGTAATAAAGGCGCGAGAATGCAGAATCCAGACTGGATAATTGCACGGCGTTGAAATATCGTAACATCATCATCCCTTTCTCTCCCTCGTCGGTGCCACTGAATATAGCCGCGGAAATTAGATTTTCTTTAGCCTCCGAAGCATTCTGTCGCCGTTCGAATCAACAGGTAGCGAACCACCTGCTGCATCTACGCACTTCGGCGCCAGTCTTTTTTTTCTTTTTTTTTCGTATTTTGCGTAGCGCTTATAAATCGTGCAACTTTCGAGATTGTGCCAGTTGTCGTTAACGCTTATTAAATTCGATCAATTTCATTTTTATCAAATGTAGTGTGGAATTTAGAAAAAAAATTGCTCAAGTGTAGGAAAAAAGGCGTTTTAAAGGGTTATATAATTAAAAATTTCGAAAAATAATTTTTTAACTTATTTTATATTCGTAATGTACATATATTTAAGTACAGACACAAAAAATTTCTTGTCAGGGCGAATATTCTCGAAGTTACACGTACATTTGTAATGACGTGTCAGAGCGTTCGAAAGTGCTTTTGAAACTTTAAACGCGTTTTTCTCAAAACTGTGTTTTTAAAGTCGGAGAGCAAGATTTCTCGGAAACGGCTGAACCGATCAGTCTCAAATTTTAACACAATCTTTTCAAGTATATTTTTTATTAATTAATCGAAGGTTTTTTTTTCACCGATAAATATTTTCCATTTTATCAACAATTCAAGGCCTACATTTTTGTCAAAAATCGATTTCTTTTTAGAAACCGCCATTTTGTCAAAAAATATTATTTTGATTATTCCTTCGATCAATTACAAGATAATCCATTATATTAACGAAATATTTTTGGTTTTTTCATTTTAGATGATCCAGTCCAGAGATATCGTGTTCACCGCAAGACGCCTTTTTTAGAGGCGATCCCGGAGATCAGCTATAGCGGCTTTTAAAATAATTATTCTTACAAATAAAAAATGTTAAAATACAGTTAAAAGTTACCATAATATGTGTGTAAATTTTTACGTTAATAGATTTAAAGGTCTTCTCAAGAAAAATTCTCGAAAAATCTGTATATAACCCCTTAAGTTAAAATGACTGTGTCTAACCCCTTAAGGGGGTATCCCTCTCTGGAAAAGTTAAAAAATCGTTTTTTTTTTGCATATTGTTATAGTGGGAACTTTCAAGAATATTTTAAGACCAACCGGACCCTGAAATTCTAAAAATTGACGAAATTACACCTATTTTAATGGAATCGTGTGCGTCGGATTTACCGCGATCCGTCGAGTTGAAAGAACACTTTGAAAGATTTTCTTCCAAAAAAATTACATTGTGACCACAAACATGTATACAACATGCTGGGAAAATATAATTTATTCCAACCAATGTGTTACTAGAAAAAAATTGCATTATTCTGGCCCTTCAATTTGGGCTTCCAGAGAGGGATACCCCGTTAATATTATTTAGCAAAGCATATTTACTATATTTTCGGCCTAATATACGGGAAAAGGGCACCCGGTATATTTTTATTTTTTAATATAGAATTATTAATATCTCAGTTAAATAAAGAATTAAATTGGTGAAAGGGGAAATAGGAAAACAAAAAGAATTTCAAAAGTAGGTCATTAAATAGCATAAATAATATATGATAATGGAATTTAACGACTTGTTTCTCAATTTCCATATGAAAAGTCAAAGAATAGAGGGAAAAATTAGAAGGAAAACGAAAAATTTCGTTCCCTTATATTTTTCATTGGTATGAATGATTAGAGAATAGAAGAAAAAATAACAAATTATATTATAAAAATTATTTAAAAAAATATATATTTAAATAAAAAATAATAGAATAGAAGAAAAATAAAAAATAAGAATAATCAATTTTCGAAACGCTGTCAAACTGATTTTTTTATTTTTCAGTTTCACATTGTATGAATATTTACTGCTTATGACATGAAAAAAATATTATTTTTCCTTTCCATTTCTATTTGATTTTTCATTCCATTTATCTATATTAATTTTTGTTATAGCATTGATCGAAATACTCAATTCTTCCGAATGGCTGAACTGATTTTTTTTATTTCTCGATCCAACGAGGAATCTGATAATTCTTGTTTATTTCGCGTAAATAAGTATCGATTCGGATTACCTTCGTTCGTTAAAGGCGTCACTTTTTCCGAAGGAATTCCCTTGATTCTCAGTATTCCCATTCAGCCTGGTGTCCTTTCTTTCTTGTACCACGGGGGACTGAACATTGAATAGCAACTTTTTCACCTCTTGTGGCGATTAACTGGAGGCGAATGGGGTGACCATGCGGGCGAGCAAAAGTCCTTGTCGCGAGTGAGGAGTAAAATTTCTTTTGTAAAAATTCCGCAAATATACGTGCCGTTGTAGCGGTGAGCTCGAAGTTTCATCCGGATTACTCGGGAGGAAAAAGAGCTTCGAAATCCTCGATATAGCTGGCCTCAAGATGTACGAGACTGAGGCTTCCACGACTTTGCATATGGACTCTGGGCAATTGGCCGAGGATCAATGAAAATTTCTTTTCTGTCAGATCAGTAATTATTGTTTATCAACGATTACGAACATAATGGGATTTCAGGATAACGTTCCGAAAAGGACATACCTCCGATTAATTTGGAATATTGTGTTCCCGTGTATTTTTACTCGCTGATCACGAATATGATATCGAAAATATCCGCAAATTTGATTTTCAAAGTCAAAACTCACAAAAACTGATTTTTTAAAAAGTTTTTCGATTTTATTGTAATAAATTATGATCTTAGAGAAAAATGTTTCCTACAAAAGTTGTAGCCCATAAAAAGATTGATCTTTTATGTTCTATATAAGTTTTATCTAAAACAAATCTGTTTCGAGAAAAATGGGATAATGCTCCAACAAGTACATTTTCCTATACTCCATTATTTTCGATATTATCTACTTACGCACTTTACCGCGAGAGGGTTGCAGTTTAATCTTTAACACTATATGCATACCTAAACAATAAACAACACAACACAAGAACAAACCCTAACAACACAACGCAACAAACAAACCCAAACAAAACACAACACAACAAACAAACTTCAATCTTTCCGCGGTGAAGTGCGTAAGTAGATAATATCGAAACTAATGGAGTTTAGCAAAATGTACTTATTGGAGCAATATCCCATTTTTCTCGACACGGAATTATTTTAGACAAAAACTGTATAGAACATAAAAGATCAATATTTTCATAGGCTACAACTTTTGTAGCAAGCATTTTTCTCTAAGATGGACATTTATTAAAATAAAGTAGAAAACCTTTTTTAAAAATCAGTTTTTGTGAGTTTTGAACTTGAACATCAAATTTGCGGGTATTTTCACTACCATATTCGTCATTAGCGAGTAAAAATACATGGGTACACGAAATTCCAAATTAATCGGAGGTATGTCCTTTTCGGAACTGCACCCTGATTTCACAAGCTAAATTGCAAAAGGATGATAATGATAGGTGTATTTTTATTTCCTGAGTTCCGGAGTTCCTTGCGGATTTTTATGTATACCCTCCTCAATCGGAGCCCTTCGCATCACTCCCTACTCACATCTCACTAATCCTACCTAACTTCCATTGCGTAAACAGCCGTCTTAAGGGGTTATGCCTCATCGTAAAAGTCGAAAAATCGCTTTTCCAAAAGCAATATATTTTGACAGTACATCATCTTATAAATGTCCCTTGAAAACTTCAAAGCTATCGAATCACAATTGACAGATTCATAGGCTATTATGTTAACGTCCATCGGAATGAATGATATTGAAGTTTCCATCTCTGGTATGCAATGAAAATTCGTTTTTCTGAATTTCTTTATTTTCTATTGGCAGATTCTCCCTACAAAAAGTCCTCAACTATTTTTTAAGATGCTCATTTCGAGACCTACAGTCTTTATCTACAAAAGAGACTTTTTATTATGTCGATAATAAGGAAATAAAAATATGAAAAAGAACTTTCGTTCCAACGATGCAAACTTCAACACCATCGTAATGAAGTGTTGTTCGAAACTTTAAACGCTTTTTTTTTCGAAAGTACGTTGTCAAAATCGGTGAGCAAAATATCTTATAAACTACTGCATCGATCTTGCTGAAATTTGTATGGATTCTTCTAAATGTAAAAATATAGTCTTTGATCGAAGAATTTTTTTCCGATGTATACTTTCGATTTGATGAACGAAAAATGCCAATTTTTTCGCAAAAATCAAGACTCACCTCGAACACGCGCCATTTTTTTAAACTTGATATTTTGAAAGTTCTTTCGATTAATCATAGAATAAACTAATATACTAACGAAATCTGATTGGTTTTTTGGATACTACAGAACCTTGTTCAGAAAGGCATTGCTCACCGCAAAATACGTTTTCGAGAGCTACTTTCCGGAAATCGGCTGTAAATCGATTATAATCGATTTACACAATAAGATTACACATCCTTCTTCAGATGATACTTTTTGAAGTACCTAATTTTTGTAGAAAATAGGACCCTCACGATTTTCTAAAAAAAAAAAAAAAAATGACCTGCTTTCGACTGTTACGATTAGGCATGCCCCGTTAATTACACTATACCGCATTTGCCAAAGGTACGGGGAAACTGTAGAAAACCCGTACCAGTATAGACGGCCCCCCCATATTCTTCTGATTCTGTGGAGTACAGGCGTTTTTCACTTAAGGCGTTAGGCCACAGTAACGGGTATAAAATAATGTGCGAATTCAACATTTTTTTCGTTTGAAAAAGTGATTCACTCATAAAATTAATTACACATCTATTTAGTATGAATATCAAGCTGTTAGAAAACATTTTTTTTTTTTCGATGTACAAAATGGCCGACTACGCAAAACTTCTCGAAACAGCTTTTTTTCCAATTGGCGTGACAAATAACTTCAACAACTTTCACTCGATTTACTTCAAATTTAAAAGTTATGTTCCTAATCGCATTTCGCAGAGACGTACGTACGGAATTTCTGATTAATCGAAAACTTTTTATTTTATGAGCAGTTTACGAGCTGTTATAACGAAATTTTTCACTGAAAATTCATTTCTTAAGTTCGAATGCCTACAACTTTTGAATAAAACAATATTTTTTAAATTCCGTACGTACTTCTCTAGGTATTCTAATGTAGATTGACGAGAATTTTTGTTTTTCGTTCTGGGTAAAAAATTGTGGATGCTAAATAATTTTGTACATTAAAAAAAAAATTCCAACAGCTTGATATTCATACTAAATAGGTGTGTAATTAATTTTATGAGTGAATCACTTTTTCATACGAAAAATAATTGTTAAATTCGCGCATGATTTTATACCCGTTACTGTGTCCTAACGCCTTAAGTACCTACACCAAAGTCTCAGAAGAATTCTGTTGACTGGTTTATGGGCCAGCCGGGGCACGGCCAAGCGGACACCGCTCCGAGTATCGGCCATGCGCAATGCTGCTCAACTCGAAGTACCGCTGGAGACGAACTCTAACCGCCCATCCACCAGTGTCGGTTAACGAAACGTATATAATAACAATGACAATGGCAAGTTTAATAAAGAGAAATGCATCTGCACACACCTCATGATTCAACATCAGTTTATTATACGACAGCGTCTTTATGAATCACAAGGTTGCAAAACTCTCGCTCGTTGCATGATCGAATCACTATGGAATATCATTTTTCAATGGTCGGCCCGGATTAACCTTTCTCTATTAGTCCTCCGTCTACTCGTGATACTTTTACGCAAAAATCCGACAAAAGTCTACGAGAGTACGTGCTTATGAGCCGAGGTTAAAAGTGATAATTGAACATTTTGTTGACTAGGGCGGAAGTACACGAGTTATTAAATTAAGGAGGTTGGAGCGGTCCAGTTGAGGCAACTGACGGTTTATAATTTTCTGGGAAGGAACATCACTTGGTGACCCCCTCCAATTTGGTTGAAACTTTTTTATGTGGAAGAGTATCGAAAACTAAGAGACACGTATTTTTTTATCGGCCGAAAAACGGTTTTAAGGGATGAAAAGCACCCTAAAAAATGGGGATGTTTTTCGTTGATAACGTTTTAACGGTACGAGATATAAAAAAAAATCAAATTGCAACAATATTTATTTTTTGTGTACTATACATTGGAGATGAGAACGATAACGTTATCGACGAAAAACGAAAAAAAAAACCCTATTTTCGAGGGTGCATTTCACCCTTCGAAACCGTTTTTCCGCCGATAAAAAAAAAATACGTGTCTCTTAGTTTTTGATACTCTTTCACGTAAAAAAGTGTCAACAAAATCGGAGGAGGACACCAAAGTGATGTTCCTTGTAAGTTAGCTGGATGTCATACGAAACTAACTCTAGCCCCACTCCACTGCCACTGTGTTGCAGTAGAGTGGGAGGAGCTGCAACATGCCGAACGCCTGTGATTGGTTGGAAAATGCCCTCTTCCCACTCAGTTATAATCTTGTCATTAATGAAAAAAAATTATATTACAACTTTTATTACAAATATACTACAAAAATTATATACCAATTATTATACAAACAAACCCAAAACAAATCCAAACAATCCTAAACAAACCAAATATCAATATTTTTTGAAAAATAATAAAAACCAGCTCACATTATTGACATGTGCCTGTTTTTTATTACCCGAAAAATCTGATTACATTTTCAATGCCATGAAATTGTTGCACTTTGTGTAATATCTGTAGATTTTTTTCAATGCATCTCAAAAAAAGTAACGAAGTATAGATTAACAAAACTCTACTTCGTATGCTTTGTTGCGATTCATTGAAAAAAAATCTTATAGATTGTAGAATATATTGTAGAAAATGTACAAAAATACTTTAGATGCTATTTTTTCATAAAATATACAATTGAAGGGCATAATTATGCATTTTTATATTCTCATTACGTAAATAAGAAAAACTTTTTTGTTACTACGAACTTGACAAATTATAACATTATCGATAATTATTATGAAAAAAAAAACGGCGTCAGCGGATGTTTTATACAATTCAGAATGAAATTTTGAGTAATTTGTAATGATGCCTATTTATATTAATGTCACGAGATTATTTATCATTTCCATTTATTCATATTAAGTGTCGCTGAAATATGGCAACTTCGCGGGTATTGAGGTTGGCAGCAATGTTCTTCATACGCCTGCCAAGATTCTCAATCTTTCATGAAGCCACGATGGTTCAATATTGAATATATAAGGTTTACGATGGGCAAGATGGTTTTTTTTTCGAAATACTTACAAAGGTTTAGTTTGCATTAATACGTTGTTACAAATGGTTTATCTTGATGTTAAATAGCCGAAAAAATTACCTCAACCATAGCGTGAACGTTTTGCCTATCTAACCGCACGTAAAATCACATATATTAAACTATTTTTTATCTCTGGTGTTTTGTGGTGAAAAAAATTCAAAAAATTCGTAAAGGCTCAGTATAGTCTAGAGAACATATATATTTTTTTGTAAATTTAATCTTGGATCGTGGCTACCGCCACTACCTCCTTAAAGTGAACTGAACTGAACCAAATTGAGCTCAATTAAATTAAGCTAAATGAAATCAATATAAATTAAACTAAATTGAATTGAATTGGACTAAATATAAAATGAAAATAAATTGAATTGAACTAAATCGCCTGTAAATCGAACAAATTTTGTGTCATAACGATAAATTGAATGAAACTTCGTTCAATGACCGCGGTGACTTTCTTCTTCACGATATCGTACAATTTCCAATGACATTGTCCGCGGACGCCCGGAGTCATCGAGCTCATTCGTCACCAGGGCTCGATTCCGTCCTCCAACCTTATTATTTTCTCTCTTTCGCGTTCGATCGATCGCAAGGTCATTATTCTCCAAGCCAATTACACCCGGAGACAAGAAAATCGTAGACACGAAAGTTAAACGCGCGATCTCGTATAAAGTGCTCCAAAAGTATTCGCAGCATTTCGCGATACACTCGGAAATTGCGCGAGGTGGAATTCATTGGAATTCCTGGCACGCACGAAATTCCTGATTGGTGGAGATACGTTCGCAATTATCGGCACTTGTGTCGCGACTCTCGTTCCTTTTCGACGCGCATTCCCCAAGTTCCCCGGTGAGTGACCCTTATCTCAAGCCGAATAAAAAGTTTCCCCTCGGCATAAACAAAGCCGATCAATGAACCTCCACAATGCCGTCTTAAAAAGAAAAAAAATCACTTCGTACGGGAAAAAAGTAAAAATTAAAATGCACTACCATTTACAAAAAAGTAAGATGCAGCAACTTCGATTTTTTTTTAAAACCTGCTTTTGATTCCGATTAGGCAAATAGCGACGAAATTTTTTGTTTCACATCACTCGATCCACCCGATGAAAGAAATATTACGCATTCGCTCAATCGTAGTAATAATAAATATTTGCAATTTACGATAAAGAAAAAAATAATAATAAATACTATGAATTGATAATAAAGAATTAATATTTATAAATAATAATCAAGTAAAAAAGTGAATAAATAATAGAAAAAATCTGACGATAAATCAAATATTAAAAATTTATAATAAATAACAAATAATAATAAACACCATGAACTAATAATAAAGAATTCATATCTATAAATAATAATCAAGTCAAAAGCGAAGAAGTATTAGAAAAAAATCTGACGATAAATCAAATGCTCGTTGAGAAGGGTCGAGATAAAAAATGACGATAGGAAAGTGTTGAAATTTGATGTTCGACGAAAGAAGGAAGTTTCTTTTTCTCCTCTCTCTCCCGTAACGAGGCATGAGCCCGGATGCTGTGTGATCTATCATGGGCAATGATGATTTCCCACCATCAACGTGAACACATTCGTTGTGCCGTCAGACTAGCGAGAGAGAGGAAGCTGCTCGTTGAACAAGCCGGATATCTGGACAAGGGTCCGGGCTGTTGATCAATTTCACTTGGACGTTTACCAAAGTATTATACACTCCATAAAACGTATCGTTACACATGCATACACGTAGATGTATATAAAACGCGAACAAAGCCAAACAAACCCAAGCAATAAGTGACAACGGAAGTGACTTTCTCGCATCTATTTCACTTACTTTAAGGGGAGATATACACCTCGAAGCCGGAAAAAAGGTCATTTTTGTGAATTTTTTCAAGGAAAACTATTTGAAATTTCGGATTGGGGTTTCAATTATCTAAAAGTATATACATTCAAAAATGTGTTTAAATTTCTTTATTTAAAAATATCAAAAATATACAAGGATATTGTATGATCCTTGGAGCGTCGTAAAAAAAATCTGCGTATACGGTACCCACTGGCGTTTCTTAAAAAATCATCTGAAAAAAAAAACCAAAAAGATTATGAAATTAGATACTATAATCTAGTAATTGTCATAGCCGATTTTGAAAATATCGATTTATGACAAAATGGCGGACGTTTGAACATAAAAAGTCATTTTTGGGCCAAAAATTAGTTATTATTTTGCCTATAAAACAAAAACTAAGCAACGAGAAAAAAAGTCCTATGACAAGTACTAGATAATGGTGTATAGAATAACCACAAAAAACCTCAAGGCAATCGGTTCATTGGTTTTCGAGAAATTTTGGGTACCGATTTGAAAAACGTGGTTTTGAGAAAAACGAGTTTGAAAATTTGGGAATGAATCAATCATGAAATTTGCCAACTTACATGGAAACATCGATACCAGACCCATAGTGTAGGTCTTCTACGGTCGACGGAATGTTCATAGCTTCTAAATCCTCGACCTCGACCATCTAGGTGTATATCTCTCTTTAAGGTATGCCTTTCACGGACCAGAACATTTAACAATTAACTGATTTTCGTCTATAATCAAGTCAAAGTACATACGAGTACACTGATAGAATTTCAAGCCAAGTTATCGAATTTTAACGAAAACTTACGACTCGAAAAATTGTTTCATTTATACGACGCTTGATGGAGATGACACGCTGGCCACATTCCTAATTGATAATTAATACATCAAACTAGCTTTCCGCCCGCGACTTGGTCCGCGTGGTTATCAAAATAAATAAAAATTAATTAAAAATGTAAATAGAAATAAGTAAACTGATCATCTTAGCCTAAGCTTATATACCAAGCTTCATACTTTTAGCTTCGAAACTGACAGACTTTCATACAAATTTTCTTTCTACATTCTACCCCCTTAAAGAACGAATTATGAAGGAC
This sequence comes from Ophion obscuratus, assembly GCA_964007375.1. Lineage (NCBI taxonomy): Eukaryota > Metazoa > Arthropoda > Insecta > Hymenoptera > Ichneumonidae > Ophion > Ophion obscuratus. Next base: position 15,454,777 of record OZ023321.1, on the reverse strand, counting down.
GCTGCAGAAGAGAAGTTCAGTTACTTATCCGAAGCCCAAATACCAAGTTTCATACTTCTAGCTTCAATGCTGAGAGACTTCCATGACACTTCCCCTATTTTACCCCCATGGGGGATGAATTTTGAAAAAAAGCTGTAGCAAATAATTTTTGTTTCTAATACCACATTTTATATTTCTAACTTCAAAATTGACAGACTTTCTTACAAACTTTCATCTCTTGTTTAACCCGCTTAGGGGATGAATTTCGAAAAATCCTGAAACACGTCTTTCTTTATTTTTGACTGAAAGGATAAATGTCAATTTTCAAGATTTTATGTTAAAAAATAAGGAAACTCCCATACAAACTTACATCCCCTATTCAACACTCTTGAGAGATGAATTTCGAAAAATCCTGAAATATGTATTTGTTTATTTTTAACCTAAAGGTTAAATACCTATTTTAATGCATTTAACTTTAAAACTGACGGATTTTCACGCAAACGTTCATCCCCTATTTTACATCTTTAGGGTACGAATTTCATAAAATCCCTTCTTAGTGGGTGCTTACGTCACAAAAGCAACCTGCTGACCACAATTAGCTGCAGCGGTTTCGGCTCGGCGTTGATGAATCAGTCAGGACATGTACTTTTATATACTAAAAGGTAACTCTAGATGCCTGATATAAACTGCTCACGCGTGTAAAAAAAAAACTAAAGATTCCGTAACCACAAAAAAACGGGGTGGCACCGAACGTTTAAAGAAAATATGGTGATTATGCAGAAGTGGGGCTCCATCCCAATTTTGGCAGGAAAGTTTTTTGCCATGAGTTGCGTCAATTAGTCACCACTAATGATATTCAGCCTGCGGAAGCTGACGTTTTTGATTATTTCCATTAGTTATGGGATATTGACGTTTAAAGAAAAAAAGTTTTCTTACAGACAACACATGTTATGGGGCTTTGATGTTCAAAGAAAAAAAAAAATTTGCACAGACAACACAAGTTATGGGGTTTGGACGTTCAAAGAAAAATAATTTTTCATACAGACAACCCAAAGAAATTCCAACAATTACCATTTTCACCAATTTCCAGTCTCGTCTTTGGAACCGTGTATTATTTACGAGCTTTCAACGGGGGCAGGGGGGACGGGGAAATGACTGTTGCAATTTTACATTGGTATTATATTCTAAAAGGCTTATTTTATAAATCCCTCCACTCTTCACCTCCAGCTTAGACGTCGAAAAGCACGAAACTGCCCTATTTTATCGCGTGTTTCGCCAAACTGCAAAACCCCATAACTTATGGAAATAATGAATAATGTCAGCCTCCGCAGGATGAATATCACTAGTAGTGACATAAGTTCGTGCCAAAAAAAAAATTATTGCCATTGAAATTGCGGTGGAGCCCTACTTCTGCATAATTACCGTAAAAATATCTAAATCCACTAGATGCGCGCGAAATTTTTATTCCAATTTATCGTTGGCTATAATAATTGATGGTAACTTATTTTTTATTCAGCACCACTGTAATTTACAGATGATTCAGATGGGCCCTGCTTATGACCCACAAACTACGGACCTCCGCGAAATAAATACTTTAACACTTGAATAGGATTGCATGATTGAGCAAAAGGTCCATTCAAAAAAAAAAAACATTGATGACGTTAACTGTATAAAAATTACATTCGAGCAAATGTTTTTTTTTTGTTCACGAATGCGGCCTGTAATACCGCTCAACTTTGGTTAAAAACAGTTCACGTATTTTCAAATTCAGGGTAGACATTCAGGTGTTCGATTTTAATTGATTCTTGTGTAAAGATGACCCTTGTATTCAAACGCGAAGAATCTTTGCTACGGTGGAGAGACTCACTCATTTTGCGCTCTCGGACTTGTTCCCACGTGGCGTCGATGCTTTCGAAAAATTACATCAATCATTGTACACCCACAATGACGGCTCTGTCGAGGCGAGAAATCAATACAGCTAGTCGACCGTGATGACACGAGTGTAGTCCCAACGGAAATGCCAATAGGCCCTTCTCGTGATGAGATGCTGCGGAGAGTGAAGGCAGAGAGACGAATCTCCACTGAAATTGGCTCGTCATTCTCAAATGTTCACGCTCGCTGGCTTAATGTCAGACGTGTACAACGAGGATCTAGCCGCGAAGAGAGGTTCGCTGGATCTTTCAGAGATTGCCCGTACGATAATAGAAAACGGTTTGTGCGTCTGTGCGCAAGAAGGAGACACGTGATCGTAGGCACTTCCGCTAAAGCCTTTGAAATCTTTGGCTCTAACCAGCACCGTATCCTCATAGCAGCATTGCTTGTTTGCCTGCGCTACATGCTCGCGTACACCGTAAATACAGAAATAGCATGTCTATCATGCCCACGTATGGCGCAGTCTGGACTAAAACCTCATCTCTATTTTCCACATCTTATCATCTGCAGTGTAATATTTCTATTTGGTGTAGTCACATCGGGATTTGGCTCCGGCGGTACTTTGAGTCAAGCAGCCTTGTACGTGGCCGATAATCGGAGCGGTGACCGCTTAGACGTGTCGGCTCATCAACCAGTCAGCGGAAGATCAATACATCTGAAAGCTTGGTTTAGGTACTTGAGTAAAAATGTCTGTGCACCGGAGAATCGGAAGAATATAGGGGGCCATCTATTCTGGTAAAGGCTTTTAAGGACTTATATACAGTTAAAATTTTCGAAAAGTCGATTTTCTTTTTATTTTCGTAATGAACATATATTGAAATACACACACAAAAAATTTCTTGTCAATCCGGCGAATATTCTCGAAGGTACACACACATTTGTAATGACGTTTCAGAGCGTTCGAAAGTGCTTTTGAAACTTTAAATGCATTTTCTCAAAACTGTGTTTTTAAAGTCGGTGAGCAAGATTTCTCGGAAACGGCTGAACCGATCAGTCTCAAATTTTAACACAATCTTTTCAAGTATATTTTTTAGTAATTAATCGAAGGTTTTTTCTCACAGATAAATATTTTCCATTTTATAAACAATTTAAGGACAAATTTTTTGTCAAAAATCGATTTTTTTAGAAGCCACTGTTTTGTCAAAATCGATTATTTTGCTTATTCCTTCGATCAATTACAAGATAATCCATTATATCAACGAAACATTTTTGGTTTTTTTCATTTTAGATGATCCAGTTCAGAGATATCGCGCTCACCGCAAGACGACATTTTTTAGAGGTGCTTCCGGAGATCAGCTATAGCAGCTTTCAAAATAATTATTTTTACAAATAAAAAATGTTAAAGTACAGTTAAAAGTTACCATAATGCGTGTACAAATTTTTCCGTTAATAGATTTAAAGGTCTTCTTAAGAAAAATTCTTGAAAAATCGATCTTTTTGAACCTCCTGACTGTATATAACCCTTTAACAGTTTCGCCGTACCCGCGGAAAATGCGGTGGTTACGCCTAATTGTAACAATCGAAAGCAACTCATTTTTGGAATTCGAAAAAAAAATCGTGATGGTCCTAATTCAAAATTTCATATTTAAAAATATTCGATTATCTTTTGCCGTGAGCAATGCCTTTCTGAACCAGATTTTCTAATATCGAACAATCAAACAGATTTCGTTGGTACATTGGTTTATTCTACGGTTAATGAAAGGAATTTCCGAAATATTAAATTTAAAAAAATGGCGCGTGTTCGAAGTGAGATCCTCGACTTTTGGCAAAAAAAATGGGCATTTTTCGTTCATCAAGTCGAAAGTATACATTGGAAAGAAATCCTTTGAATAAATACTATATTTTTACATTTAGAAAACGCCATCAAAATTAGGGGGGAATCGGAATTTTTAGAAAAAAAGGACTGGGTAATGTTTATTTGAAAGGCCAAGGGGCATTGCGGATTAAAGGTAAATCGAACATTTCTATTGCTAAATGTCGATTCAAACTTTAAACGCGTTTTTCTCGAAATCAAGTTTTTCAAACTGGCCGGAAACGTAACTCAACCAAATATGTACCGATCCACTTGAAATTTTGAACGAATCATCTCAGATGCATTCTCCATGAAACTGCACGCGTACAGAATTTGCGATTGGTTATTAACTTTTTTTTCTAAACAATGACTCGTGTGATTTTTTGCTCCCAAATGAAAGTTTTCATATAAGTATGCCTTCAAGCCTTTTTCAAAAAAGGCCTGAATGCTTTTCGTAAATGTTTTAAAGATTTTTTGTTGTAGGTTGAAAACTACAAGAGAAATCTTTTCGGCCGCGGGACACTTCGCTCGAGAGGTACTCTACGGTTTGGGGCTCTGACGCCGCCATTTTAAAATGAAAATTAAAAAAACATTGTTTGTTAATTTAAAAAAATTTTAAACTTTTAAAATTTAAAACTTTTTAAAAAAATTAAAAAAAATTTAAAACTACGATAAAAATGTTCAATTTTACTTATTACTGCTTACATAGTACCATAGTTTAAAAAATTCCTAAAATTAGCCTTTTTGAAGAGCTGGGGTAGCTTTACCCCAGAAGGCGGCTGTGGACGCAACCTAACGTTAGGCTTGATCAGCGGAGTGCGTGAAGGAAGTAATAAGGAAAGAATTCAATTGGGAAAGGTGGTGCGTGAAAACCCGCAAGGGTATACGTTGGAACTCATGAAATAGAATTTGGCAACAAACTAGGCCTTTAAGGGGGGGGGGGGGAGAAACCTTTAGGAGAGGAAACATTATGCTGATTTTCACGATTTTCTTTTTAAAAAATATCTTCACCATTTTTGAGACTTAAAGTATGTTTTATTACTAATTTTGGCTGTTACATAGTATTATGTTTTATTAATCTTTCAAAATTGCATTTTCAAAACTGGCGTGACATATAGCTAAAAAACTAATCAACCGATTCTCATGGAATTTGGTGTCAATCTTTCTAACCTTACTGTCTAAAACATGACCCTCCATGTTTTTGAAAATACAACAAAAAAAGAATGTTTCATTGCAAAATGCAGACATTTTCTCGGAGAATCCAATTTTTTAATTCGATTTTCAATATTTTTCACTCTCGCTTGGTTCATATTCTGCGTTTGAGTGTTAATAAAAGAAAAATCTTCGTTGGTTTTTTTTCCAGATTAATCCCGCCGCCGCTTCCTGCTGTCTGACAAACATCCATCGCAACCCGCTTCGAAGACCGTGCCATACCTTCGCCATTTTTAAAGATTAAGGGCGGAAATCCCTGCAGACGCCTGAATATGAGTAATTTGTTATGATTTTTTAAGGTGGTAAAATAATTGCATCATTTTAAAACTTTGACGTTATCTTATTAAAACTTTCAGGTGTTAACATTCTTTTCTCTTTTCAACGAAACAAAATGGCGGCGTTATAAGGTATTCCTTCAGGCGTATTTAGAAAAACTGCTCATGTTATGGCTCTAAAAATTATTGATCCATCCGGCTGAAATTTCTGGAAGTTTCTCTCAATGACATTATTCGAAGGATATACCTATAAATATATAAAAAAGTATACAATTAAAAATTAAGTAGCCTTCGTAATGAAATTTTCATATTTTTGACCATTTTCTCGACATTTGTCACTCCGAAAAAGTAATTTATTTACGCCATAACCTTAAAACTGTAGATATATCCTTCCAATAATGTTAGGGTGAGAAACCACCCAAAATTTCAGCCAGATCGATCAATAACTTTTTGAGCTATAACATGAGCAGTTTTTCCACCAACCACCTTCCAACGCAGCCATTTTGTTTTGTTTAAAAAAGAAAAAACTTTAACACTTGATAGTTGCAATAAGATAATGTCAGTATTTTAAATTGATGCGATTATTTTGTCACTAAAAAAAATGCATGAGAAATAAATCATTTTCGGGTGTCTAAAGGGATGTCCCTCCTTGATAAATAAAAAAAATACCACGTGACAGCCAAAAGTCGTCATAAAATATACCCTAAGTCTCAATAATGGTGAAAAAATCTTTGCTTTAAAAAAATCATGTAAAACCGCAATTTCTTCCTCGCCTAAAGGTATCTGCCCCCTTAAACGCAAAAAGAGCAACCACTGGAGACGGTCTCGTTCGTTCAGCGTGAAATAGCCCATACGTGCAGTGGTACGTAGGTACATCTCGAAGTACAGAAATGCGGATAGAGCCCGATAAGAGTACCTCGAACTCGGGAATAGCTCAAACTCGTGTTTCCTGTACAGGGTTAACACGCTCTCACGTGGTTACGTTATAACGAATCGTGGGGGTTAAGGCGAAGCGTGACATCGGGATTTAACGTAGAATTGCAAATAAGATACAGGCGCCAAGTGAAGAAACAAATGGAGATGCCTGAAACGGGTTTTCAACGCTGCAACGATACCATAAAGTATGCAAGCTTTACGCTCGAGTTCGCCAGCCTGAAACTGAACACGAGAATTCGTCGTGTGTAATTTTCCCAGCCGCATGTACGAAGATTATTATCGCTTCGATGAAGAAATAGAATTTTATTAATATTCACTCTCCGGCTAGAATTGTACGTTTTTTTTCGTAATTTTACAAGATATTGGCAGTAGCTCGCGGCAGCACTTGCGTTTTGTCGGTAATTTTGTTCTTGTGTATGTCAGAAGTGGATTTCAGACAATATCCGTACCAAGGGCTATGCACCAAAGTTATTGTGAAAAACTCCTTTTTCTATATACTTGCAACCGGCAGGTGTTCGATGTTGAAAACAAGGCGTTTTCGGGATAAATAAAAATTTGTGTATAACTTAATGTACATTCATGATCGCATAATCAGGATAAAAAATGCAAAATTGGACTGGATCATGAGTGAGCTATTATGATGTTGAAGTTTGCATCGTTGGGAGATACGGAATTTTTTTTTTTTTATTGTTCGTATTTTTTGGCCGATTTAGGCTATTGAAATCACTCGAACGTATTTTCGGATCCTCATCTTTAATTTTAGACGTCGATGTACGAACAAAATTGAACAGTAAAATGAATAAATTGAAAAATTAAAAATCGTTGCATTCCAACCACGCAAACATCAACGCCATGAGCTGTTTTACATTAAGTATTTACTGGAGAGCTTTCCTGTAAATGTTGCGGCACATGCTGGGCATCTCCTTTTAAGGGGTTAGGCCACTCTAGAGGCTAAAAAAATCGGCTTTTTGAGGATTTTTTTTTCCAGAAATACTACAAAATAAATCGAGATTACAAAAAACGGTGTTTATCGTACATATCAGTGACTGTATACAATAATTTTTTTGAAGCGATTATTTTCAAAATGACGACTGTGCAGCGTTTATCCCCAAACTGCATTTTTAAAGTTGGCCGGAAACATAACTCAGCCAATTTTCAACTGATTCACTTGAAAGGGGGCATCCATTAATTACGTGAGGTGATTTTGGCGATTTTTCGACCCCCCCTCTCCCCCTGGTGAGATGTCGTGAGATTTTGCTCGACCCCCTCCCCCCTACACTAATCTCACGTGAGATTTTTCAAAATGCAAACGTTCACGGAAAATAAATTGTAGTAGACGTAACTGCGGTTGTAGTACCATTTACTCCACCATGTAAAGTAGCTGGGAGACTCTCCCTACGTGATGAAAATTACGTGATTATTAAAATTACTAAAATTACTAAAATTACGTGATATTTGCCGAAGCCCCCCTCTCCCCCACGTGAGATTGGGTGAGATTTCGCTCGACCCCCTCCCCCCCCTAAATGCCTCGCGTAATTAATGGACGCCCCCAAACGTTGAATATATCTTGAAAAATACATTTTCTATGGAAGTACGTAGGATTTTTTTTATATTTCATAGTTAATTTGTTATTAACAATTATCTGACGATTTTTTAGGCAAATTTTTCACTTTCCAATAATTTGGACAAAATTTGGAGAAAACGCGCTTCAAGGTTTTCAATAGGAAGAAATATCAATATCAAATATCAATCGCTTCTCTGCTTTTGGCCTTGTATATTCGAAAATATTTACAATTTGCCTCGGTAACTTTTTAAGTATATTTTCAGATGCTTTATCTATCAATTTGAGAGCAATGGAAAATCGATTTTTCGGACCTTCCAATTCGGGCTTTCGCCTTAAAAGGAAATCGCATTTTCTCAGGTCCTACTTGACAGATCCAGCTGCAAAGTGCAGGTCAATTCTGGAAACGTTCAGTTTTTCACACCAAAGGTTTCGAAAGAAATGCAGCTATTTTCATGTCAGCTTTGATTCAACAGAAACGGAGTTTTTTTGTCAAAATTGATATATGTCGTCTCAGCATCGTATTCTAACCCTGCCACCCTCGCTTCAGCCTGAAAAAACAGACACTAAAATGTCATAATATTAACAAGACTTGCATTGAAGACAATGCTAAATCGCATGACATTGAAGTTTGCATCGTTGGAACGCAACGAAAATAATTTTTTTTCCAATTGCCAATTTTTTTTCTGGCAAATCAAACTACCGTAACTTTTCTAACATCCTTATTAGAGAGCTACAACCTAAATATATCAAAAGTGATTTTAGATAACAATGAAAATGGAGAAAAAAGGAAATGAAAAAGAATTTTCGTTGCATACCAATGATGCAAACTTCAGCAACATTAAATCGCAGGATGAACCATCAAGTATAAGCAACCACGTATTTTGGAGGCCTTGTAAAATTCATCTCAATCAAAGATACAAAAAAACACAAAGCAAGCATTTCCCTAATAATTGTGAACAATGTCAGCGAATATACGCTCTCAACGACGACAGGAAACAACTGCTCCGTGTGCATGCAGGGAATACCTCGGTTATCCGCGAACCGTTATGCAGCGGACATACCTAAGCGTCTGGGCACCACAAGATCACTACTACATGTCGCCAACGGGCAAAGAATCTCAAAACCTCCTATACAGAAACAGTAATACTGTTAAACAATACACCTTGTAAATAACGACCCCGCCCTGAGAGAACTTCAAACGGTGCTTTTATCGGCAAATACCGCAAAGTACTATTTTTCCTGCAGTGGCATATCGAGACCCGCATATCGACAGAAGGCTTCCGCGTTAGCGGTACGTTGCACTAGTTACGCGAAAGAAAAACAATGGCAACAGTCCTAAAAATAATCACCGTAATACAATTTTTCAAAAATATCTATGGTATTTAAAACCGACACTGATGAATGGAAAGTCTTCCATCAGGAAGGCTAAGACCTATGGAAGTTTCCTTATCGGAAATACAAAGAAACACTTGTTTTTTTCGTATCGCCCCATTGTTTTTTGCACATAAACTACAAACACCCCTGACGAATTTTTGAAGATCTTCATTAGAGACCCATAACCTAAAACTGTGAAAAAAGCGTTTACACAGAACTGAAAATAAGGAAATGAAAAAAGTAAATTTTCCTTGCACACCAACATTGCAACTTCAACTCCATTAACATCCAGAGTATTTGGAACCCCGCGATGTCCCACGAATATGACCGATCATCACCCCAATGATCAACGAGCTTGCCCATTTCTTATCACGCATTATAAATCCTAGAGACTACGTTACGATGTTCTGCAAGTGCACTTGATGGATCGTCCTGGGCCTCCTGCGGCACTGATCACCGACGTGCAAAATGCGTAGAGTCAATCTCGTGTCTACGTGTGTACACACATGTGCATACATATACTCATATACACTTTGACTACTCGAGGCTTCTCTGAGAGCTTAACCTGAGCGCACGCAACCGTCGATCCATAAGTATGATCATGATGGAAGATGAGGGGATGGTTGAAAACGACAGAGAGAGAGAGAGAGAGAGAGAGAGAGAGAGAGGGAGAGAGAGAGAGAGAGAGGGATAAGTACAAGGCGTGTGGGCCTTCGTCGTAAGCTCGTAGAGAATAACGAGAGGATGCCCGCTGTGGGGATGAACTCCGCTCTTGTACCGCTCACATTGAGTCTGAGCGATGCTCACCCCCGCCCACACGAGAGATGCGTTTCACGTTGCATTTTTGTCGTCGCGATGGCTCACGCGGGAGCGCATGTACTCTTGCGAGCGAGGATGATTTACCGGTCGGTGTACACACACGCACACACACACGCACGCGCACACACACACACGCACACACACACACACTCACACGCACGCACGCACACATTTATATAGCCAAACGCACGCACGCACACTACTACTACTACTACTACTACTACACACACACACACACACACACACACACACACACACCCACACACACACACACACACACACACACACACACACACACACAATCACACGCACGCGCGCGCACACCCACACACTCACACGCACGCACGCACGCACGCACACACGCACACACGCACACACACACGCACGCACACACACACGCACGCACGCGCGCACACACATATACATATATATATTTTTTATAGCGTAACGCACACACCTATACACACACTCACGCACTCACACACCCATACACACACACACACACATATTTATATAGCCTAACGCACACACCAACCACACTAAAACACCCACGCACGCACACACACACCTACACACACACACACCCGCGGGCGCGCGTACACACACGGACACACACATGCACACATATTTGTGCTTGTGTGTGTGTGTGCATTTATGTTTGTATAGCGTATGAGGAGAACCCTCATCCTTACGATATATACCCTCGACGTGCACATTCTCGAAGCATAAACATTTCTGTCCAAGAGCAAAGAAGATCGCGGAACGAAGATGGTAAAATACTCTCTGGACGGTATAATAAATTACCGATCGTCATTTCGCCAGGACTTTTTTCATCTCCACCTCCCTCTCTGACTACCACGATTGCGTGTATTTATTTATTCTTTTATTTTGAACTCAAAACAAGAAACTCGTTATGGTGAATGTGGATGAATAAAAAAAACGTCCAGATTCGCCTTGAGTAAGGTCCAGGTCTTCGACTTTCCGGTCGCTGATCTTCCTCGCTGTCACTTTCATATTTGCACGTATCGATTAGCGTTCTTCGAGCGAACGATGTGATAAATTATTGATCGTTGGGTTGCATGGACTTTTTGATCGGGCTCGTTTTCCAGCTCGGAAATGTATGCAGACTTCGTTGGCATGAGCTGGCCTTGGTATTTCTCGGCTGGCGAGGCCTTTCGTCGATTTGTTTATTTTATTGCCGGTTGTTAGGAACGAATTTTTTTGTAAATACAGTTATAATTGGATTATGGGGGAGTTTGTTTATTGTAGATTTTGAAGGAAGGGTTCTGTAACAATCGTGGAGATATTTTTCGGAAGTCAAGGCGCTGATTAATGAAACGATTTACCGAGACATCGCTATGATTTTATTGTGATGGAGATCTCATTGCGGATACTGGCAATTATGGTAAGAGAAAAATCGATTTTGCCTAAAGGAAGGTCATTGATTGTGAAGTCAACGATCTCTTGGCGCGAGGCTAACACGAGCGATTCGAAATGATCAGCCTCTTCTCCGAACTTTGCACCAATGTTGTATATGTTTCCTGAGTTCCAACGTGTATCCTTGTGCGGGTTACAGTGTCTTGAGGCGTCTTGAGGGAGTATTGTAATCCAGAAATTTTAATTTTTTTGTGCATTTTTTTTAAGCAAAGACTCTTAAGAATATGTCCTCAAAAGGATATTTCGAAAGTCCCAATATTGAGATGGTTATAGCAATTGAAACGATACCAAATCGACCGGTCGGAGCTACGAACTTGAGAAGCTTGTAAGAAAGCTACAACTGCCGAAGAACGAGCTTCAGAAAATCATCAATCCGAAGTCGCGGAAGACACCCTCACGAGGCAGGAATGGCCGATTAATGTAACGTAATTATATATATGTCACTCAAATAGTTGCGGTTTTCTAAAATTGTACTCAAAACTTTAAGGGGCTATACCAGTGTAAACGCTGAATTTGGGTGATTTTCGGGGAATTTTTTGGAAGAAAAGTACTCAATTAAATGTTTCGGAAAATTGAGAATATATTTAGCTATATTTGACCTATATTATATAATTTTTTCATAGAAAAATATTAAGATCCAAGCGACTTATGCGATGCCTTCGGAGGCGCAAAAAAAAGTTCCTCCACTGCTGACATGATTCCGGCCGATTGAGTAGCTGAAACCGAAAAAGGAAAAAATGTCGTTAAACTGGAAGTCATTTCCTGTACAATGACGTAGGATTTCCGAAAAATATCAAAATCTAACAAAATGGCGTAGTTATGAAAAAAAGTCTATTTTCTTGCCTATAAAATGGTCGTTCTTTTCAATGCCAAAGCGTCAATTTTCATCCAATCAAAAATATTCTACGTCATTGTCGAGTAAATATATTCAAGAGTACTGAGTTCAAATTTCAAGTCTATCGGATAATTGCTCTTTGAGTTACAATGTCAGCAAGTTTAAAAAATCTCATTTCGAAAAAAACGCGTTCAAAGATTAAACTATCGATTTTGGCAAGATAAAATAATAATGATATGAATGAGATAAATGATAATGATATTCTTGAAAGTATAAAATGTCGAAAAGGGCAAAAAAATCGATTTTTTTAAAGTGTCGCACTGGTGTAGCCCCTTAAACGCGTTTTTTCTCGAAACTACTTTCTTCAACTTGGTTGACATAAACTCTTGAATTGTGTTCAACTGATGAACTTCAAATTTGGTATGGACCTTCTGTAATATATCCCTCTATCGTCCCTACCTTGGGCATCGCGAAATTATTATTCTTCGGAGAGAAAAAAATGCTACCTTCGAAAAAATAGGGAGTCGAAATTAACTTTTTTCTTCAAATAGTCGCTATTAATTTTTTTTCTTCTTTCTCTTTGGTACCTGCCATAATAAAATTCTCATTGATAGCAAACATTTATTTTATTTCTGTTTCAGATGAATGGGAGGTTTGGAATCAAATTAATCACCTCGATCCGTTTTTTTCACGGCCATTTTTAGACGCCTATAACTGTGTTTATTTTTATTATTCATAAACAAATATTTTTTGTTCGTTCTTGAAACATCAATAAAAAGATCAAAAGATGGATGGTAAGAATATATATTTCTTTTATCAAGCCCGAAGAAACGCCCAAAATTTAGGCCTCCAGAGTAGAATGCCTAAAGCCTTGAGAGAATGCCTAATGCCTTGAGAGGAGAGCTACCTTAGGACGAGGAAAAAGTTGCTGATTGTCATCATTTTTTTTAAAGGTGAGACTTCTTTACCATTTTATAAACTTAGAGTACGTTTTATTACTACTTTTGGCTCTTACACGGTTTTTTTCATTAATCTTTAAAAATGAAACGGAGGTACTTATAAATTGGCACGGTTTTCTAAACTGTATTTTCAAAACTAGCGTGATGTATAGCTAAAAAACTAATCGACCGATTCTGATGAAATTTGGTATAAATCCGTCTTACCTTATTGTTTAAAACACGACCCTAAATTTTATGACATTTTTTTATCAAGTTTTATTGCAAAATGTAGCCATTTTTTCGGACAATTCACTCTTTCTGTTCCAAAGCGTACCATTTCTTCGATTTTCAATATTTGTCACTTTTTCTTGGTTTATATTTTCCGTATGAGTGTTAATGAAAGAAAAATCTTTGTTGGTTTTTTTTCCTTTTCAAATTAACCCCGCCGTCGCTACGTGTCACGCCGTCTGACATCTGCCGGAACCCGATTAGAAGACCATACCTCCGCAGTTTTTGAAGATTAATAAAAAAAATACTATCTAACAACCAAAATTAGTAATAAACCATACCCTAAGTCTGAAAAATGGTAAAGAAATATTTCCCTGTAAAAAAAAAATATGAAAATCATCAATTTTGTGCGGCATTTTTTTTCGGCGAGTTTCGGCATGAAGGTCGTCGCTCACTTATCAACCCGGCACCCGATCAGCACCGCCTCGCCTCGAGCGGTTGTCATTTCTTAGATGGGCTTTCCATACATATGCGCTCACTTGTCAACTCCGTAGCATCATCGGATCGGCTCGCTCGCAAGAGTTGACAAGTGAGCGCATATGTATGGAAAGCCCATTTAAGAAATGACAACCGCTCGAGGCGAGGCGGTGCTGATCGGGTGCCGGGTTGATAAGTGAGCGACGACCTTAAAGCTGCTCAACTCGCAGGACCGCCGAAGCCGAACTCCGACCGACCATCCACCAGTTTGCGTTACATCTCTCCAATGATAACATCGTACAATATTAACACGAGAAAGTTGTAAGCAGACGATGAAAATAATTACAAGAAGATTTCAAAAGTCTATGAGATCCAACATTTCGCTGCAATCCAGACCGCAATTGCGGGAAAAATTAATATCCGCATACTCTGTAGGAAATGTTGATGGAATGTTCCAAATTTCAATACAGTGGGCGATTAATCATAGACATTAAAAAAAAAAGGATCCACGGGCACGAGTTGCGCTGGCGTCGGGTGAAAAATCTTTGAGAATTATTCCTGTCGATACCCACGCGTGATATACATAAGTTGGGTTCCTAACGGCCGTGAGTATGTCTTTGTATCGTATTGGTAACGATTTTCCATCTCTGTCTCGATTTCTCTCTCTCTCCTCTCTCTCTCCTCGCTTCAATGAGATGCTCGTGTTGCCAGCTCGAAGAATTGGCCAGCATTACTCGCATACAGCATACAAGAGATGATATATTTATCCAACGCGATATATATATGTACCCGCTGGCTATGTATTTATAATTCATTAATGCTTGTATTGATTGCGTGTTTAGGTGGGAAGAGCAACGTCCACCACGTCCCAACACAAAGCATTTTCCGTCAACTTGCCCGTTTTTTAATCCAAGTCACTTTGACGTTTCCATCGTTGAAACGCAACGAAAATTAATATTTCTGAATTTCCATAATTACTTTTGGTAAATTAGATCTACAATATAAAGCAATAAAAAAAAGATCTGTATTCATAAAAATGTGAAAAAGAACTTTCGCTGCGTTTCAACGATGCAAACTTCAACATCATGACGTTTGATTCGCCACCTCACCCTCGATTCGCCACCTCACGAAGGTACTCCAAAATCATTTAACAATATCTGTCAGAATTTTTCATTCCATTTATCCATTTGCATAGTAATTTTTTTCAACGTTATTCTTCTTGAAACTTCTCATTCTTGTAATAAAAAAAAAATATTAAAAAAAAACTAAGTAATTGCACATTTAAGGGAGACTTTGTCCTTGAAATTTTCAAAAAATTCAAGCGGCTCAACATGAGCAGCTAGAAGAAGAGGAGGGATGCCTCTATGGACCAGGCATTGCCGATTAGCGGTAATTATAAACACGTTTGTGTAAACACATTACAAAACTTTAAACGCGTTTTTCTCGAAAACACGTTTTTAAAAATGGCTGACATTCTCCTGACCGCTGTAATTAACATATCGACCTGAAATTTCGAGAGCATACTCAGAAAATACGTCTTCACGGAATGACGGATCGTTTTTTCGATAGATACATTTTTGCATTTATTATTTATCTTTTTATGCGAAAAAAAACGCGAAAATTCGATTTTTTTTTAAATTGTCGCCATTTTCCGAAATTTGTACTAAACGAAAAACCCATCCGTCATTCCATGACCAAAGGGTCACAGATTGATAATATGCTTTGAATTTGTGTTTCAGATCAACAAAGAGGGGGCAGTGATGTCAGCCGTTTACCTCCCGCGATTTGAGGACCTGTTTTCGCGGAGCTGCAACAGCCGCCATTTTGGTTTTTTTTTTTTTTTAATTTTTTTAACGTTCTGTATATCATGAATAAAAGCAAGAAAAAACCGCACTCAAAAAGCTTTACTCGTTTCCTTTAAAAAAAAATAAAATGTAAACACCTGAAATATGGAACTCCAAGGACAAAGTCTCCCTTAAGTATGAAATCGCCAGGGATGCGTTTGAACAAAAAAAAAACACAACACGGATCATTGTCTTTCGTCGTTCTTTCAAGCGCAGGAAATTCGTGTTGCGCGATCACGAGACCGCGAAAGAAAAAAAAAAGACATTCCTTTCCTATCTTCGTCTCCTAACGTATCTCTCTTTTTTTACAACGGGCCAGCAGTCGTTTTGTCATTAACGCCGCAGGGGGCACCGGCGACGCCAAGCGCCGACAATCAATTTATTCGCAGGGTCGCTCCTCTTGGGCCAATCAAATTTATATCGTTTAATTAACGCGCCACCGTCGCGCCCTATAATGACATTTATACACTGCATTTATTCAGTCTCGCCCAACTCCTCAACCAATTTTGAGCCGTAATTTTTTTTCGTATTATCAATCGAGGAATTCATGCGTTGAGCTACTGGTTACGCGAGTTAAAAAGACCTCCAGGTATAATACTGTCAGAGAATATTCATGAGTCAAATTCTTGCGGTATGTTAAAACAAAAATGTTTTTTTACTTCCATCTCCTAATGGCCAGATTCAGCATAGCGAGCACAGATTAAGTCCGGAATTATTCATTTTTGTCAAACGATGAAATAACAAAAAAAAATAATTATGACAATGCCGACAGTTGACACTCGTACAATTTGAGTACTGCGGAAATAATTTTTAGTCATATGGAAATTAATTATAATTAATAGATAATTAGTTGACCAACCTGGTGGGTAAATGCCGTAGTGTAGCTTAAGGGGTTATATACAATTAAAATTTTCGAAAAATCGATTTTTTTTTTGTAAATTATTTATATATATTCAAGTACACACACAGAAAATTTCTTGTCAATCCGGCGAATACTCTCCAAGTTACACGCACATTTGTAATTACGTGTCAAAGCGTTCGAACGTGCTTTTAAAACTTCAAACGCGTTTTTCTCAAAACTGTCTTTAAAGCCGGTAAAAAAGATTTCTCGAAAACGGCTACACCGATCAGTCTCAAATTTGAACACCATCTTTTCAAGTATATTTTTTAGTAATCAATCGAAAGTTTTTTCTCACCGATAATGATTTTTGATTTTATGAAGAATTTAAGGCCTAAATTTTTGTCAAAAGTAGATTTTTTTAGAAGCCGCAATTTTGTCAAAATAATATTTTGCTTATTCTTTCGATCAATTACAAGATAATCCATTATATTAACGAAATATTTTTGGTTCTTTCATTTTAGATTTTTAGGGGTGCTACCGGAGATCAGCTATAGCAGCTTTCAAAACAATTATTTTTACAAATAAAAAATATTAAAATACAGTTAAAAGTTACCATAATATGTGTACGAATTTTTACGTTAATAGATTTAAAGGTCTTCTCAAGAAGAATTCTTGAAAAGTCGATTTTTTGGGCCTCCTGACTGTATACAACCCCTTAGGACGGCTGTGGACGCGACAGAAAGTTAGGTTCTAACGTAACTTGGCGCACTTTGCGAAGTGCGAGTAGGAAGTGATTTTATTTGCTTCAGCTAGTCTTTTAAAAAATAAAATATATTCAAATTGAATAAATGAATATTCGAATTAAATAAATCTTTATTTGTTTACAATATACACTGTAAATCCAAGTGTACTATACTAAAATATTTCATAAATCCGAAATGAAATGAAACACTCAATAGAGCGTCTTACCACAATGATTTTGTATCGTCATTCGTCATACCCTGGCCTTCTGAAGCGATTTTTTTCGCAGAGAATATTTCGCCTATATGGAATCGAACTTAGAACCTACCTACCTATAGCTACGCACGCTGCCCCTATATGCTACAGAGTGCTTGTAACATCCTGGTCGCAGATATGGCATAAGAGACCAATTGCATTCCTATACTTATTTGTTGTACCGCATAAACTATATCAATCAGTCAATATCATTGTGATAATGAGAGAGTTTTATCGAATAACGTGCTAAGATTTTTCAAACATAATCTAAATATATATAAAATTTTCCTCTCTCCACCCTCTCTGCCCCCACCTCCTTGGATGTTTGCATTGCAATAAAAACAGACCGTTAGTTTTATCAAATAAAAAAATGGTTCACTCTACGAAAATTCTATTTAATTTACATTTTTTGAAATTGACTAGATACATTTAGTGGATTCAACTAAATTGTTTTTTGAACAAATGAAACCGCATCAGATTTATGAGGATTAAATTAAATATTTAGTTATTAGACGATATTAAATAGATTTTGATTTGAATAAATAAATTTATTTACAATAAATAATTCCAATAACGGAATGCAATATGAAAAATTTGATTTAACAGAAAATCGAGTTGATTCAAATTTTAAAAATAAACTATACGCGGTTAATATCAATAGAATTTTTCCGTCAGTGTAATGACGTTGAAGTCGGCATCATTGGAGTGCAACTATATTTTTTCCTCTGCATTGTTATCTCTTTTTAAAAATCACTATACAAAATCTTTTCTTTGCGAATTAAAGTCGTAAATTTCTAATAAGAAAACGTAGACTATTTGATCAATTGTCACAGCCCAAATTGTACCAAAAAATTTAGTAATTGAAAAGAATTCATCGTCGTTGCATTCCAACAATGCAAACTTAAAAGTCATCAAGGGCATACGTCGGAACTCGAGAAATAAAGAAAAATATATAAAATCTATTAAATTATTGCTTAGAAAATAAAAATAAAATGCCAATAAATAAATAAACGTCAGACGCGCATGGCAAATTAATTGTCGAATGAACCCGCCGGGTTTTTCGTTATAATTGCACTTTTTTAAATGAACTAACGCCACCTTAACGATGAAGTAAAAAATAAAAATAAACTCGTTCTTCTCGAAATACGCATCGTTAAATTGCGACGTAAATTTACATGTCACGGTGTCTACTCGTGAGCGGGTAGACAATCAGTAGCTTCCTTTTAACGAACATTGTCTCGAGTAGACTCGGGAATATCCAAGGCTATGACGTACCTACTTAATGCTCTTGCGTCATGGGTTTTAATGTCTCGATTAATTGACACGATCCAATTACCCATCGGCATCATATTGAACAGTACATAATCACTGTTTAACGCTACGGTCAAATGGAAATAGATTTTTTCCCGCAAAGTATTCTCGCTGTAAAACGAAGTACGTTTGCGAGATCACTTCCCGCGATCAGCGACTATCAAGATCGTACATTTGCAAACTACTTTAATAAAGTTGGTCACGATAATTTCTGCGGGTATATCCACAAATGTATCTACGGACATTTATTTTAGTAATTTTTTTCAAATGAGTTAATTAGCTCCATTAGTTTTGACTCAGAGCCTTCCACAGCTCCTTGAGCGCGAGTCTGTCCCTCATGGACGCGTGTGCGGCCCATCCGTTCGATTACTTTATGCTCCCGAATTCTCGCACGGCGCGATCCGTGAGACTGAATATTCCAGCCGTGAATTAGCCGGAGGGGAGAATATATACAGGGTGTCCCTCTTATCTCTACCAACCGAAATAACTCGGTAATTATCGATCACACGAAAAAATGTGCCAGACAAAAGTTGCACGGTGTGAAGGGGGCCATCGAATGTGACCATTTTTTTTATTTCGATGGAGGCGCTGACGCTCAGAAAAGGCCACCTCCACTTTTTTTAATGGATTGGTACATTTTTTCAACCATCTTGTGGAGCACCTTAAGCCGCATAAAAAACATTAGAGGGTCAAAGTCGTTCAAGGTCATTCAAGGTCACCTATTTAGGTTTGTATCATCGATGATGACCTTGAATGACCTTGAACGACTTTGGCTCCCGAATGTTTATTATGCGGCATGAGGTGCTCCACAGGATGGTTGGAAAAATGTACCATTCCATTTTTTAAAGTGGAGGTGATCTTCACTGTGCGTCAGCACCTCCATCGAAATAAAAAAAATGGTCGCATTTGATGGCCCTCTTCACACCGTACAACTTTTGTCTGGGACATTTTTTTGTGACGTCGATAATTACCGAGTTATTTCGGGTGGCAGAGATAAGAGGGACACCCTGTATCTGCCCAAGTGGAATTAAATCTGGACAGGTCTAAGGGGGAGGGGGGGCATACCTTTAGGCGAGGAAAAATTGGCTGCTTTTCATAATTTTTTTTCAAAGAAAAGATTTCTTTACCATTTTCATAAATTTTTTTCAAAGAAAATATTTCTTTACCCTTTTTTAAACTTGTGGCATGTTTTTTTAACTACTTTTGGCTGTTGCATGGTTTTTTTTATTACTCTTGAAAGATGGCAGGGGTATGGCACGGTCTTCTAAACTGCATTCTCAAAACTGGCATGATGTATAGCTGAAAAACTAATCGACCGATTCTGATAAAAATTGGTATAAATCTTTATAACCTTCTTTTCTAAAACGTGACGCTTAATTTTGAAAAATAATGTAAACGAATTTTTTTTACTGCAAAACGTAATGACTTTAAGTTTGCATCGTTGGAACGCAATGATATTTTTTTGTCTTCATTTGTTATTTCTTTATTTTTATCATAATTCGAAGATTTTTTTGCAAATTAAGATCGGTAATTTCTAATAAGAATACGTGAAAACTTTTGGGCGATTTTAACGCCGCCAATAGGCTGAAAAAATTGAGAAATTAAACCAAACAAAATTTCGCTGCATTCCAACGATGCAAACTTCAACGTCATAAAATGTAGGCATTTTTTTCGGGAAATTCAATATTTTCGTTTCAAAGCGTGCCATCACAACAATTTTCAACATTTCTCACTTTTTCTTGGTTCATATTTTGCGTATGAAGGTTAATGAAAGAAAAATTCTCGTTGGTTTTTTTCTCAGATTGATCCCACCGACGCCACGCGTCACGCCGTCTGACAATATTCGCCGCAACCCGTTTAGAAAACCGTGCCATACATCCGCCATTCTAAAGAAAATTTTAAAAAATATCATACAACAGCCAAAAGTAGTAACAAACATACTCTAAATCTCGAAAATGGTGAAGACATCTTTCCCTTTGGAAAAAAAGTCATGAAAATCAGCAATTTTTTCCTCGCCTAAAGGTATGCCCCCCCCCCCCCTTAAGAAATGAATGGTTGGCTCAATACACCTGACATTTAAAAAATTATAATCCATAGAATTTATTATTTCATAGAGAATTCGGCGTGTATGGTATGTTTCATAATTAGCAGAAATACGCTTTGGAATGTTGGTGACAAAAAAGTGCTTCATAAGAGTGTGACAAGTTTTTGTGCTGGGTCAGATCTCTGGAGTGATTTTTTTCCACTAAGTGTTGCATAGCATTCGCTAGTAAATTTTGCCTAACAAATTGAGTTGTGAAGGCCTCAGGGCTTCAGTCACTGTTGCCCCCCCCCCCCCCCCCCCCTCATCCGGCTGTGATGTGTCATAAGTCATTATATGAGGCCAATGTCCAAGGAATGTTATCACGGGAGTATAAAATTCGTTCGCCCAATTAACCGAAGATTGTACGTATGTCGTACACAACACAATAGTCAAACTGAAGTTCTTTCTTTTTCCTGTTTTTCCCACCTTCGTGCTTTCTCTCTCTCTCTCTCTCTCTCTCTCTCTCTCTCTCTCTCTCTCTCTCTCTCTCTCTCTCTCAAAAAAAAAAAAAGATACCTAATTGGTGAGGCGTTGTCGGTTTATGACTTCATTGTCATGGTCGAAGGACTCTATCAAAGACACTTCTGCCGCTGTTCCGTTACAATGCATATGAGGCATTCCAAGTGTTTTCGAACGGCCTAAAAGCCTGACCTTCTTCAATCTTTTTCAAAGTTGGTGATGTTTTTGTATCATATATTTTGAGTATGTGGCATTTTTTCAGATTTTTATCGGCTCGCTAACTCGGCTAACTCGGAGATAAGATTTTACCCGTGATAAAATTTCAAACGATCGTATCGTAGTGATCTTCTCGTCGTACGAAAAAAATGTCCTTCACAAAAAAATACGTTTTCTATTATCTATTTTGAAAAAAAAAATTAAAAATTTTCCAAGTACTATAACACTAAAAAAAATAAAAATTGTTCATTTTTTAATTTTTTAACCCCAATAACTAGGTTAATCCTGCTGAAATTTACACCGAATTTCCTTTTATAAGTGTAAAACAACGTGTGTAAGTTTCATTCTGGGCTGAGCTTGCGGTCATTTCGTATCGTCGTCTTATATTTAATGGGAAATTGTTTTTGTTGAATAACTCGGCGATTTACAATTTTTAATTAAAAATGGTGATGACTAAACTTGTAGGAAATCGAGTGCTTTACAACTTTGGTTATTAAAGGTTTTTCTCTACCACCGATATTTTTCGAATTAAACCTGAAAAGCGGCTATTAAATTATCTCGTTTATTTTCAACTTTAGGGCATAAACAAACATGAACAAACTTATAGAGAATGAAATTTTTGACAATTTTTGTTTCTACCTTTTTTCCTAGAATCAATATTTAAGGTCGCACGCCAACAGTTAAACAAACGAGAAGCGTGAAAATATTATTTCGCGAACCATTCGCTCTTTTCTTTTACCGTTGGCGTACGACCTTAAATATTGATTCCAGGAAAAAAGGTAGGAACAAAAATTGTCAAAAATTTCATCCTCTACAAGTTTGTTCATGTTCATTTATGCCCTAAAGTTAAAAATAAACGAGATAATGCAATAGCCGCTTTTTTCAGGTTTCATTCGAAAAATATCGATAGTAGAGAAAAAAACTGTAATGACCGAAGTTGTTAAGCACTCGATGTCCTACAAGTTTAGTCATTACAATTTTTACCTAAAAATGGTAAATATCCGAGTTATTCAACAAAAACAATTTCCCATTAAATTTAATCCGACGATATTAACTGAACGCGAACCCAGCCCAAAATGAAACTTACACATGTTATTTTACACCGAAAAAAGAAAATGCAGTGTAAATTTCAGCTGGATCAACCTAGTCATTGGGGTTGAAAAATTAAAAAATGAAAGATGTTTCTTTTTTTTTAGTGTTGTGTTACTTGGAAAATTTTGAAATTTGTTTTCCAAATAGTTCATAGAAAAACGCAGCTTTTTTGTAGACGACATTTTTTCGTACGACGAGAAGATCACTACGATACAATCGTTTGAAATGTTATCACGTGTAAAATCTTATCTCCGAGTTAGCCGAGTTAACAAGCCGATAAAAATCTGAAAAAAATGCCACGTACTCAAAATATATGATACAAAAATATAACCAATTTTGAAAAAGATTGAAGAAGGTCAGGCTTTTAGGCCGTTCGATAACACTTGGAATACCTCATATAAATATATATGTGTGTAGTATGGATAGCCACACGAGATTTATCAGCCCAATTAGTAATTTATTTCCATCCGGGTACCAGCCCCTCTCTCTGTAAATTTAAACTTGCCATAAATGATCAATTAAAATAAAAACGAAGCAACAAAATGTTGTACATGGCCAAGAACGTTTCAATCGCGAGAATTGTTTGAATTAAATGCTCTTGTTTTAGTTCAACTAGGTTACTAGAATTTAGTTACTAGATTTCCTTAAAAAAACTGCCATCTGTCTCGTGAATGTTTTTCGGTTAACACGAAAAAAGATGTTGAAAGTGTTTTACACATAAAAAAAAGTTTTAGGTGAGATAAAAACAACAATAGCTACAGAAAGTACCTATAAGAGTTAGAGCAAATATTCGAACGATCGAGCTAACCACGAGCGATTCGTGACTACGACGAAGAACGAAAGCGTTACGGTTCATTTGGACACGTGGATCATTAAAGCGAATCTGAATGTTGCTGCGGGGCACACGGATAATTCAGCTTTCTCAATTTTTTTTTAATCGATGGATTGAGTTGTCACTTCTGCTATCGAATTGTGAGGATTCGTTGACAAACAAGGCACTGTGTCAATAATCGTTCGGTCGGGGTTCGGCTCCGGCGGTACCGCGAGTTGAGCAGCGTTGTGCATGGCTGACACTCGGAGTGGTGACCGTTTTGCCGTGCACCGTCTGGCGCATCAACCAGTCGGTGGAAGGCCGACACTTCTGAGACCTTGGTATCGATTCTTGAGGAAGACATCTGCACACCAGAGAATCAGAAGCATAAGGGCCGTCCATACCGGTACGGGTTTTTCACAGTTTCCCCGTGCCTTCGGTTCAGCACACCTCTATTCAGTACTCGTTCTGAGAATAAATAATGAATCCAGTTGAATTCAGTATTCGTTTCGAAAATGAATAATAAATCCTACTGGATTCAGTATTCATTTCAAAATGAATAATGAATCCAGTTGGATTCAGTATTCATTCCAAAATGAATAATGAATCCAACTGAATGCAGTATTTATTTCAACATAAGTAATGAATCCAATTCGATTCAGTATTCATTTCGTATTTGGATAACATCAAACTGAATAATCTGGAAAAATTGACAGAAAACATGTTTATTCTATTGAAACATTATCGTCCGATTACATTATATTTACCCAAGGAAAATCGCGCACTTAGTATCTAGTAACTGAATAAATGGGAGTAGAAATGGGACATTATATTTGTCCCATTTTCATTGTCCATTTTTCCAGATTATTCAATTTGATGATTAGGAGATGATGAGTTGGATTCATTACTTATGTTGAAATGCATGCTGCATTCAGTTGCATTCGTAATTCATTCTGAAATGAATACTGAATCTAGTAGAATTCATTATCCATTTTCGGAACGAATTTCGAATAAGTTTCTTTATTATTCATGAATAAAAAAAATCGAATATGCCCAACCCTGGTTGGAATGCAGGAAATATATATATATATATATATATTTACGTGTGTGTAAGGTAGATGACCAAAAACAATTTCGTGAAATTATATTTATATTTTTATGTATTTTGCGCGCTCATTTTCAAACATTTATATATGGGGCATATCATACAGAATCGACCACTTTTGATTTCGCTGAAATTTAATTATGTTATTGTTTTCTTCTAAAAACGTGTGTGTGATCTTTTTCAATTTTTTTTTACATAATCGGAAGTGAATAGTAAATTTTTGAAAAAATTGACTTTTTTTTCAAATGCTCAGAACTTTCTGAAAAATTCACCGAAAAGATCTTTTTATTCAAATTTTTTGTTTTGAAATGTACTTTATGAAAAAAAAATATTTAAAAAATCTTCAGTCATCTTTGATATTATTTTTTGTATTAAACACGAATTTTCAAAGTTCGACATCTTTCATTTCCGATTTTTTTTTCGTAAACGAATATGATAAATTTCGCGTTTTTTGCGGCAAGACCTATGGTGGTAAAATTGCCCTTTCTAATTTTCTTTCAAATTTGAACAAATTTTATCAATTTTTTCAACGCTCAGCTTTTTTCTATGTCCCGCAAATTTAGACTGCAGATTCGTCACGCGAATCCTAAAAAACGTTTGAGCGATTTTCGCAGCCTAAAAAAGTGCAACAAAAATAAAATTCGGGCTACGAAACGTTCGTTGCGTTTCAACGATGCAAACTTCACTATTATAGATCATAAGGATTCCGAGCCTAATATTACCACCCCGGCCAAATACTTATAACTTTTTTAGCCACGTAGATATTCACATGCTCGTACCAAAATGATTGACGAGTAAATCCCGACCGTGATTTCTTCCTCCATGTGTTATACTTTGTTTTTTTTTCCTCAATTTACATACCAGAGCTGTGAGCTTATCCTGCGTATCGATTAAATCGATGTTAAAGGCGTCTCGCGATCTTTCTCTCCTTTTACTCTGACAACCCATATGATAATGCGTTAAACGGTACTCGGGGTGCGAGATTCTATTTTTCTTTTCTTTTTTTCACTGATTCTTTGCAAACGAGTTAAAGCTGTCACTGTTGCTAACCGGAGAGTTTAGCTCTGCCGCACACTCTCTTGATTATCCCGTAATATAAGAGCGAGACTAGCGTCGGTTGATATACGCGATTTTATGGACTATGTCGCGACACTATTCACCGTTTTACGTTGGCGGTAATCAATACACTTAAAGAGACTTCGAAACTTTGGATCCATTTATATTTATAGGGATCAACCTCGAACAATATCAGTAAAACGTTGCTGAACACAGATTTTATACAATTGTTCAGTTCCCATTACGAATGATTTGTGAAAAGACTAACGTCGGATCAATGAGAAACCGCTATTTGTTATAATTTTATATATTTTTATTTATTATAATATATATTTAATATATTATAATTTGTTATAATTTGTTATAATTATATATTACAAATATGAGCATATTTATTAAGATTAACTATCAGTTATTAAAGTTATAATTAGATGTAAGATTGTTGATTTAATTTCATTAATTAATATATTAATATATTAAATTTTAAAAAATTAATATTTTTATTAAATTATAATTTAATGTAAAAAAAATTATTCTTGAAAAGTAAATTATGAAAGGAAATTTTTTTTTTAAAATTATTGTCTATAAAGATGATAAAAAATATATAATAAAATTTAATTTAAAAAAATGCATCGATATAAATTTAAACAAACCAACAAAATTTAATAGGGTAATAGAAATTTAATATTAAGAATTTGAATCGATATAAATTTAAACAAACTAGCTATAGCCGTATTGCAACACCTTTTTATGGTCGGAAATATCAAAATTGACGACGTTGAAATTTGCATCGTTGGAATGCTACGATATTATTTTCTATTCATTTTTTTCCTTAATTTTTATCACCGAAAGTCTTTTTTTTATAAATTGAGATCGTTTATTTTTAATATGGATACGTAGAAACGTTTGAGCGATTTTCACATCCCAAATAGGCTAATAAAATTGAGAAATTAAAAAAAAAAACTAATTTTCGTATAAAAATAAACATTCGTTGCACGCAAACTTCAACGTCATCAAGATTGAGTACGTCGAAACGGAGGCTGATGGGTATTAGGAAGGGTTCTCGACTGGTTACATTGACTCTCTGATTATATTAGACGTTGACGTTCGTGAAATAAAAATAAATCGTACGAAATATTTCGTGGCAGGCCTTGTTAGACATTGCAATCAATCTTTAGAAGCGTTACCATACGGTAATACCATTTTGGAAAACGACACCTACGATTTAGTTTCGAAGAATAATAAGACACGTTGTGAAAAATAAACATTGTACGTTATAATACAAATTTATCGCTTATGGTGTCGCGATTTGGAAGATGCAACATTCGAAATAATGTTGAAGTTTGCATCATCGAAGTGCAACGAAAATTCATTCCTTTTGATTGGTGAAATTTTTCTACGGTCGATTTAGACCATGAAAAACACGAGTTTTTACGTATCCCCATTAGGGATTTGCAATGTCAATTTGTTGCAAAAATGCTTTGGATAATAGTGAAAATTCAGAAATACATAATGGAATGCAACGACAATGATTTTTGTCTTACTTCCAATATTTCTTCGGGCAGATTCCGGCTGTGAAAATCACGCAAACATTTTTTAGGATTCGTGTTTAGAAAACTGCGAAGTAAATCTGCATATCTCTTTGAATAACAATGGAAATTGGAATATCAAAAAGAATTTTCTTCGCATTCCAATGATGCGAACTTCAACCCCATCAAACTTCAACGTCACCATTCGAATCAGGCCAACGTAGCGAAACATTCTCCTCAATCAATGTATTGTTATTAATGCAGTAAAAAAATGACGTTGATTTTTATCTCGTTGGAATGCGACGATATTTTATTCATTTTTCATTTCTTAATTTTTATGCTTATTCAGACCCTACTTGTTGCAAATTAGGGTGGTAAATCTCTAATAAGAATACGTAAAAACGTTTGGGTGATTTTCACAGCCCAAAAAATTCGATCAATTAAAAAAAATTGACTTCCCTTGTGTTCCAAAGATTCAACCTTCAATGTCATTTAAAAAATATATATTTACTGAGATTACAAATTTTTCTAACAATTTATAGAACTTCAGCTTTTTCGTAAGAAATTAACGTTAAGGGGAGGTACCTAAGTAAAAGGCGAGAAAAACAGGTAGACTTCGGGAATTTTTATCTCAAAAACTAGTGCTTCGATTGGATCCAGGTTTTTTTATAGGAAAATATATACATTGAGGTATATGCAGGAATTTTTTAAAATAAATTCGTCGACTGGAAGCGATTCAAATGCGATTATCTCGAAACATAGTTTTCAAAGTCGGTGCCAGATGTATCTCGAAAACGGCTCGTCCGAATTTGTCCAAATTTGGAGACAATATTCTTCGATAGTTTTTCTCGTTCGCCAGGTAGGGGTTTTTCATTCGATTGAACCATTGCGTTTTTATGCGATGTGTATGCAATCCAAAATCGTCGGAAATTTCGAAGGAAAAACGAATGTTAAATTAAAACGGTCGCAATTCTGTCAAAAATGAAAATTTCAAAAAAATCCTACGTGGCGAACGAGAAAAACTATCGAAGAATATTGTATCCAAATTTGGACAAAATCGGACAAGCCGTTTTCGAGATACATCTGGCCCCGTCTTTGAAAACTATGTTTCGAGATAATCGCGTTTGAATCGCTTCCCGTCGACGAATTTATTTTTAAAAATTCCTAAACCTACCTCAATATACATATTTTCTAATAAAAAAAAACCTGGATCCAATCGAAACATTAGTCTGTGAGATAAAAATTCCCGGAGTTTACCTGTTTTTCTCGCCGTTTACTCAGTTACCTCCCCTTAACGTAAGCGAATCAGGCCAGCGTAGCGAAACATTCGTCTCAATCAATGTATTGCTATTAATCTACTTAAAAAAGTGACGCTGATATTTGCATCGCTGGAATGCAATAATTTTTTCGTTCATTTTTCCATTTTTATGCTTATCCAGAACCTTCTTTTTGTAAATAGGGTGGTAAATCTCTAATAAGAATACGTAAAAACGTTTGACTGATATTAACAGCCTAAAAAATTCGATCAATTGAAAAGAATTGATTTTCGTTGCGTCCCAACGATTAAAACTTCAAAATCATTTGAAAAAATATATATTTGCGAAGATTACAAATGGTTTTAATAATTTACAGAATTTCGGCTTTTTCGTAAAAAATTAACCTACGGAAAGAGTCTTAAGGCGTTACCCCCACTTGTAGCGCAAAAAAATGCCTTTTTCATGATTTTTTTTTTAAAGAAAACTACAAAACTTTTTTAATCGATCAATATACCATCTTAAAAACACATCTTGAAGAACTTTCAGTAATTTTTTTATTGAAAAATATTACATTGTTTAGTGGCAAATGGCCGTCAATGAAATAATGTTTTTATATACACGGTTTGCGGTGACCAACATTGCGGCGAAGTGGATCATCTGAAAAAAAAATGCGGATGGATTTAGTCAAATATAAGTATAAACTAGTCTTTAATCGAAGGATTTTAAAAAATATTCATTTTTCACAAAATGGCGGACAGTCAAAGTTAATGGTTCGATTTTAGAGAAAAAAAACGGCCGTTTTTTGGCTATAAAACGGCCATTTTTTTCGAAAAAAAAATCGAACGATTAAAGACTACATTTTTATGTATTAAATAAGCCTGCACAAATTTCAAGAAGATCGGTTCATTAGTGTTCGAGTAATCTTTGTCACCGACTTCAGAAATGCCATTTTGAGAAAAACGCGTTTAAAGTTTCAATTTCCGGTCGTTTACACAACGGATTCTTCTCTTTCAACGCTCATATCTCAGTCAATTTTGTTCGGATCGACTTGAAATTTTCAGGACATATTCTCAGATACTTATACTTCAAAAAAAAATGCAATAAAAAAAATCGATTTTTTCAAAATCGCAAGTGGGGGTAACCCCTTAAGCTTTCGAAGACTGTCGAAAATGCTGAAAGGAGATCTGTTCTAGTTACAGCATTCGAGTGAACTTAATTATTGAAGCGGGTTAAGTGTATAAATATGGATGCCCAAAAGTCCGATAAAAACCGATCACTTTCGTTAGTGCTGCCGAGGCGTTCCGTTATACCATGTCGATCGCGAAGGTCGAAGCTCTCCTGAAGCAAGGCCGTAAAGACCAAACTATACGTGTGTGTGTGTACATGCACTCATATTTGTGGATATATACGCTTCAGCTCCAATGTATTAGTTGTTATTATCACTGGGGCCCGAGACCAATGGAATGCTCGGTGATCGATATTCCTATTGCATAATCGATCGATTCCGATCACAGATGAAAAGATATCGTTTCGAGATCCTGTTATGGTATCGATAAAAATTAATCCGTAAAACTGAGATCTGGGCAGTTTGTGCAAGCCAAACAAAGCCCCAGTAGTCCGGAAATACAATAAAATTTCACAAGTGATATTCTTCATGAAAATTCCACTATTGAGCAATCTTTCCTGTTGCTCTCTCTGTCTTTTATTATTTATTTTATGACGTTTGGGAAAGATATGAAAAACGTTCGCTGCGGACATGCAGCACCGCGAGCTTCCTTCAACACTCATGGATGAAGCGCTCGATACGCCTGAACCCTGCGAGTGCACCCCTCCGAATCACACAATGGGGCCGGGTTGAAATTCCGAACTTTGAATGATCAGAACGCTCAAAACTCCGAAATAATACTACCCCGAAAGACCAAAATTCCGAAAGAATTTTACACGAAAGACCAAAACTGCGAAAATCAAAATTATGCGGCTATGGAAGTTTTTAAAGTTTCAAAATTTTCAATAAATCGACCAATTATTTCAAGATTTTTTGTTTATCAAGTGATTTATCACGTGATATTTTTTTGTTTATCAAATGACTGTGTAGATTTTCGCTGGCAGGATCTTGGCGAACCTTGTAATTTCGGAACATTAAAATTAGGAATTTTAAACCGTCGGTGCATTCAAAGTTCGGAATTTCAACCCGGCCCCCATGTCAAGATCATGCCGGCGAAAGTCAACACAGTTGACTGTAAATGATGCAGAACGTATAACATTGTTTAGACAAATTTCAAAATTGACGCAAAATCGCTTATTAATAATAAAAAAAAAAATTTGAAACAATTCGGCGATTTATCGAAAATTTTGAAACTGTTAAAACCCCATGGCCGAATTATTTTTACGGTGTTCAAATTTTCGGAGTTTTGGTCTTTCGTGTAAAACTCTTTCGGAGTTTTGATCTTTCGGGGTAGCATTCTTTCGGAGTTTTGAGCGTTCTGATCATTCAAAGTTCGGAATTCCAACCCGGCCCCATCTTGAATTTCGGAACATTAAAATTCGGAATTTTAAACCATCGGAGCATTCAAAGTTCGGAGTTTCAACCCGGCTCCACAAAATACACTTGGGGTCAAACTAAACACAAGCTATTATGGCACTGAAATTGGCATCGTTGGGATGCAACGAAAATTCTTCTTTATTTTTTCATTACTATCTAAACCCTTTTGTTTCAAGTTTAGGTTATTAAACCCTAATAAGGATCTTCAAAAATGTTTCAGTCATTTTTGCGGCCTAATTGGGCGGAACGAAATTAGGTAATACAAAAACAAAAATATGTTCGTTGCATCCACAACGGTGCAAACTTCAATACCATGAGCTATTTTCGGCTCGAAATATCTTGAAAACCAACTTTTTTTAACAATAAGCGTGTAGAACACTTTTGTAGCCATTTTTAGCATCTTGGAGGTATTCCTCTCGGTGGGGCAGGGGGTACATAAGGATATTTTGTGTGGACATAAGGAGGGCCCTTCTGAATTGGTAAATTACAGTAGTGCTTGATAAAAAAAAAGTCCCAATCAATTATCATACCCAACGATCAACGGGAATAAAAAAAAATTCCGCAAATTTAGTGGATTTGGACATTTTTACATTTACTCTGAAAAGTTGCGGCTACGAAAATGTTCTCTGAGGCCTTAAGCCACAGTAACGGGTATAAAATCATTTTTTTCGTATGAAAAAGTGATTCACTTATCAAATTAATTACACGTCTATTTAGTCTGAATATCCAGCTGTTAGAAAATATATATATATTTTTTTTCGATGTACAAAATGGCCGGATACTAATATTTTTCTTTTGTTATCTTTTTTTTAGGCGCTCCGAATGCGTGACATTTGACATCCACAATTTTTTACCTAAAACGAAAAACAAAAATTCTCGTCAATCTACATTAGAATACCTAGAGAAGTACGTACGGGATTTTAAAAAAATTGTTTTATTCAAAAGTTGTAGGTATTTGAACTTAAGAAATTAATTTTCAGTGAAAAATTTCGTTATAAATGCTCATAAACTGCTCATAAAATTTAAAGTTTTCGATTAATCAGAAATTCCGTACGTACTCCTCTGCGAAATGCAATTAGGAACATAACTTTTAAATTTAAAGTAAATTGAGTGAAAATTGTTGAAGTTATTTGTGACGCCAATTGGAAAAAAGCTGTTTCGAGAAGTTTCGAGTAGTCGGCCATTTTGTAAATCGAAAAAAAAATTCCAACGGCTTGATATTGATACTATATAGATGTGTAATTAATTTGATGAGTGAATCACTTTTAAATTCGCACATGATTTTATACCCGTTACTGTGGCCTAAGGCCTTAAACATTCGGTGACCCCCCGTTTTTGTTATCGTTGTACAATCTTTATAATTTTTTACACGCGTTGAGCAACTGATATCAGGCATGTAGACTTATTTATTGAATAAATTATTAGATAGGAACGTGGCCAGCGTGTCATCTCCATGAAGGGCCGCATAAATGAGACGACGTTAGAGACGTCATTTTCATTGAAAGTTCCGTAACTCAGCTTGAAACTTTACCAGTATACGGACTCGTATTCTTACTTTATTATAGACGAAAATCAGTCAATTGCTCTATATTCGAGTACGTGAAAGGAATACCTCGAGGCTATCCAATCAGATTGTTTAATGATCGAATACGAAGCATTTCCCACGATTTTCAACCCTTCAAAATTCATTGCCACATGTAATAAAATTTCCATCCACATTTTCTCCTAATAATGCTTTTTATTTTAGTTCATACTTTTTTTCAAATAATTCTCCCCTCAAATAGATCAACTCAGTTACAATATCAACCCAAATATCGATCTGCCTCTATAGAAAAAAAAAAAAAAAACATTAGCCCAACAAAATGACGATCTCCTTAAATCAAAAAACAATTTAAGATGACCACTAACTGCAACATTTTGGAAAAACGATGTCGTTTTTACGGCAATTCTTGCTGCCTAGCTGCAAACTTTTTCCATACCTACGCGTGTGCGGATTGACAAACTTTTGCTCTCGAATACGAAATGGGCTCAAGCATATAGCGGATGACTGAAAGTAACCTGCTCGCGTTATTCAGCATGTAACGCGGAGTGAGATACGCCCTTTTGGTTGTATCAACATTCGCCATACGTACGTTTATATCTATTTGCTCTCACAGTTCGTACGTGTAAAGCGCATGTATGTATGCATGGTTGTTACGCGTGCCGATACGAAATATGTCCAAGGAGTCAAGGATATCGCCGTCGCAGCGTTATCTCGGCAACGGCGAGCTTGGTGAATTGACAGTAGTACGATATATATATATATATATATATATATATATATATATCGATTATAAGGTCTTGCGTATTACACTGTAAGAAAACTCACGGCAAAATCGACTAGAGAGGAGAGCGTGGAGACTCGGGAATGAGAGAGTCGAACGAGCGTAAAATAAGCAGCGTGATATATCGTACAAAAACCAACGCTACGGTAGTTGTTATACTTTGGTTATGGATCATCATGGTAGACAGCAGGGTTGGGCATATTCGAATTTTTTTATATTCATGAATAATAAAGAAAATTATTCAAAATTCGTTCCGAAAATGTATAAAGAATCCAACTCAATTCAGTATTCATTTCAAAATGAATAATGAATCCTACTGGATTCAGAATTCATTTCAAAATGAATAATGAATCCTACTGGATTCGGTATTCATTTCAAAATGAATAATGAATCCTACTGGATTCGGTATTCATTTCAAAATGAATAATGAATCCTACTGGATTCGGTATTCATTTGAAAATGAATAATGAATCCTACTGGATTCGGTATTCATTTCAAAATAAATAATGAATTCTACTGGATTCGGTATTCATTTCAAAATGAATAATGAATCCTACTGGATTCGGTATTCATTTCAAAATGAATAATGAATCCTACTGGATTCGGTATTCATTTCAAAATGAATAATGAATCCTAGTGGATTCAGTATTTATTTCAAAATGAATAATGAATCCAACTGGATTCAGAATTCATTTCAAAATGAACAACGAATCCAACTGGATTCAGTATTAATTTCAAAATGAATAATGAATCCAACTGGATTCAGTATTCATTTCAAAATGAATAATGAAACCTACTGGATTCAGTATTCATTTTAAAATGAATAATGAATCCTTCTGGATTCAGTATTCATTTCAAAATGAATAATGAATCCTACTGGATTCAGTATTCATTTCAAAATGAATAATGAATCCTTCTGGATTCAGTATTCATTTCAACATAAGCAATAAATCCAACTCGATGCAGTGTTCATTCCGAATTCGGATATCATAAAATTGAATAATCTGGAAAAATGGACAATGGAAATGGGACAAATATAATTTCCCATTTCTTCAGTTACTAGATACTAAGAGCGCGATTTCCCTTGTATAAATATAATGTAATCGGACGATAATGTTTCAATAGAATAAACATGTTTTCTGTCAATTTTTCCAGA
This sequence comes from Ophion obscuratus, assembly GCA_964007375.1. Lineage (NCBI taxonomy): Eukaryota > Metazoa > Arthropoda > Insecta > Hymenoptera > Ichneumonidae > Ophion > Ophion obscuratus. The sequence goes on along the minus strand of OZ023321.1, from coordinate 15,420,358 downwards.
TTATTCAATTTGATGATATCCGAATACGAAATGAATACTGAATCGAATTTGATTCATTACGTATGTTGAAATGAATACTGAATTCAGTTGGATTCATTATTCATTTTGGAATGAATACTGAATCCAACTGGATTCATTATTCATTTTGAAATAAATACTGAATCCAGTAGGATTCATTATTCATTTTCGGAACGAGTACTGGATCCAACTGGATTCATTATTTATTCTCAGAACGAATACTGAAACAAGGTGGATTCATTATCGAGAAAAAAAAATGATTATCCATCTGACATGTATTCGGTATTATTTTCTCGAATACTAAAAGTATTCGAGTACTAATACTAAACATATCCTACTCGAATACTTTTAGTATTCGAGTAGGATATGGGCATACTCGAATACTTTTAGTATTCGAGTATGCCCATCTCTGGTAGACACTGATACGATAGTGAAAACAAAATACATATATCTGCACCGTGATATATTTTGAATCGATCGCATACGAATATTACGCAGGCAGAAGTGACTTTGGATTTCCTTCATTTTTTACCCAAATACTTTTTCTACGTGAATTTATAGTTTCCACCGTTAGAATGCAACGGAAATTCATTCTTCTTAATTGTTCATTTTTTTTGGCAATACAGACCATGCAAATCACTGAAACATCTCTACGTATCCTTATTAGAGATTTTCGACCTCAATTTGCTAAACAAAAAGGCTTTGAATAATGATAAAAATGCCGAAATAAAGAATCGAAAAAATGGAAATTCCAACGGTGCAAACTTTAACGTCACTTTTCTACAGCTACACCCTCGGAACATAAGCACGACTTATCGCGTCGGTTTTGTATTTGAAAAAAATGTTTTCCTAAATTCGAACCCCTTGGAATTAAACCCGTCCCAAAAACTTATTTCCTGAATCCAAACCCTTACGGATGTTTACGTATTACCCTTCCCAATCGAACTCTTTCCTGTCATTTCGTACTCGCACTTCGCTAATCTAACATAATGTCCGATTACTTAATGTTCTCTACGACCAACTCTCTGGGGAAAATTCTCTGCGATAAATTCTCTAGGGAAAATTCTCTACGAGGAATTCTCTAGGGGAAATTCTCTACGAGGAATTCTCTAGGGAAAACTCTCTGCGGGGAATTCTCTAGGGGAAACTCTCTGCGGGGAATTCTCTGCGAGGAATTCTCTAGGGGAAATTCTCGACGAGGATTTTTTGGGGGGAAATTCTCTAGGGAATTTTCCAGGGGAAATCCTCTACGAGGAATTTTCTAGAAAATCCTTTAGGGGGAATCCTCTAGGGAATTCGTAAAGACTCCAATTTATTTTTCAAAAATTCCAGTTTTATATACTTCAAAGCATGTACAATAAAATTCATCACTTAAATTTTCGATTTGCTTTTTAAAAAATCCCAATAAATTCCAGTCACCCCTATTTTTTGGGTCTCTGCGTAACCCCTCATTATCAACGCCCGTACCGATTCTCCCGCACACATCACACCTTGAATCACAAACGAAATACTATCCAATCAATGAGCCAAAAAGGCAACCATAGAAACGCTTATTTTTCCACCAATCGTCGAGTTACCAGAGTGTTAGAAAGCGTCGAAAGAGCCGCACCACTTCCAACGAAATAACGCTCAAGTCGCTTTGAATCTCGCAAAAAAGAGAATTTTGCGTTTAATCGAGCAAAAATTACGCAGCGGTCTTTTGTGTCGACTGATTAACTGGTCCAGGCTCTGATGAAACTCGGGCAATTAAAAAACACCTGGTCCACTTTGGCCGAAGATTGTAAACATTTATCCTTGATTGTTCGGTTCAAACATCAAGAATTACAAAAACACGTGTACACGTATGTTTATATTTGCGATCGAAGGACGAGACTTTTCGTCAGGTAACACTTGACTGTACAATTTTCTTTTTCACACACAGCCTCGTGGCAAATGAATAAGAGGAATGTGCGCGAACAACGAGAGAGGCGGTGCAATCTCTCGCTCGTTTTTTCTCTCTTTTACGTTTATCTCGTAATATACGTCTGAGGGAGAGCGCGAGTATTAAATAATCGAGAGAGAAGTTTATATTGTGCAATGTGCACACGGTACCGCATATATATATATATATATATATATAGGATGTATTATACATTGAGCACGCGCGGAGACGTCACGGAGAGTTGAACGCCGCGCCGAAGCAGCTAAAGTCAGTACACGACACGTTGAACAAGAAACTCGCGAGAACGAGACGAGGATAGATATGATATGAACTTACGGGAGATCGCAACATAGTCTAAGGATAACTCACCAGCAGGACGAGTACAGTGCTCGTAGCGGTTCTCTCGTACGTTAATCCGCACGCCATCTCTCCCGAGGGGACACACTCGTGCCCTCCTGTTTCTTTTTTTCAATACGAGAACATCCTTGGCGTCAAACCGGCATCTGGTGTCACTATATCGCGATCCTCGAGCTTTTGCTCCTCGATACAACCGAGCTGAATTTTCTTTCGCCTCACCGGATGTCCATTTATTCCTGGACAATATTTTTCATCCGGTAACTCGTCTCGAACACACGAAAAAAAAAAAAGAAAAAACAACAATTCGACTGTTTCATACGATTTTAACGATGTTTGTTTATTTTTTGTTGTTGAAATCCTCGATTCGTTTAGCCCATATTATTTTCACCACAGAACTGACGATACAATCGCTTATGCAGCACGAGATCCGTTCGACCTCGATCTATTCGATGCTCACAATCGACGATAGTCGAGCCTTTTCCATACAGCCGTTCTTTTTTCGTCTTTTATTTTTATCGGCAGTGTCCTTCAGCTATCAGGAGCAAGCCAACCTCTTCACGATCTGATCGCGACAGGATCAAACGGCGTCCGATGATGACAATCTGGATGGTTTTTATTACGAAAAAAAAAATTCAGGGAGACGATACAGCCTGGGGTCTCGGTAAATCCAACGATCGATTGCAATCGATGATCTATCGATTACGAGGCTTTTATCGAGCTTTTGTTACGATTTTCTTATTCGCACTGGACTAGATCGCTCACAATGATTCGAATTGAAAGTGAAAATAATTAAAATTCAATGTTGAATAATCGTCACGCTCTTGCCGTCTGGCCGTTTCGCACTCGCGGACACACGCGCGTTTTCGTGACGTCCGGACGTTGGATCGAGAGTTCGTGTGACGTGACTTGACGCGTCCTAACCGTGGCGCAGGGCTCGGGCAACTGACAGCGGGTCACAGTTGCCTCGAACGGGCGCCACGCCGCTCACAGCTGATCCGGCGCTTACCCTCTCTACTTTAAACGCAAGCATGTATATATATATGTATATTGACAAATACACTTGTATAGATATATGGATATACTCGCGAGAAGAAATCGAAGTAGCGTTGCAGACATGCAACAACAACGAGCTTCTACAATAAAAGTACCCTGATCTTTTACAACCTCTGATTATTCTTCCTCTTACGTTCAATTCAACAACTACGGTTCTGTCGATGTTGCAAAAGTACTATGATTAGTACGCATCGTCGTTTTTGCTGTTCGCCAGGTTTCGTGGAGCTTGGAACGAGAAGAGATAACGAGGGAAAAAAAGCGTTCGTCAAAGAATTTTCGAGGATTTTGATTTCTTTGGATGTCAGTATTTCCAATAAAAGTTTCCGGCATTTCTGCTAGGTCTCGTTTGAGAAAAATTAATTTAAAAAGTTGGAAATATTTACTATATATATATCTATTTTTTTTTTAATACTTCAATATTATGAAATATTGACATTTCAATATTTTTTATATATTGGGAATATATATATATATATATATATATATATATATATATATATATATATATATATATATATATATATATATATATTCCAAACATTTTCCAAATATATACATTTTTTTTATATTTTTGGAAAATATTGAGATGTCAATATTTTATAATATTGACGTATTAAAAACAATATATATATATATATATATATATATATATATATATATATATACACACACACACACACATATATACAAGGTGTCCCTCTTATCTCTGCCGCCCCAAATAACTCGGTAATTATCGACGTCACAAAAAAATGTTCCAGACAAAAGTTGTACGGTGTGAAGGGGGCCATCAAATGCGACCAATTTTTTTTTTTCGGTAGAGGCCCTGACCCACAGTGAGGTCACCTCCACTTTCTTAAATGGAATGGTACATTTTTTTTCAACCATCTTGTGGAGCACCTCAAGCCGCATAAAAACATTCGGGGGTAAAAGTCGTTCAAGGTCATTCAAGGTCACCTATTAAAATGAAATACGAATCTGAGGGGCCGGGTTGAAATTCCGAACTTTGAATAATCAGAACGCTCAAAAGTCCGAAAAAATACTACCCCGAAAGATGAAAACTCCTAAAGAATTTTACCCGAAAGACCAAAACTCCGAAAATCTGAACAGGGCAGGTTTGAAATTCCGAACTTTGAATGACCAGAACGCTCAAAACTCCGAAAGAATTTTACGCGAAAGACCAAAACTCCGAAAATTTGAACACCGTGAAAATAATTCGCCTATGCAAGTTTTAAAAGTTTCAACATTTTTAATAAATCGACGAATTAATTCAAGATTTTTTATTTATTATAAAGTGATTTTATGTCAATTTTGAAATTTGCGTAGACAATATTATACGTTCTGCATCATTTACAGACAACTGTGTAGACTTTCGCTGGCATGATCTTGACGGACATTGTAATTTCGGAACATTAAAATTGGGAATTTTAAGCCGTCGGCGCATTCAAAGTTCGGAATTTCAACCCGGCTCCCATGTAAAGATCGTGCCAGCGAAAGTCTACACAGTTGACTGTAGATGATGCAAAACGTATAACATTGTCTAGACAAATTTCAAAAATGACGCAAAATCACTTCTCAATCAAAAAAATTCTTGAAATAATTCGTCGATTTATTGAAAATTTTGAAACTTTAAAAACGCCCATAGCCGGAATTACTTTGACGGAGTTCAGATTTTCGGAGTTTTGGTCTTTCGCGTAAAATTCTTTCGGAGTTTTGATCTTTCGGGGTAGTATTCTTTCGGAGTTTTGAGCGTTCTGGTCATTCAAAATTCGGAATTTCACCCGACCCCATCTTAAATTTCGGAATATTAAAATTCGCCATTTTAAACCGTCGGATCATTCGAAGTTCGAAATTTCAACCCGGCCCCGAATCTAAATATCTCGGTAATACTCTCCTTGGACACTGTCGTTTTTCTCGTATCTACAAACCTTCTTCTTTAAAAAAACTCAAAGTATTTTTTTAAATATTTTTTAAGAATTATAATCTTCCACATGCAAGTACGTATTTTTCAACGTATTTCCGACTTTGAACGAATACTTGGGCACTTAGTTTTTGTTTTTCTTAAAAGATGAATTTTGGGCCATAAAATAAGGATCATTGACTATAAAAAACGTCTCTGCGAAAAAAAATGCACATGTACCGAAATACAACGATCCGAAAAACGTCTGGGGTCCGATCGACCCCATATGCAGTCAGAGGTTCATGGCGAAAGTGTGCAGTCGAAGGGTTGATGGGGCCTGTATCAGGCACGTACCGCGTACACTTATTTTGTGCCTAGCTCTATCACAATCTCTCGGATTAATTTACGATTAGCGTTAAAGGGAGGAAAAAATCGCTTTAGAAGCTATGAACATTCCGTCGACCGTAGAAGACCTACACTATGGGCCTGGTATCGATGATTCCATGTAAGTTGACAAATTTCATGATTTATTCATTCCCAAATTTTCAAACGCGTTTTTCTCAAAACCACGTTTTTCAAATCGGTACCCAAAATTTCTCGAAAACCAATTAACCAATTGCCTTGAGGTTTTTTGTGGTTATTATATACACCATTATCTAGTACTTGTCATAGGATTTTTTTTCCCGTTACTTATTTTTTGTTTTATAGGCAAAATAATAACTAATTTTTGGCCCAAAAATCACTATTTATGTTCAAACGTCCGCCACTTTGTCATAAATCGATATTTTCAAAATCGGCTATGACAAGTACTAGATTATAGTATCTAATTTAATAATCTATTTCGTTTTTTTTTTTTCAATGATTTTTGAAGAAACGCCAGTGGGTACCGTATACGCAGATTTTTTTACGACGCTCCAAGGATCATACAATATCCTTGTATATTTTTGATATTTTTAAATAAAGAAAATTAAACATATTTTTGAATGTATATACTTTTAGATAATTAAAACCCCAATCCGAAATTTCAAATAGTATTCCTTGAAAAAATTCACAAAAATAACCTTTTTCTGGCTCCTAGGTTTATATCCCCTTAACGCGTGTGTAGGTCATGAACGCTCGCTCGGTCGATCGGCATCGCATTCGGAATACCTACTGCCCATTTCCTTCGCCTTGACACTCTTGTAGACTGGATCTTTCCTGTAGACGCGTAGTCTATAGGAAGGATGTGATCGATCGTGGACATGCATGACAGATCGACGCAGAGGCGAACAAGTTTAGAAAGAATTTTCTTCACAACCAATTGCACAATTATAAACGTGGACGTAATAATTGTTTTTTCGAACGATAAATCGACGAGAACAACAAACCAATAGATTCTTTGTGCGATACTTTGATGTTTATTTATTTTACAATTGCGATGAATGTTCTATAATGAACAGAACTATAAATTGATACCAATTAAATCCACTAGTTATTGACATTTGAGAATTCAGCTATTATGTACTTTATCACTCATTTTAATCGATTATAAAATTCCAAATGTCACTCGACTATCTAGTACATGTGTTAAGGGGTTAGGCTACTGTGAAAATGACGAACGTTCGTTCGTCACGTGAGGCAAGTCAAATGGGAGAGGAAGGTCCTACATGGGGTGCAGGAATGACAGATTAAAGGTAAACTTATGATTAAAATTATAGAACTGCAAGTAAAACTTTAGACGCGTTTTTCTCGAAACTATATTTGTCAAAACGGTGTACACGATTTCTCGACATGTAACGAACGTACTGACTTGAGGTTTGGTGTACTCGATCAGCGTAATAGTAGTTTAGTCTTGACCGACGTTTTCCGTCTTAAAAATTTTGATTCATTAGTTATTAACAATAATGTTATTTTTTCTCGAAAAATCGAGAAAAAATTAAAATGGTTTTTTTGATGATTAAAATACGATAAAAAATCTCGGTCAAGTCTTAGCCAATGTTATTCGTTATAAGAAGAAAAAAAACTCGTTCTTTTTGTTACAGATCAACCGGATGGCCAAAATCGAGTGCATCGTTGAGCCCCTCACGTCCAAAGGCCCTTCACGAGATTGTTTATAACTACTTTAATTATTAATATTTTTCATGAAATCTGGTACACAAATTTGTTAATATACATTGGGGTGGTTAAAAAAAATTCATTTTTTTTTCTCGGTACTCAACGGAAAATGTTACTACGTTATGAAAAAGTAATTCGGCAAAAATTTGAGGGGTCTAAGCATTTTTTTAGGTAGTGCTCAAACGACTTTTAATTTTTTTCTCGTTTTTTTCGTCAATTTTCTTTTCCCGCCAATAGACCTCATAATAATATAATTTTCTCAAAACTTCTTATGCTCTGTAGCATTTTCTAAGTTAACATAAGCAGGTCGTTTTCATTTTAAGGGGCTATACCAGTGTGGACGCTGAAAATTTGGGTGTTTTCCGGGAATTTTTTGGAAGAAAAGTACTCAATTAATTGTTTCGGAAAATTAAGAATATATTTGGCTATGCTTAACCTATATTACATAATTTTTTCATAGAAAAAAATTGAGATGCTAGCGACTTATGCGCTGCCTTCGGAGGCGTCGAAAAGAAAAGTTCCTCCACTGCTGGCATGATTCCGGCCGATTGAGTAGCTGAAACCGAAAAAGTAAAAAATGTCGTTAAGCCGGAAGGTATTTCCTGTACAATGACGTAGGATTTTCGAAAAATATTAAAATCTAACAAAATGGCGTAGTCATGAAAAAAAAGTCTGTTTTCTTGCCTATAAAATGGTCGTTTTTTTCAATGCCAAATCGTCAATGTTCATCCAATCAAAAATATCCTACGTCATTGTAGAGTAAATATATTCAAGATTACTCAGTTCAAATTTCGAGTCAATCGGATCATTTCTCTTTGAGTTACAGTGTCGGCAAATTTAAAAAATCTCATTTCGAGAAAAATGCGTTTGAAGATTAAACTATCGATTTTTGCAAGATAAAATGATACTGATATAAATTACATAAATGACAATGATATTCTTGAAAGTATAGACTGTCGAAAAAGGAACGAAAATCGATTTTTTTAAAGTGTCACACTGGTATAGCCCCTTAAGGAGTTTTAATAAAAATAATCATTCCAAGCGATGTTTTAAAAAATATGTATTTTGGATCACAGTATGTGATTGTTGAAAAACTTACGTAATTACTCCGAAGATCGAGCCAAATAATAATTTCCCTTCTCGCAAAAAAGATGGGTTTTTCTGTGCTCGCTCACAACTTGCGAGAGATATTGTTTTTGGTTTTCATTTTTCGTAATCAAGCCGTTGAAACCTTTCATCAAAGAAACGACTCTCGCAGCTATGTCGTTCACAACTTGCATGTTTTTAAAAGTAATCAAGCACGTATTATAATCCTGATTAAAGTCCCAAAGTAGAGGATTCAAGTCCAAAAAACTACACGGGAGCTCAAATCGTTCGAATAAACTATTTTACATTTTTATTTATACGCGTACTGTGACGTACCTCAATACAGCAACTACTGGAAACGGTAAAATGAATCGCGAAAAGAACTCACGAACAGTCAGAGAAACAAAGGTGTAGTAGCGTCAACAGCGCCGCGGTTTCTAACTCTCGAATCCGTATGACTTTATTTTCTTACTCCAAAACGACATATTACTCCAAAAAAACACGCATACTTGTTCGACGTTCAGTGATGTAAACACCGTGTTCTTGTTCATCAAGTGGTTGATATAATTTTCACAATCGAATTACATATATTGATTCTTAATCTCCAAATACAAATTGTTTATGGTGAAAAAAAAATATTTAAATAAAAATTGTGTATTGCTACAGAAAAAATTTAATCAAGACTCACATTGGATCACGCACTAACATTTTCTGCATCGAGATAAAAAAAATTAATACTCCGATAATCATGAAAAAAAGAACATGAAAAAAGCGTTTGAGCACTAATTAAAAAATCGTTTAGAACCCTTAAAATTTAAGAAACTTTCTTTTTCTTAACATACTTCAATTTTTCGATGAGAAAAGAAATCGATTTTTTTAACCACCCTAATGTACATACGAATAAATGTCCAGACGACTTTTCAATCATCTTGTTCCATCGAAATTAATTTTTTTTTTAATGACCCAGATTTTCAGGTGATCACAGTAGCCTAACCTCTTAACGATTTACATACCTCCAACCAAGCGTATTACGAGTTTTTCAACAGGTTGCATCGCGAAAAATTCGGTGACCATCCATCATACAGCTCATTGGTACTTTGACTACACGATTATTTTTATTTTTTTTTGATTCGTTTAACAACAAATTATTGCTATCCACGTACGCCGTTCGAGCCTGCGTATTTTTTTAAGGGGGGGAAGACCATTTACGAATTTGAAAAAAAAACGATTTTTTTTCTTTCCATAAATCGATAGTTCAATGTCTTGAGAAAATTGTGTCCAATTTTTAAAGCGAAATTCCAAGAATTGCCTGAGTTTTCGCGGAAAAACTCCAGGAGCGCTCGTGCTGAGTAGCAAGTGTGCGGCCGAGGACGGTAGCGCATGCGATCTTTTATATTTCGTTTTGCTCCGATCTTTTTTGTTTCGTAGTCGTACGCGGTAGGGCCCATCTTTGTCGATGCGTCGCAGGTACTTTAAAATTCACCTTGGGCCAGTTGTGAATTTGGTGCTTCTGAAAATGTCCGCGTACCCAAAAGGTTCCCATGCAACTTTTTTTTTTTGGAAACCCACATGTTAATCGTAATACGTAAAATAACGGAGGGCATAGTGCCAAGTGCCAAAAAACTTTTTAGTGTGAGCTCTGTTGAAGTGAGTTGGAATCCCCTGTTGATCTATCGGTTTATTGAATTTCGGCTCGGAAAGCCCACAGAGAGGAGCAGCAACAGGAAAATCGATTTTAGGAGGAAGCCGAAAGAATCCTGTATGGCGCTGGAATCGCGAATTAGCCGGTAAGACATAAAAATCATTAAGAAGAGGGTAGGGGTTTCTGAGTAAAAAAAAAAACACTTTTTTGCGAATTTTTTTGATCTACATGTATAGAGTAAATTTATTAAAACCTTTTCTACATTGTTAAGTGTCATTTCAAGAACATTCCGTGAAATTAGTACGCGAATATATCCACAAACAAGCCGGTGACAAAGCCTTTCCAAGAACGCCTTTGGAAAAACACGATTTGCGGTGTTCACTGTATCTCAGCTAGAAATTATCTGAAATCAAGTACCGTTAAAATTTAGTCAAAGTATCATCAAATCCTCCCCCCAACGGTCTTTGATAATTTTTTTTTCATTTCTAAATTTTTGGTGGTCATGTAAAGTGAAAAATGCTATTTTTCACGAAAAATTCCGCCATTTTGGGGGTGGATAACCCCCTCAATGTAAAAAAAAATCTCAAACTAACCGTTGGGGGGAGGTATTTTATATGTAGAAAGTGTGTACCAAGTTTGAAATAAATCGGTCATGTAGTTTTTAAATGGCAGTGAACACGGACTTTGAAAAAGTGGTTTCGAGAAAAACGCGGCACCGTTTTGTTTGTGGATATTTTCGCGTACAAATTTCACGGAATGTTCTTGAAATGACACTTAACAATGAAAAAAGGTTTCAATCAATTTACTCTATCCATATAGATGAAAAAAATTCGCAAAAAAGTATTTTTTTCACGCCCTACCCTCCCCTTAAGGCCTTATACACACGATTTCGCTGATTTTCGAAAGTACTTTTCTAGACGCGGTTAAAAAAAATGACGCATATATTGACAACATTTTTTTACAGATTATTTATGCACATGGTTAAGTGTATGTAAAAAAAATCAGCAATATTTACAAATGGCGGAGATATAACACAATAAAGCAATGTATTTTTTTGCGCGCGCGTTGATGATGAAAGTTCTCGGCATCGATGTGGGTGTCTGAAAAAAATGAACATATTTATGATTGCATAATGAATGTATATTCAGTGTGAACCAACAATATTATTTAAAAAGTATTATTATAATAAAAATTCGAAACTTCCAATTTTTTTACTCAATTTTCTGTCGGTATTTTATTTTTTATATTTTTTTGTGTCATTGAAATTTTTGTTTCTGCAGTTCACACGATAGGTGATTATGCTAAGAATATGTTGTAAAAATTTCAAAGCGATCTGAATCTTCGTTCAAGAGTTAGAATTTTCACAAGGTTCAAAAAAGCGAATCGTGAAAAAACGGCTTTGAAGTTGGCGGTCGGACGCGCCGCGTAGTATCTATTATACGCTCTAAATGCTGTAACGTCAACAATTTTTGGACTCTTTTAATTCAGTAAAGCTCAAAATATTCCTAACCGTTCAGGCTAATGAAATCAAAAAGTTTAAAAAATTGGAATTTTTTCGCGTATCGGCCTTAAGTTTTGTCTTGTTGAAACTTTGAGCACGTTTTTCTCAAAACTGTATTTTTTCCAACTTCTGGAGTGATTACTCAAAAACTATCCAACCGATTTTAATGAAATTTGTCACACATCTTCCTTGTACCATCAGTTTGTCGGTGAAACAAAATAATATTTCAATTCCAAAAATGAAAGTACTTTTGCTTTTAAATAGAGCACAAATTTCATGAAGATTCACAAAATTGACTTTATTAAGCTGCCATTTCGTGAATTTTGCATACATTTCCAAAATCCTGCTTCACCGACAACCAATGACTTTTACCTTCAAGAATCATTTCGATTTTTTCATTTCAGACAATTACAGCGCGTGGGAGAACTCCAGCAGTGCGATAACTTTTTAAGCGACTTCCTCTGAACATCGACGTCCACAACTGGAAATTTTCATTTAAAAAAATAATCAAATATTTTTGCATACTTAAAATATCAAATAAAAAACACACAAAGTTACAAATTTTCATGAGTATTCTTTACATGAAACAAAAAATCACGAAAATACCATAATTTTTTACCTTCTAAATGGTCTTCTCTCCTCAAGTCAAAAGATTTTTTTTCCTATCAACCTTCGCGCTGTAAATGTTTATAAGAGTGTTTATCTGCACAAAAAAATTAAGAAGGCCTCGACAGACTATATCCAAAGATAAAAATATCTGTATCAAAACATATCAAAGACTGTCGAATTTATCATGCAGAACGTCCGGAAACATGTAGTTTGGAAAAAAAGATTCAACCCTCCCTGCGTCCAAGCCAGTCTCTTCGCACGTCCTACATTTACCCTTCCAACTCCATTCCTAATTGAAATGTCACGAACTTTTGTTTTCAAATACACCTACCGATAGCGGGAATAATAACGAAGAGTGACAAAAAAACAATTTTGAAAACGTTGAAGGTATGCAACGGCTAAATCAAACGAGTTTTCTATCACGAGTGATTGAGTTTTTGCTCATCCAAACAAATGACCAATTACGACTCCGACCACGTGATGGAATTTTGCACTTGCCCGGATTACCGATGAGGCTCGTCTGACCTACTACTGGCCACTACTACTTCTCACCACGCGTCACTCGCCCGCCGTTCGTTCGTTCCGTTCAATAGACAAGTTTTTTTTTCCCCAACACTGCTTCGCCCCACAGCTGATGTACTCGTTCGCACTTATAATTATACATCTCTGCAGTCGATGAATTGCTCAACTGGAAAATAAGAACTTCCCGAAATTCATCGTGAATAATTGGCCCAAACGTGGTCTCCGTTTCAAAGGTATTGCGAAACGGACGTCTGGGCGAGAACGACGATGGCTCTTCGATTATTCTCACGTCGGCGCGAGATGGGAGAACACGGTAACGTGTTTCACATCACGTTAACTCGATAAGACGACATTCGGATTCGTCACGTTTCCACGATCGAGCTCGCGTGATCTGATTTTCAAAAAACCGGCCCCTCCCTCTACAGCAACGTGCAAAAGAGAAATGCGAACGAACTCGAAAATAAAACGGAAAGTGAACGAAAAATTGTTTGGCGAGTCAATGTCGAACATCGGAGCGCAAAACAGCTAAATTAAGGCAGTACTCTAGTCTAAAGCGAGATTTTTGACGTCATTTTTTGGTTGGAATAACTTTTAAACCGTTGAAGTTGTCTTCATGAAATGTTACATATGTGTTTATTGTTCCTTGGAGAATGTATCTACATAAAAACAATTATTTTAAATATTTTCATGTATTTTTTTATTTTTTTACAACATGGTCCGCCGAAAACCGCCTCAATCGGGGACCACTTTGGGTGACGTTGTGTGCATCTGAAAAAAAAATATATATATAAATTCTCAATCTGTATGAGTATTCTGAGCACTGGTAGCAGAATTAGGACTTAGAACAATTTTGTTACAAAATGGCGGCCTGTTAAACTTTGATTAACGATATTTCATACATTTTCGGGTATTCGACGAGTTATAAAATGTGGGCCAAAATTATTGTTCGACTCAATTCTGCTACCAGTCCTCAGAAAGAGGCTACCGAAGGTATGTGCAAAATTTGAGCTCGATCGGTCAATTAGTTATCGAGATATCGTAGGCGCCGATTTGAAAAACATAGTTCTGAGATAAACGCGTTCAAAGTTTTGATACCGTTAGACGAGGTTTGCGCGCGGCTTGCTTATAATTTTTATTACTCTGCTAATTTTTGAAATATCAATCAACGGTTTTCACGAGCGTATTAAGAACGGTCTAAAGAGTAATAAAATGAAAAAAAAAAAAAAAATTGTCAAATGTCTAGACCAGACTACTGCCTTAACGGGCTACATCTACTTAGGTGGGTCGAAAAATTGCATTTTAAAAAAATATTTTTATTCGGTAGTTACACCTTTTAGCTATATTCCCTGATAATTTCATTTAAATATTCCAAAAATTGAATGAGGGACAGCTTCTAGCAGTCGGCCGGGCGAGCGGTGGAAGCACCTTACTTCAAACTTTAAGGGGTCTTCTCACCTTAGACGCTAAAAAAGGCTATTTTCATGAATTTTTTTGATAGGTTTATATTATAGATATTGATATAAAAGTTGTTTCAATAAATACACTTTCGAAATACATTTTTTTTAAATTTAGTTTATTTAAGTCACGTTTCATAGACGACAATGGTGGTTAAAAAAATGTCCGAAAAATATTGTAGGTCTGCGCTGTTGATGAAATCTCGGTGATGGATCATCCGAGACAAAAAAATCAAACGGTTTTAGATTCAGTATGATAATGGCTATAGCGCGTTTTTTACCCTTTTTTTATATACACAAGTAAAAAAATGGTGGACATTTTTCGAAAAAACGTGTTTTTTCACCGTTTTTGGCAAAAAAAGTAAATATCCAAATTTTAAAAAATCCTTGCTATACGCTACAGCTATAGTTGTAAAGAATAGGTGGTTAAAATTTCATAAGGATCAGTTCAGTGGTTTCGAAGATTTTATCAACAAGCCGTTGAAAAACGTTGTTTCGAGAAAAACGCGTTTAAGGTTTGTTTGAGTTACATAAATACATACAAAAATGTTTAAATATATTTCGAAAGGGTATTTATTAAGTGTAACATCTTTTATATCAATATCTATAATATAAACCGATTTAAAAAATCGTGAAAATAGCCCTTTTTAGCGTCTAAAGCGAGAAGACCCCTTAAGGTAGAACGAGCGCGCGCTCTTGATTTATATAGATTTTGTTCAAATTTATCCAAACAATGTTCGTATCATTATGCATGTTTGAATGAACACAAACAAACCCAAATAAAATCTATAGAAATCAAGAGCTCGTTCTACCTTAAACGCGTTTTTCTCAAAACACTATTTTTAAAGTCGGTGGGCATGATTTCTCGAGGACCACTTGATGAATTGTTTCTAAACTTACAGGAAATACGATGAGAAACATTTAAAGGTCGTTGACGATCTCACGTTTTTTAAATCGATCTTCAGTTTTCAAGTTATGTAAAAATGACGACTGTTTTCATAGATTTTGTCAGCTCGAGTTTCAATTCGTCGCCACGTTGTTAAAAAAAATGATTTTAAAAGTCGACGATCGTTAACAACTCGTATTAATTGTTAACTTGAATAACCCGTAAGGGTTACCCAACCCCGGCATATGACGAAAAAAATTTCATCATATGCCGGCTATGTTTTTGTTGTATTTTTTAGTGATTTTTTTCTTGAGAAATCATCAAAATGTAAAATTTTCAAAAAATCGATTCTTTTTTGTTGCACTATTCGATAGCATGGGCGGTTATAAACATGGATCTGACATCGGCGAATGATCGTAAGTATACAATTTATATGAAAATTCCGCACTCGAAACGTTAAACGCGTTTTTCTCGAAATGTCGTTTTTCAAAACGGTGTACACTCTCAAAGGAAGAGTCTTCAAGCTATCTGCCTCAAATATGGACTCAACAATCTTCACACCATTTTTTATCTTGCTATGGAGGCTTGTTTTAAATCTTCAAATTTTTTTGTAACGAAAAACTGTCGAAAACATAACCTAAATTCGATACTTTTTTTAACGCCGCCATTTTGTCAATTTTGATTTTTTAAAAACCCCCACAGCAAGATAGCAGCTTTCATACTAATTAATAATCTTTTTACAAATTCTGTTCCAGATAAAATTTAAGGCCACAACCGTGTACACCGTGAAGACTCCTTTTTTTTCGAAAACATTTCCAAACGTTCAAACAAATGTGAAAAACATTAAAATAAACGTTTAAAATTTTATTTTCTGCTCTTCATGTGTGCTTTGATTTTACATACAAAAATCAGACTAATTAGCGTATTTTAACCATCGAAAAAAAAACCGCGGAAAATCAGCCATTCTTCGACCCATTACACTGCGATGATTTCTTAAAGCTGTCAATATATTCAACTTTGGGTTTAAAAAAATGCGTTCTCTTTCACCAACAATATCCCAGAAAAGAAATTCTGAATTTAGCCGTTTTTTTCTGGCCTCTAGGTAGATGTAGCCCCTTAAAACTGACAACAAAAAGAAATAGGAAGTTATCCGATTTTGCTCACCCCGATCCATTATGTTTAAAAAATTATAATGATAAAAACAATCGATTGCCAAAATCATGGGGTCTTCTTCAGACGTTTCTGCTACATCCTGTATAAAAAAACACCTTAATGACTGTTTATTGGAGTGGGAAAAAAAATTTACCGGTTTTTCCACCGATTCTGCAAGAAACGTAAAAATTGTCTGACGAATCGTGGCCTTCGCAAGCTTCAAGCAAATCACGCAAATTTACCGTGACTGTGGTTTCGGATTCGCATTTAAAAAAATTGCAAATAATTTCGTCGTGAATCATTCATACGATTCATAAGCAGCACATCCGCGTATCCAAACATATGCATATAGATACACATAATGTGACGCAATGTAGTATCGGTGAGAGCGGCACAGGATTTCCGTGATTCGAATGGAATTCCATCGTTTCCATCGCCGATATGGAAATATCGAGAAGGTATGACCACAGCTACCAAATTATTGCAACAATTCAGCGCAATCCCTGAACGCGTAGTCGTAATACGACGAAGAGGGTCAATGACGTATTTTTTCATCGTAAATTCAAGGTCGACCGCGACACGAATCGAGATCTTCATTCGATTGAATGAAAATTTTTTTTACGATGAATGACTTTGAGGGTATCGAAGCTTTTGATTGTATATATTTATGCACATATAGTGATATATATTAGTAACTAACCGAGACTGGAGATACCTTTAGGCGAGGAAAAATTGCTGATTTTCATGATTTTTGTTATGCCAATTTTTTTTCACAATTGATGGGACTTAGGGTATGTTTTATTACTACTTTTGGCTGTTACATGTTATTTTTTTTTATTAATCTTTAAAAATGGAGGAGGTATGGCACGGTCTTCTAAGCAGGTTACAGCGGGTGTTTGTCGGACGGCGTAACGCGTAGCGTCGGCAGGATTAATCGGAAAAAAAACCAACGAGGATTTTTCGTTCAATAACACTTAAATACAGAATATGAACCAAGAAAAAGTGAAAAATATTGAAAATCGATGCAATAGTACGCATTGAAACAAAAGTATTGAATTTTTCGAAACTAATGGCTTCATTTGGCATTAAAAAAAACCTTTTTTTATTTGTTAAAATATTTAGGGTCATGGTTTAGACAATAAGGTTAGAAAGATCGATGCAAAACTTACTTTACTATTTATGCAGAAATCCGTTTGAACGCAAAGAATTTAAAAAAAACATTCATACCACTAATAACGGGACAAAAAAGAACGTACGAAAAAAAGTCGCGGAATTCGGCCGGTTAAGGGGTTATGCCTATTTGCAAAAGTCGAAAAATCACTTTTTCCAAAACCGATATATTTTGACCGTATATCATCTTGTATTTACAAGAAATGCAAATGAAATTTTTCGGGCTTGTTCTAGATACAAAAATATAGATATTCGATTGAAGATTTTTCATCAAATGTATACTCTTGATTTGATGTAAAAAAAAATCGAATTTTGTCCGCAAAAATCGAGACCCACTTTGAACACGCACCATTTTTTTTTTTTAATTTGCTGAGTTCGGAAATTCCTTCGATTAATCATAAAATAAACTAATATACTAACGAAATCTGTTTTATTTTTTGACATTAGATACCCTGCTGGTTCACAAGGGGGTTGTTCACGCAAAAGACGTTTTCGAGAGTTGCTCTCGGACATCTGCTGTAAATCGATTATAACTAAACACTTTTACACCAAAAAATTACCGACTTTTCTTCAGATAATACTTTTTCGAATACCTAATTTTTGTAGAATTCTATCGGCACGATTTTCTAAAAAAAAAAATCTCAAAAAGAGCTGTTTTCGATCATTAAAACTAGGCATAACCCGTTGAATAAGAATCAAAAAGAAAGTACGCGCTATTTGCTTCTTCGGTCACGAGGACGCTCTTTCAATCTGGATATAAATGAGGAGGCGATTCGCGAATCATTTAATGCTTAATCGCCAATCATTATAACATCAAAGGCGTAACAGCAAAAGAATTTTTTTTCGCGGAGCTTGTAAACGATCACGAGGTATCCTGATGTGCACTCAACATCGCAAGAAAAAGCTTTTTCGTTCGGGCACGATAGCCAACGAGATACGCTTATCAGGACGAAGAGTCGAATGATTTTTATTTCTCATATCGAACGAGCTCGCCTCGGGAACTGAGCGCGTCTTATATCTCCCGGTATACAGCGGCAAAATGCAAGGGGCCGTGCATTGGAAGCTCCGAAAGATTCACCGACAACGAGAACGTTGAATTTAACATTTATTTGCACATTTCTCGAGTGCCCGCGTATGCGAGCCAAACGCTTGCAAGACCGCGTTTGCCCGTAATGTCCAAAGGAATTCCCGAGGCGAAGGCACGAAGTGCCAGCGGCACTCTTTTTGCGAAGAGATCGTCGGGGGGGGGGGGGGGGGGGGGCGATCATCGGCATCGATCTGAGGAGAGCCGATATATCTCGGAGGTTCATTGTTTGGCGAGCAAGGCATTGTGTCCTGGACGATGGTCAAGGAGCCGACATACGCTGTAGTGCGGTAAACTTTGCAAAAAAAACTAAACGAATCGAAAAAAGATTCGAAGAATGTGTATAGAAAAACGAAACATTTATTGATTGACTTATATCGATAAAGATATCGTCTAGATAATTTTTCCCTACCTACAAATAATTGTTTTATAACAATTAGCAATAACTAAACTTTGACTTAAGGGGTTAGACCACTCTAAAATTTTCGAAGTATCTCTAAGATAAAATCTCTTAAGATAAGATCTCCAAGAAAAATCTCTTAAGATAAAATCTCTAAGGAACAATCTCTAAATACTCGGTTTTATTTAAATCTCTAATGAAAATCTCTTAAGATAAGATCTCTAAGGAAAAATCTCTAAGTACTCGGTTTTCGAATTTTAGTACAAGGCCGCCTGGTCCGCAGCGAGTTACTCAAAAATTCAAACGCGTTTATCTCAAAATTGCATTATTCAAGTTGGCCGGAAACATAACTCAGACAATTTTCAACCGATTCACTTAAAATGTTGAATATATCTTGAAAAATACATTGTCTATGGAAGCACGTAGGATTTTTTTTTATAATGCCTAATTCGGTTGTTATTAACCATTAACTGGTGATTTTTTAGGCAAATTTTTCACTTTCCACTTTAGAAGTGCGCCATTTGGCGAAAAATCAATACAAAAAAAAAATCCCACATACTTCCATAGACAATGTATTTTTCAAGATATATTCGACATTTCAAGTGAATCGGTTGAAAATTGTCTGAGTTGTGTTTCCGGCCAACTTAATAAATGCAGTTTTGAGATAAATTCAGCATATCCGCCATTTTGAAATGAATCGCATCAAAAAAATTATTGTATACAGTCACTGATATGTATGATAAACACCCTTTTTTGTAATCTCGATTTATTTTGTAGTTTTTCTGAAAAAAAAACCCCAAAAAGCCAATTTTTTCGGCCTCTAGAGTGGCCTAAGGCCTTAAGGCGGGATATACATTTAGACGGGAAAAAAGTAAGCGGTATTGAAGGATTTTTTAAACTAAGAAATAATTATTCTACAATTATCAAACTTTAGGTATACTTTAATAGTGTATTTAAGTATACGAAACAATTTTTTTTAAATAATTCATCATCAAAATGGCGAGGCTGTGGCAGAGTGTGGCAAGGTCGCCGTGGGAGTTGCGAATCGGCGTGCAGTCTAGCTTCCCGTAGACTCTGATTTGCAAAAAAGTTCAAACATTTTTTCAGTTAGAAAATGTATAGTTTCTATGTGACGGTAATTAAAATGAAGAGAATGCAAATTTGAGAAAATGGCACGCATTTACAAAAAAAATCAACATTTCACGCAACATTTCTGTAAAATGTGGATTAAAAAAGTCGTTTTTCCCCAATTTTTCGAAAACAATTTTCGTCAAGTAGAAGATACCAATATTATCAATATTTCTACCAAGTTTCAACTCAATCGGCTTAATAGTTTTTGAGTAATCGTGCACGCCAATTTCGATAATGTAGTTTTGAGAAAAACGCGTTTGAAGTTCACGCCCGCTCCGAATCCGAGCGGTGAGGCACAGCGTTGACGGGCTGTAACGTAAGAAGTTTTTCGAATTTCGCTTTGAAACTATAGGAAAATATTCTACATATATAGTTCTTTCGTTCAAAGAAAGAAATAGAAATCGATTTTTTGATCGTTGTAAATGTATATCCCGACTTAAGTCATTCGTCGAATATTTCACTATAAGATTCTGAAGGTAATAATCGGTCCCATATTTCCGACTAGTGCATCGTTCGGAAGTTTCCTCTATGCAAGGCAGCAATCGTGGAAACATCTTCCGAAATCATAAAATTAGGAAAATTTTGTCTTTTCGAAAAATCGGAAAATTTTATATTTTTATGCAGGGCATTTTTAAATACAGAGTTTCCATTGTTGGGTCGAGAAAGAAGGAAGTACGAACCGATGTCTCACTTTGAACTATCAACGATATAACGATATACAGAGATCTTATCTACGGAAATTCATTGAAAGTTCCATTGTTCTACTCTCCCTTTCTCTCCCTCCCTCTCGGCATTATTTTTATTTTTTTAAAATATTGTATAGATTCTAATTTTTTTTTAAATTTATTTAGTTTTTGTATCAGGTTTCTTTATTTTTTTGCATTTTTTGTACCATTTTCTTTCTTTTCATTTGCGCTTTGAATTTTATATTTGTTTTGGTTATTTACAGGCATCTGCCGTTGGTTTTGTATCGAGTTTTGGTTCTAGAGAACGTTTTGGGGTCTAGAGTAACAACAAACTTAAGGCGTTGCATCGGATCGGAAAAATATTTTGACCGTTTTTTTTATTGGCTCAAATGATGTATGAACATCAGAAGAATGATATAAAAAAGGAATGATACGCGAAAATATTTTATTTTTATTTTTAGTGCTCATTTTCGGTGGCGCCTGAGAGCGCTCCGAAACGCACGAAGCAGCCTAGACGGTGAAAGTACCGATTTGGAGTCGTTTAGTCCCGTCGTAGAAAAAAAAAATACAACGACCTAACAAGTGAAGACCTACAATCAAAATGCCTCGGTGGGTTTACGCAGAATTCGGACGAGAGCTTTAATTCCGTCGTGTGGACGATAGCTCCTAAATCAATTTTGGAACTTTGAAAGCGTTTCGTTCTGAACCACGTTCTTGAAATCGAGAGGACGCCTAATTCGGGCATTTCTCATCCGATTGCCTTGGAATTTTAACTGTAGGTCCTCAGAAAAATTCGCCAAAAAGGCACACACGATTTCGACGATTGATCGACAATTTTCGTTTTTATGAACCAATTAAGGGGCCAGTCCACTTTGGAGCCACGAAAAAAGGCTATTTTCGCGATTTTTTTAAAGGATTTTATAAAAGATATGTATATAAAAGTTGTTGGGCTTGATAAATAAAAACTTGGAATACATTTTTAAAAAATGTTATTCATTTTTATTACTTTTTAAGTACAAAAACTATAGTTTAACATAACGCCTGATAAATAGGTGGGCTAGATAGCTCCATCACAACTCGGCAACGGCTTGTCTGAAACAAAAAATTGAAAGTCCATTAGATTCAGTATGACACCAGCTACAAAATGACCCTCGGATATAAAGTTTTATCAAAAAATAAAAAAAATAGCAGATGAAAAACGTAATAAGTAAAAAAATGCGTTTTTTCGCAGTTTTTCGCAAAAAAAGAGTAAAAATCAAAATTTTAAAACCATCGAGGGTCATCTTGTTGCGAATTATGTTAACAATATGTGGTTCAAATTTCAAGAGAATCGGTTTATTAGTTTTAGAGATACGGTGGAGCTAGATTTTGAAAACGTTATTTCGAGAAAAACGCGTTTGAAGTTTATACTATGGAAAACTCTTACCTAAACTCAATCGGCCATTCCTGCACCGTACAAAATCCCTTCTGATTGCTCATCATCGTTGATTTCTTCAAGTCTTACTTACTTTCGATTTTTTTTTTAATTTTCAAAGTAGCAGGACCCTTAAGGCCCATTTTTAGAAAAAAAAATTGGTATGTTCAACATTATGCCATTAGCAAAAAAAAACATTTTCTTAAACAATAGTGTGCAATTCTCTAGCAAAACTAATGTAAATGACGACATTTTTTTTCTTCCTTCTAAATCCTGATTCGTAAAAGTTCGGCTATTTCCCGCAGAGCGCCTAAAAAGACGAGCTTAGTGTAACTAGAACAGAGGCAACTTAAAAAAAATCGTAACAAATGTTTTGTTGCACATGTCCATATGAATGGACATATGTGCATATGAACATATATATACGATATATTATATATATACTATACTTATACAGTGTGTCCCTCTTATCTCTGCCACCCGAAAAAACTCGGTAATTATCGACGTCACAAAAAAATGTTCCAGATAAAAGTTGTACGGTTTGAAGGGGGCCATCAAATGCAACCAATTTTTTTTATTTTGGCGCAGACACTGTCATACAGCGAAGGTCACCTCCACTTTTTTAAATGGACTGGTACATTTTTTTAACCATCTTGTGGAGCACCTCAAGCCGCGTAAAAGAAATTGGGGGTGAAAGTCCTTCAAGGTCATCTATTGAAATGAAATACAAAGCTAAATATCTCGGATCACTACCAAATATTTGGTAGTGATCCGAGATACTTAGATTTGTACACATCCATACTGACCTTGAATGACCTTGAACGACTTGGACCCCCGAATGTTTTTATGCGGCTTGCGGTGCTCCACAAGATGGTTGGAAAAAAATGTACCATTGCATTTAAAAAAGTGGAGGTGACCTTCACTGTGCGTCAGCGCCTCCAAAGAAATAAAAAAAATTGGTGGAACATTTGTTTGTGACGTTGATAATTACCGAGTTATTTCGGGTGGCAGAGATAAGAGACACCCTGCGTAAATATATATATATATATATATATATATATATATATATATACAGGGTGTCCCAGAAGTAACGTACGCGCTTCTAGTATCCGGTAGGAAAAAAAATTGTGAGACGAAAAGTCCTCAGTCATTTTTTGATCAGACTGTGAGTTCGATCAGACTGTGACTTTGATCAGAGTGTGAGTGTACGTGCGCTCACGCGTGTGTGTGTGTGTGTGTGTGTGTGTGTGTGCACTTGCACACATGCTTTCGAAATTTTCCCTCCGCACGCATTTTCAGGCGCACGAAATCCCCTATCCCTCCCCTCTACGCTGCCTTTTCGCTGTAGCGCGCACCTGATTGGTTAATTATTTTAATTCATAATTAATTATCTATGCGTCTGATCAAAAAATGACTGAAGACTTTTCGTCTCAGAATTTGTTTTCCTACCAGATGCTAGAAGGGCGTACGTTACTTCTGGGACACCCTGTATATATATATATGTGTGTGTGTGTGTGTGTGTGTGTGTGTGTGTGTGTGTGTGTGTGTGTGTGTGTGTGTGTGTGTGTGTGTGTGTGTGTGTGTGTGTGTGTGTGTGTGTGTGTGTGTGTGTGTGTGTGTGTGTGTGTGTGTGTGTGTGTGTGTGTGTGTGTGTGTGTGTGTGTGTGTGTGTGTGTGTGTGTGTGTGTGTGTGTGTGTGTGTGTGTGTGTGTGTGTGTGTGTGTGTGTGTGTGTGTGTGTGTGTGTGTGTGTGTGTGTGTGTGTGTGTGTGTGTGTACACGATGAGGCCCGAACCAATCGGCAAGTAGCCTGCGAGAACACCAATAGAGAATGAAAAAATTAGTGGACGGCATGTCAATGCTATGAGAGGAGACGAGAGGGAGCTGGAGGAGGTGAAAACGTGAAGGAAGGATAAGAAAAAGAGAGCGAGAGAGGGAGAGAGCCAGGCCGAATATACGTGTAAAACGTGTGGCCCGATCATTGCTATGCATTCTGGAATAACCGGGACCGACAAACGGCGTAATTGCTCTCGATCTCCGGCTCACGACGTATGCGTAAGTCAACGGTGCATCTGGTCCGTCAAGTGGAGAGCTAAGGTCGCCGAAGATCAAAAAAAGAAGCTATGCAAACAGATTGACGTGAACGAGGCTAACACTAACTAGCCCTCGTCTTCGAAACGCACCTTTCTTCCTTTCTCTCTCTCTCTCTCCTCCTGTCTGACGTCAAACGAGGAATATGGCGATATCATCAAGGTAGGAAGAGAGAGACCAAGGGAAGGATCGACAGAGTGAAGGAAAGAGGGCGAGAGGAAAAGACCGGTCGACTTGGAGAACTTTAGCTCGATTTGCAAGAGTACGTGACATTTCGTGGATACATCGCTGGACTTGCCTGCTGAACGTCTACATGTGAATATATTCCATATATCTATGGAACATTGGCTATAACAGAGTTGGGCATAATTCTATTTATAAATACGAATAGCGATTTAACCACATCGTGATTTTTTTGTGAATATAAATACACAGGCATGCATACAAGTACAATTGTATTCACAAATATTTTGAACATACAAATAAAGTCACAGAAAAAAATGTGAATATTCACAAAAAATGTAAATATTTGGAAAAAATCCTGTGAGTCAAAAAAAATTCACATCAAAATCTGTGAATGCAAATGTATTCACAAAAAATTGTAAATACAAAAAAAATCACAAAATAAGTTGTGAATATTTTCGTATTTAAGATGAAATTAAAATCAAATTCACAATGATTAGATCAAAATTTACACCAAACGTGAGGTCTTTACGTATTTTGAGAGAAAACATTGCGTCGAGGCAAAGAAATTTTTGCAAAAAAAGTTGTGAGTTTCAAATATCACATTATAAATATGAAAAAATTCACAAAATTAGTTGTAAATTTCCTCCAAGTTGAAGAAAATTAAAATCGAATTCACGACAATTATATTAAAATTTACACCACAAGTGAGTTCTTACGTATTTTGAGAGAAAACATTGTGTTGAAGCAAAGAAACGTTCGCACAAAAAGTTTTGTGCAAAAATTTCTTTGCCTCGAGGCAATGTTTTCTCTCAAAATACGTACGAGCTCGCTAATAGTGTAAATTTTAATCTGATCATTGTGAATTTGATTTTAATTTGTCTTAAATACGAAAAAATTCACAACTTATTTTGTGAATTTTTTTTGTATTTAAATTTTTTTGTGAATACATTTGCATTCACAGATTTTGATGTGAATTTTTTTTAATACACAGGATTTTTTGTACATTTTCACATTTTTTGTGAATATTCACAACTTTTTCTGTGAATTTATTTGTATGTTCAGAATATTTGTGAATACAATTGTCTTTGTATGCATGCATGTAAATTCATATAAGTGAAGTATGAATAAATTTGTATTTATATTCACATGAAAATCACGATGTGACTAAATCCGTATTCGTATTTATAAATAGAAAAATAGAATTACGCCCAACTCTGGGCTATGAGATCGTAAGGCTGCTTGAACATTCTTCCAAAAGGATCGCCAAAGTTTGTGACTTCTGCTGGATGGAGTCCGTCTTGAGGTACAGCGTTACGCCGGCAATTTGAAAACGTTACAGTCCGCATCGTCAGGACTTGGAGCTCCGTGGCTTAGGTTTTCCATATATAGTTGCAGTCATCGTTCAAGTCATCACAGATCGATGCATCAGCCAATCGAATGTTTTATTAGATCAGCTCGTCAATCAAAAACGTCGGAGAAGCCTTATATGCAGAAACATATCCGGCACGTTTAACAATAAATCGAAAAATAAAATACCTGTATCTCTATATTGTTTATTTCAAAGTATACAAAATTGTACGAGCCACCGAAAGCATGCCTCGTGTTTTCCCATTCACGAATTGCACTTTCGTCATCGCCAAAACTAGCTCTCGAAATTATCGAACGAAATCAATTGAGACTTCGCTCGGAGGTGTAACACTTTTGCGAAAAGGAAAAATTTTCCCTGTGCTTTACGAGAGCTATCGTCATGATGGAAAAAAAAACAATTGAAAAAATATTTGTATCAATACGTTAGTTCGTCGTTCAAAGATTCTACGAATCTCGGGCGCCCACTGAATTTCTCGTCATCGAGTTCATCGGCGATTTCCTCCATGCACCTTGCTCTCTTCTCCATACAACCGGTAGGAATTCCACTTGGCGAACACTTGCAAAAGTGACACCTAGTCGTGAATTCACCATAGGGAGTGCACTCGCGGAGTCCTGAAAGAAGAACGAATTGAAAGGGTGTGCAAAGAAGTGAGGCAATGAGGGGAATAAGAGGCTTTCGATTAAAATCATGATGGAAAAATTCAATGGAAAAAGAGAATAATTCATAAATTATTCCCTATTTATTTTAGATTATAATTAGAGAATAATTATTCTCTAATTATTATCAGAATTATTCTCTAGCACTCGCGGAGCCCGGAAAGAAGAACGAATTGAAAGGACGTGCAAAGAAGTGGGGCAATGAGGGGAACGAGAAGCATTCGATTAAAATCAGCATGGAAAAATTCAATGGAAATAAAGAATAATTCATTAATTATTCGATCCGGAACCACAACTGGAAATATCGAAAAACATGGGGGAAAACGACGAATTTCGTTGAAGAGGAGACCCAGTTGGAAGATAACACTGCTGGGAGACAATTTTTTATTACGAAAAATGTTCGTCGTTCCAATCATTCCAGAAGCAAACTATATACTTCTTTTGAAGGGTCATCTTACTTTAGACGCTAAAGATGAGCTATTTTCATGAATTTATTTAAGGCGAAGTAGAAGATGTACCACGTGACATATGAGTGCGAGAGAGATAGCTGAAATTTTCGAACAGAGATTCTTCAGAGATGAATAATATTTAGGGCAAAAGGAAATCATCAAGCTCTGCGTCAGGGAATTCTCCGGAGCCTGATGCTTTATTTTTCCTGAAAAATTTAACCATTTATGAGAAAAATGGGTTGGAAAATTTGTGAGGTTATGTTGACCTTGTACAGGCCCTTAATAGGTTTATATTATAGATATTGATATAAAAGTTGTTACACTTAATAAGTACGCTTTCGAAATACATTTTTTTTTATTTATGTATTTATGTAACCGAAACAAACGTTAAACGCATTTTTCTCAAAACAACGTTTTTCGACGGCTTGTTGATAAAGTCTTCGAAACTACTGAACCGATCCTTATGAAATTTTAACTACATATTCTTTACAACTATAGCTATAGCGCATATCAAGGTTTTTTTCAATTTTGATATTTACTGTTTTTTTGCCAAAAACGGTCAAAAAACACGTTTTTTTTTTAGAAAAATGGCCGCCATTTTGTTATTTTTGCATATATCAAAAATCGTATGATGTGCGCTATAGCCATTAACATACTGAATCTAAAAGCGTTTGATTTTTCGTTTCGGATGATCAATCTCTGAGATTTCATCAACTGCGCAGACCTACCATTTTTTAGGACATTTTTTTAACTACCATTTTCGCCTATAAAGAGTGTCTTAAATAAATAATTTTTTGAAAATGTATTTCGAAAGTGAATTTATTAAGTGTAACAACTTTTATATGAATATCTATCATGTAAACCTATCAAAAAAATAATGAAAATAGCTTTTTAGCGTCTAAAGTGAGAAGACCCCTTAACCTTTCTTTGACACACTGGGTCATCTTGATCCGTACGAATTTGAAGTAAAATGCTCACTTTCCCACAATTGAAAGTTTTCAATATTTATTTATAACAATTCATTTTTATACTTTCCGAATTTTATTCATGCAGACATATTAAGAAATGTTTAAAGCGTATCCCCGATTTTTTTCAATAAAAGCCGATCGATTGGTTGTTAAGCGCAGGTAGATGATGTACGATCTGGGTCAAATTGACCCAGTGTGTCAAAGTCATGGCCAAATATAATTGTGTCGAGGAATGTGTCGAGGTTAAAAAACAAGTCTCAATATTAATAGAATCGTAAATAGAATGTTTCGTTGAACATCTGTCGTTAACATTTCTTTTGGATTATTATTGTTAAGATTTACAAAAATATTCAGAGATTAATAAAACAATGTTTTTCCATGAAAATGATTAAGGGGATAGCAGTGTGACACTATAAAAAAATTGATTTTTTTGTCGCCTTTTTCGACAGTTTATATTTTCAAGAATATCCTGTAAATATTTCAAGGTCGTATCTCTAATCATTTTATCTTGCAAACATCGATAGTTAAATCTTTAAACGCGTTTTTCTCGAAATGAGATTTTTCAAATTTGCTGACATTGTAACTCAAAGAGCAATTATCCGATTGACTTGAATTTTGAACTGAGTACTCTTGAATATATTTACTCTTCAATAAAGTAGGCTATTTTTGATTGGATGCAAATTGACGAATTGACATTGAAAAAAACGACTATTTTATAGGCAAGAAAACGGACTTTTTTCATAACTACGCCATTTTGTTAGATTTTGATATTTTTCGAAAATCCTACGTCATTGTACAGCAAATACCTTCCAGTTTAACGACATTTTTTCCTTTTTTGGTTTCAGCTACTCAATCTGCCGGAATCATGTCAGCAGTGAAACAACTTTTTTTTTGGCGCCGCCAAAGGCAGCGCATAAGTCGCTTGGATCTCAATATTTTTCAATGAAAAAATTAGGTAATATAGGTCAAATATAGCCAAATATATTCTTAATTTTCCGAGACATTTAGTTGAGTAATTTTCTTCCAAAAAATTCCCGAAAATCAACCAAATTTTCAACGTTCACACTGGTATAGTCCCTTAATAATTAGTGGATAAATCATAACAGTACATTTTTCAAAGATTTTAATTTCCGATAAATGCCATAACTACAGTGTTAAAACAGTTGAACAGAAAAACTATAATTTTTTAATTTAAAAAACATCCGAAATTGGCTATGACTCGTTTGTTTGGGTTTTTGAGAAAAAAAATGTGTCTTTTCACAAAGTCGATGCATCATTTTAATTTGATATATGTATATATTTCTGGAAATACTTAATTAACTTTCACAAAAAAATCATTCGTACTTACCTGTGGGTCGTCTATTACGGTGTGCACAACGTGGTAGCTCACATATACTTCCGTAACCGTGACCACGGCATATACATGAGGCGCAGCCGTTCATATCCAGATGCTTTTTATAAGGCTCGCAAATTTCATTCTCATCTGCGACAAATAAAAAATAATAATGATAATACTAGACCTCGTACCAAGCACAGCTCTTCTTGTTTCGCTTAATACTCACATTCGATTATTCTTCGAGCTTCCATGCCCAACAATGCGTTGGTAAAACCTTTAAAATTTAATCAATTAATTTGGGTTGAAAAAAAAGGGGAATAAGATTTGAGGTCGCATCAGTACAAGCATTCAAATAACAGCTAGTATGTATAATAATATTTTTATTCGTTTGATGAAATTGCACGCAATTTAAATCGATCGCAAAATTTGCCTGCGAACTTTGGGTTGAGTGCTTGTATTGAAAAAATCATTATTTCAATACATTTCGGTGAGATCGAGTAGCAAAAAATAAAATCAATCTACGGTCTAATGAGAAGTTTCACCGCGAAGAAGATTCACCTCATCTTTTATCTTAAGAGGTTATATACAGTTAAAATTTTCGACAAATCGATTTTTTTCGTTATGTACATATATTTAAGTACACACGCAAAAAAATTCTTGTCAATCCGGCGAATATTCTCGAAGTTACACGCACATTTTTTATTGTTTTTTTAACTATATGTAAAGTGCTTTTGCAACTTTAAACGCGTTTTTCTCAAAACTGTGTTTTTAAAGTCGGTGAGCAAGATTTCTCGGAAACGGCTGAACCGCTCAGTCTCAAATTTTAACACAATCTTTTCAAGTATATTTTTTCGTAATTAATCGAAGGTTTTTTCTCACCGATAAATATTTTCCATTTTGTAAACAATTTAAGGCCTAAATTTTTGTCAAATATCGATTTTTGTTTGAGAAGCCGCCATTTTGTCAAAAATTATTATTTTGGTTATTCCTTCGATCAATTGAAAGATAATGCATTATATTAACGAAATATTTTTGGTTTTTTTTTTTTCATTTTAGATGATTCAGTCCAGAGATATCGTGCTCACCGAAGATGCATTTTTTAGAGGTGCTCCCGAAGATCAGCTTTAGCAGCTTTCAAAATAATTATTTTGACCAATAAAAAATGTTACAATACAGTTGAAAGTTACCATAATATGTGTACAAATTTTTACGTTAATAGATTAAAAGATCTTCCCAAGAAAAGTTCTTGAAAAATCGATCTTTTTGGGCCTCCTGACTGCATATAACCCCTTAACCCAACCAAACTCGTTGACGGCTTTCAAAAAGCTCGTGGCCGGAAAAAAGAGGAATTTTCATGATTTTTTAATGGCAAAATGTGTGTAGGTTTTCAATTTGTTTTTTTTTTACATTAAAGCGCATGGTTTTGAAATTGTTAAAAATGTTGTATTGAAAAATATTGATAAATGTGGTAGATAGAATGGTTTGAGCAGACCGCTGTTTGAAAAACGTTCTCCACAGTGGCCACTGCCGCTTGAATACAAAACATTCGAAATGAATAAAAAAATCAACCGCATCAAGTTTTTGTATGAAATTATCCAGTGCTTGGACGAAGGATTTGACAAAATATTGATTTTTGAAAAAAAAAATGGCCGCAGTCCAAAAAAGTGTTGATTTTCGGTTTCAGAAACGCTCTATTTTCGTTGATAAAAAAAACCGTGCATCGTAAAAAAATTCCTTCGCTTAAGCACAGCGTGTTGAAGTGTCAAGGAAGTTTGTGAAATTTGAAGTTGACGGGGCAGTTATTTTTGGAGTTATCGCGGTCATCGATTTGAAAAAGTCATTTTGAGAAAAACGCGTTTAGAATACGCCAGTTCGCGGACTTGAAAATTTTCAAAGAATTTTTTGAAAATCTTATACTTCGACAGAAGGCCAAGAGCCAAAAATTACAACCCTCAACTTGAAAAGTATCGAAACACATCGATTTTTCTCAAAGCATAAAATCTTCTAAATCTGAGATCACTCACCAACTAGAGTGACGAAGAAAAATATCCAGGCTGATAAGTACATGGCGAGTACGATCGTCGCGAGGCTTTGCCGCAATTGTGCCTCAGCACGTACCAACCCTCCTTGCAAATATATCTCAACAACCGCCTAGCCCACAGCGTGAAATAGCCCTGCCTCACGATGGCACTTGATTTACGACCAACGAAAAGACGACGTGCGACAAAGCAATTGCAAATTAGAAAATTGTATCGCTCGATCGCGATACAGGGTGATGATTCAAAATTAATAGTGCTGTCATGCAGGGGTAACTTTTTAATCGTTCAAAATAGCAAAGGTAGAGAGAGAGAGAGAGAGAGAGAGAGAGAGAGAGAGAGAGAGAGCTGTCATTATACTCAAAGCTCATTGAATTATGTTCGAGGCGAAGAGTGGACGAAGAGGAGCAATCTAAGGAAGTCTCAGCTGCAACAGGTTTTCCCACATCCGTGTGCATGCGTATGTAGGTGTCCCATCGAACAAGGCAGCCTGTGTAATTAATTAGCGTTGCTTTAGCTCACGATCGCTACCGGAGATTTTAAATCTTCAATGCACATGTGGAGAGGAGAAATTCATTCCCTCCTTCTCCCTCATTCCTCCACTTTATTTCCTCCATGAGGAGGCCACCGTTGAGCAACCGGATCGTTCCTCAGGGAAACTATGCATCCGAATTAAGGCCTTAGGCCACAGTAACGGGTGTAAAATCATGTGCGAATTTAACAATTTTTTTCCGTATGAAAAAGTGATTCACTCATAAAATTAATTACACATCTATTTAGTATGAAGATCAAGCTGTTAGAAAATGTACATATATATTTTTTTTTTCGATGTACAAAATGGCCGACTACACTGAGAAAAAAGAATCGTTGAATGTGCAAAATGCATTTTGTTGTCTCGAAATTTTGTTGTTTTAACAGTTGCTCAGACATGCTAAATAAGCTACAATTCACACCACTATACTATTTTACCACCAACCATACTGTTTTGTTACGCCAATGAAAAATCAAGCTGAACGTATTTAAAGATACATTTTGTTAAACCAACTGAATTTTGATTGGATGAAGGAATTTTTTTATTCAGTGTACCAATATGTTCTTTTATCTTTTTTTAGGCGCTCCGCAGAGTGACATTTAGCATCCACAATTTTGTACCTAGAAAAAAAAATTCTCGTCAATCTACATTAGCATACCTAGAAAAGTACGTAGGGAATTTAAAAAATATTGTTTTATTCCAAAGTTGTAGGTATTTGAACTTAAAAAATGAATTTTCAGTGAAAAATTTCGTTATAACTGCTCATAAACTGCTCATAAAATGAAAAGTTTTCGATTAATCAGAAATTCCGTACGTACTTCTCTGGGGAATGCAATTAGGAACATAACTTTTAAATTTGAAGTAAATCGAGTGAAAATGGTTGAAGTTATTTGTCACGCCAATTGGAAAAAAGCTGTTTCGAGAAGTTTCGAGTAGTCGTCCATTTTGTACATGGAAAAAATATATATATATATTTTTTCTAACAGCTTAATATTCATACTAAATTGATGCGTAATTAATTTTATGAGTGAATCACTTTTTCGTACGAAAAAAATTGTTAAATTTGCACATGATTTTATACCCGTTACTGTAGCCTAAGGCCTTAAGGGGGAAATACCTTCAGGCGAGCAAAATATTGCTGATTTTAATGATTGTTTTTTAGAGAAAAGATTTCTCAGAAGAGAACCATTTTTGAGACTTGGGGTATGTTTTATTGCTATACTTTTGAAGGGGGAAATTATAAATATATTGGGCGGCGAAATACAAAAAGAGATGTGTGAGTACTTTAGAGAAATACAGAAAGTCTTCAAAAAAATTAACAAGGAAGAGGGAGGAGAAAGAGATGGAGTGAAGGAATAAATAAAGAAAATGAGAAAGGTTAGATAGTACAAAGTGCAAGAATCCGTGGCGTAGTAAATAAGTGAAGTAATATGTAAGCGGACCGTCATTGTTTTTTTTTTAATTGTCAAAAGTTGTGCCAATAAAACTCGATTTGATTGATATTACTACTTTTGGATGTAACATGGTATTTTTTCTTTATCTTAAAAAATGGCGGAGGTATGACACGGTCTTCTAAAAGGATTGCGGCGGGTGTTGTAATGTAGAAAATCGATGAAATGATACGCTTTGAAACAAAAAGATCGAATTTTCCGCAAAACAGCTGCATTTTACAATAATATTTTTTTATTCTATTTTTCTGATTTAACTTTATTTTCAAAAACATTTAGGATCACGTTTTAGACAATAAGGTTATAAAGACTTATATCAAATTTCATCAGAATCGGTCGATTAGTTTTTTAGCTATACGTGACACCAGTTTTGAAAATGCAGTTTAGAAGACCACGCCATACCTCCGCCATTTCCAAAGATTAATAAATTTAAAAAAACACGATGTAACAGCCCAAAGTCGTAATACAACGTACCCTAAGTTTCAAACATGATGAAAAAATATTTCCTTTAAAAAAAAAATGAAAATCAGCAAATATTTCCCTCGTCTAAAGGTATCTTCCCCCTTAAGGCCGTATTCTGGTGTGCACGCCCATTTTTAAGATGATTTCTTTGGGAATTAAATTTAGATAAACTGTTAAATCTACAGTGTCAATATTTCAAAGTTATATTTATACAGGTTTGACGTAACATCTTGAATTTTTTCAAAGCATTTCATCCGACATTGTACATGGTATTTAAAGTGGCTCAGGTCATGTCGGGAAATTTTTTTATCTTCGGGCGTTGTCATTGCCACCGTTCTTGTAATCTGAAACAAACGATTTTTTTTAATTCTATTCTTTACGGAGGCAGTTATCGTTCGGCCCACTCATTAAAAAAATCGGAAAAATGTACGAAATGGCGGCATTTAAAAAAGAATACTCTGATTTTTACAATAAAATATTTACTTCTCGCGACCCGGAAAAATGGTAATTATTCAGTCATCCAAAAGATGAAGGGCCGAACGATAGCCCGACATGTACTCTAGATGTGTACAAAAGCGTAAGTCGATCGGCCCAGTAGTTTCTGAAAAAAATACACGCCCGATTTTGAAAAATGTTGTTTTGAGAAAAACACGTTCGAAGTTTCTCATGCAGTTAGAGGGTGAAAATTCACTGGTTTCAGTAGTTTATCATTACCAATTTACCTTTTCAGCAAACCCAAATTATGAGAATATGAAGAAAAAAAAACCATTTTTCGACCATACACACTAGAATACGGCCTCAGAATGATGAGAAATCAATTCGCGAGCTTCTAATTCTTCAAGGAGTTAGGCCACTCTAGAAGCCGAAAAAATAGGCTTTTTGGAGATTTTTTTCAGAAAAACTACAAAATAAATCGAGGTTACAAAAAAGGGTGTTGATTATACATATCAGTAACTGTATACAATAATTTTTTTGTAGCGATTTATTCCAAAATGGCGGCTGTGCAGCGTTTATCTCAAAACTGCATTTTTTAAGTTGGCCGGAAATATAACTCAGACAATTCCAACCGATTCACTTGAAATGTTGAATATATCCTGAAAAATACATTGTTTATGGAAGTACGTAGGATTTTTTTATTATATTGCATAGTTCATTTGTTATTAACAATTATCTGACGATTTTTCAGGCAAATTTTTCACTTTCCAAAAATTTGCCCAACAAATCGTTAATAACATATGTACTATGCAATATAAACAAAAAATCCTACGTACTTCCATAGACAATGTATTTTTCAAGATATATTCAACATTTCAAGTGAATTGGTTGAAAATTGTCTGACAAGGAACATCCCTCAGGTGACACCCTTCGATTTTGTTGAAATTTGAATATGTTATAAAGCACCGAAAAGTAAGCGATACGCATCTTTTTATCGGCGGAAAAACGGTTTTAAGGGGTGAAACGAACCCTCGAAAATAGGGTTGTTTTTCGTTTTTCGTCGATAACGTTATCGTTCTCATCTCCAATGTATAGTGCACAAAAAAATAAACAGTGTTGCAATTTGAAATTTTTTAATACCTCGTACCGTTAAAACGTTATTGACGAAAAACGAAAAACATACCCATTTTTGAGGGTGCGTTTTAGCCCTTAAAACCGTTTTTCCGCCGATAAACAAAAATACGTATCGTTTACTTTTCGGTGCTTTATAACATATCCAAATTTCAAAAAAATCGAAGGGTGTCACCTGAGGGATGTTCCTTGTGAGTTATGTTTCGGACTAACTTAAAAAATGCAGTTTTGAGATAAACGCTGCACAGCCGCCATTTTGAAATTAATGGCTTCAAAAAAAGTATTGTATAAAGTCACTGATGGTACGATAAACACCCTTTTTGTAATTTTGATTTATTTTGTAGTTTTTCTAAAAAAAAAATCCTTAAAAAGTCTATTTTTTCGACCTCTAGAGTGGCCTAAGGCCTTAATCATCATCCGCAATCTTTGAAATTTTCACGAATCGCTGAAAATAAAACTCCCTTGATTGTTCTTCAAAATTCCCAATGCCGATAAAATGTCATCCCTTGCACTCTCAAGCAAGTCATCTCGCGTGCATCACATTAACGATTGTATCGTTGACGCTTTTATAACGCACACTCATAAATCAAGAGACCAAGGCCCATAGAAAGATTAACGATGCCCCTGCTCGCAATATACGTTCGGTTCAGAGAAAAGTTGAACAGGTGTGGACGAAGCGCCTCGGCGATTGCTTTCGTCGATCAATTATCGTATAGCGGGTCGGGTTCTTTTCCATCCGGGACTCACCGTGACGACCGTTTACTTCCTCATTTTACATTTGCATACTCGCAGCGTGCTGCTCGGACAATAGCAGCGAGCTAAAACGTGAACAAAAATCGAAATGAGCAAGAAAAAAACTATTTGCCGCGGGTTTTCTAAATTAATTCAAATAATTGAAAAAAAAAACTTATAGGGATTGAGCCTCGAGATATCAGATCGTCGAACGGAATCCTTCAAACTTGATTGACCGGTACAAAATCTGTGCCGGACCGGTTGTCAAGATTCGTAACGTTATTGCAACGATTAAAAGGCTCAACAGCCGATTTCGTGCCGCAAAACTGTATATTTTTTCGCAATTTTATCTCTACATTGATCTCATTTTAACACTTAAGGGGGGAGATACCTTTAGGCGAGGATTTTTTTCTGTTTTTCATGATTTTTTTGAATAAGAAAGATTTCTTCACTAATTTTGAGACTTAAGGTATGTTTAATTACTATTTTTGGCTGTGTGGTGGTACTTTTTTAATTAATTTTAAAAAATGGCGGAGGTGTTACGCGGTCTTTTAAACGGCACTTCCAACATTGACGTGACGTATAACTAAAAAACTAGCCGACCGATGTAGATGAAATTTGGTATAAATCTTTCTGACCTTCTTGTTCAAAACGTGATGCTAATTTCTTTGACAATTGAAGAAGAAAATTAAATTTTAAATTGCAAAATGTAGCAATTTCGTTTAAAAAATGCAATCCTTTTGTTTCAAAGGGTACGATTTTATCGATTTTCAACATTTCGCACTTTTTCTTGGTTCATATTCTGCGTATGAGTGTTAACGAAAGAAAATTGTTCGTTGGTTTTTTTGTCAGATTAATCCTGCCGACGCTACGTGTCACGCCGTCTGACAACATCCACCGCAACCCGTTTAGAAGACCGTGTCATGACTCCGCCATTTTTAAAGATTAATTTTAAAAACCATGTCGCAGTCAAAAGTAGTAATAAAACATACCCTAAATTTCAAAAATAGTGAACAATTCTTTCCATTGAAAAAAAATCATGAATATCAGTCAACTTTTCCTCGCCTAAATCTCCCTCCTTAATATTGATATTCTACGTGAAAACATCGGAATATACTATTTTTGAATAAAACATCATTTTATTGAAAAACGTAAGTGTTATTGAATAGTTTTACATTGTGAGCTTCTTCCTTCCTAATCCTTCAAAATCCTTTGAAACTTACTTGTACCCCCCATGGGTTCGTAGAAGTCTCACCAGTGGTCACTTGACAATAAATCCTCCGAATTATGACGGCACATCGGAATGTCCAATTTTTGATCGATTGTAAAAGTTGAGCTAGGAATAGAGCATTGATACTGGTTTTCGATTATATCGAAAAACCGGCATATCGGACCGAAAATCCGATAATGGACTCGAATAATACCGATATTTCGATGTCAGAGATGAAAAAAATTCAAATATCATTATAATTTTTATTATTTCCATTTAAGGGACTTTAACTTGTTTTCTTTTGTTACATTTAACAACCTTAAAATATTACTACCTACATTAAATATTTCCGAAGTGTCAACTCATTTATCCACGAGTGTGAAATCAGAAGGGATCTTTTCTTCCGCGGCTAATACCTGCAATAAGGTAAGGTCGTCTCTAAAAGACGAACCATTAGATGCCCTCTGTTTTTGCGGTAATTGTTCCAACAATCTCAATCTCGTTAATTAAAGTGACCTGCCTGCCTGCCACAGGCTATGCCATTTGTTCGCATTCCGGTAGCTACTACTACGCTGACTTGCGAAAACTTTCTATTTTTAATCCTGCTCATTTACTACTTATTTGATTTACATAAAAGTTCCTTTTTTTAATTGTACGTTGATTTAAATATATTTAAGAACATAGCAGAGTATGTTTAGAAATGTATATTAAATAAAGATCTTAACTGTCTGTGCTTTTGAGGGAGATTCTGTCCTTGGAGTGCCATATTTCAGGTGTTTACATTTTATTTTTTTTTAAGGAAACGAGTAAAGCTTTTTGAGTGCGGTTTTTTTCTTGCTTTTATTCATGATATACAGAACGTTAAAAAATGTTTTTTGAAATAAAAAACCAAAATGGCGGCCGTTGCAGCTCCGCGAAAACAAGTCCTCAAATCGCGGGAGGTAAACGGCTGACATCACTGCCCCCTCTTTGTCGATCTGAAACACAAATTCAAAGCATATTATCAATCTGTGACCCTTTGGTCATGGAATGACGGATGGGTTTTTCGTTTAGTACAAATTTCGGTAAATGGCGGCAATTTAAAAAAAATCGAATTTTCACGTTTTTTTTTCGCTTAAAAAGATAAATAATAAATGCAAAAATGTATCTATCGAAAAAACGATCCGTCATTCCGTGAAGACATATTTTTTGAGTATGCTCTCCAAATTTCAGGTCGATATGTTAATTACAGCGGTCAGGAGAATGTCAGCCATTTTTGAAAACGTGTTTTCGAGAAAAACGCGTTTAAAGTTCTGTAATGCGTTTACACAAATGTGTTTGTAATTACCGCTAATCGGCAATGCCTGGTCCATAGAGGCATCCCTCCTCTTCTTCTAGCTGCTCATGTTGAGCCGCTGACATCTCCCGCTGGGCACAAAGGACAAAGTCTCCCTTAAGAAATTGCTTGTAACTGTGCTTTCAATAAATACTATTTCACTTAGCTGTACACTACTATTTCTTCAACTTCCATCTTCACCTTCAAGCTTCTAACGTCTTTAATCAAGGTTTCACATAAATATGTGAAAATATTGAAATACCGAAATTTCGATATTACAACTTGTTTATATCAATATAATACCGATCATGGAAAAAGCTCCCATAGTCCAAGCTCTAGCGAGGAATGAAAATTGCAATCGGTAGCGTTCGGTGACATTCGAATTCTGAGAACAGCCACTCGGGTCGTTATCATCGTTCAGAGAATATATTAGAAGTGTGCATTAATTTCAAGGGATTTTTTTGGTACATTACAGCTTTATGATGAAAACAATATTGCCCATCACTAGCCACTACTTTTTCCCATCTTTCTGGTGATAGGTGGATTCCACGGCGAAAGAACGACACATCTTTAGAGACTGCCCACGAATCGACCTACTTTTTGGTATCCTCATAAGAATGGAAGCACTGCTCAGACAGGCCATGAGTCATCGATGGAGATAGGTGGTATTCGGAAGGAGTAATATGTGGAGAAGACAGCAGGTGCGGTAGGACATCCCGGTTAAGCGCTTCTAACGTTTCCTTGACCGATTTCCCAACGCAAGACCGAGCATTGTGCTGGAAAATCCCTTGGTCGTGTCTTTTCGCGTACGGCACGGAGTTCCCTTGCTCGTGAATCATTCCAATGGCTTTTAGACGTTTGGAAATCGTTGTTGATCAACATTTAATGATCGCATGTTCTCCTTGCGTTTGACTCGGGTCTTCATCGAGGAAAGCTTCGACTTGCTAATTTTCAAACTTTTTCGGCTCGTCTGGACGTTCTTTATCTCCCGTGTCAACATCAGTACTCACATCGCTCATCCACTAAAAACCTGTCACAACACAAAAATACTGTTTGGAGACAAACGCATGTTTATTTTCTTTTCACATTCGTGAGGCCACGGTGACGTCAATGTTTGTCTAAATTAGCCTGTAATGATTGTATTTATTGCGAAATTTATTATCCTTTTTGAAAGTTATGAACAATATGTAGCCAATTGCAATAAAGATCCTACTTGTGTTATGACAGTTTTTTGGAGGATTAGAGACATGTCGAAATCGTTGGAACCTAATCACCATAAGCTTCCGACGGCATACCTTGACTTTCGGCAACACTTTTCTTCAAATGGAAGAAAAAAAGCAAAGCTTCAGGCATACTGC
Organism: Ophion obscuratus; assembly: GCA_964007375.1. NCBI lineage: Eukaryota > Metazoa > Arthropoda > Insecta > Hymenoptera > Ichneumonidae > Ophion > Ophion obscuratus. Next base: position 15,380,568 of record OZ023321.1, on the reverse strand, counting down.
GTTTTTTTTTGCACAAAATTCGACATATTCAATGCTAAAAAAAATGTCTTTTACACTTCGGCACAATAACGTACTGAAAACTAAAGCCACGTGATGATGCTTCGACATAAAATTAGTAACAATATGACCCTATGTAATATATTTAGTACTAGTTACGCAATCGCTTGAAAATTCCTTAAGGCCGTATTCTAGTGCGAACACCCATTTTCAAGATGATTTTTTTGGGAATTAAATTCAAAGAAACGGTTAACTGTACAGTGTTCATATTTCACAGTTAAGTAAACAGTTATAAAATACAAGCTTGAAATAGCATCTCAAATTTTTTCAAAGTGTTTTTTTTTTTTCGAAATTGCACATGATATCTGATGTTGCGCAGGTCATGTCGCAAAATGTTTATCGTCGGGCGTTGTGATTGCGGTCGTCCTTGTCTTTGTGATTGCTTCCGAATTAGTATTTTTCCGGACCGCGAGAAGTGAAAATGGGCGTTCGCATTAGAATACGGCCTTAAAGTTAATGCACGCACCTGATAAATGTTGATGTACAGTGGCATAAAGCACGACGGTACAGGGCGAGATGTCGTTGACATTTTTCAACGAGCCCAGTTGGACCCCAAAAATCGGTGAACATTTTGGGACAAAAGAAGCCATACTGAGTTGTTCAAAGAAACGTTCGATTTTTTTTAGAATTAATCGTTTGTAATAATAGAACAGAAAGTCGAAAAGGTTTTTCTTTGAAATAATTCTAAAGATAATTATTAATTGTTTTTATATCACGATAATTGAAATTGTAGATGTTGGCGCGAAATGCCACGTTATCGGCGCTGGCGCTTGTGACTTCACCCTTCGGACGCGACCGAATAGGTTATGTATGCGACTTACACGAGAGTGTACACAAATGTGAAATTTGGTGTCATTTTGCATCTGAAAACATCTCGAGCATTCTGAAAAAGTCGAAATCTAGTTTGGTTTTCGTACAACGATGTGTGAAAGTGGATTTGTGAAAGCAAATTCGAGTAATTTGTCGAACGTGGATCTTTTTATGGTGACAGCTTCTGAGCAACGATTCTCGATGCAATGCTGCAGAAATTCGTGGTGCCAAAGCTTCATCGTAGATTTAACTTTTAAAGAATTACTTGCTAAAAGTGAATGAGCAACATATTAAAAAATATTATTTATTTGTAGGGCGTGTCGTGAGAGCTACGGGGATGAAGCCATAGGTTATGTGCAATTGAAACGCGAACAAAATACGTGCGCAGTCAAGTGTCGAATATGCCCCGAACATAGTAGTGCTCGAAGTAAAGCGTATTCTGTCATGTTAAGGTAGTACTAGCGGATTGACTAGTCGACAGAAAATCTATAAATTATTGAATCTGAAAAAAGCAAAATATAATGTATTTGGGTATAATAATAAACATGATACAGAAAATAATTATTTGAGAAGTGCATGTAATAACTGTATGTATTATAGTTTGGTAAGTGAAGCAAAATCGCAATCAGATTTGACTTGAGTTGTCACAGGCCACCATTTCATAATTCTGGCAATATCCGTGTCAACCACGGTCTTACATACAAGTCTTGCAATGAGGGTGGTGGGGGTGGTACGCTTAATGTCGGCAATAAGCTTTGGCTTATAGCCACAGGAGCGGCGCTGCGAACTTGTCATAGCGGCTAGACAAGTAAATAGACATAAAAAAAAAAAAGATAAAATCAACTTACCTCTGCGATAACTCGACCGTTTAAGTCATGTTTTACCCACTTCCTTAGAATGTATCGTTGGAGAAAATGTTTCTCACACACGAATTGCGAAGGCATGAGCTGAGAAATTCCTGGAATTGCAGTGATCCATTTTTGACGACGTTCGATATTCGACGGAACCCGAAACACCGAACGTTTTTCCTTTACTAACTGACGTCCAGTATCACACGTTGGAACCGCACACGAATTAGTCGTCATTATTATGTAAAAATCCGCACGATATCACCGTCATAAAAAAACACGTGATTTTTTTAATAACGGTTATGTAAAACTTTATAGTAGCCGATTAAGTGAGGTTGTGTTGCCACATGCGTCTTCCGCTGTTTCGGCTATGATTTGATTGAAGCGATGCGAGCGGCGGTCAAGGAAATTAACGAGTCGACAGTAAGACGACCGCCCCCACCACCAATATTTGATTCAGTTGCAAGACCTGTATGTAAGACCGTGGTGTCAACGCTGTATTCAGGTGCTTTCGATGCATGTCAACCATGTGTTTGTTTACCGTATGTGTAATCGTGTGTTGTAGTGTATGTGTAATGTGCATATTGTAGCAAGAGAGATGGCAGACGCGGCAAGCGAACGCAAAAATGAGTCGATTGAATCGATGATATCTGCTCGAAATGTCCCGTAACCTATATTTATTATGGAGCATACGTGACCGCGACAATTTTTGTGTTATTCGTCGCTTTTCGCATAGCTCTGATCTGACCGGCAAATATTATTATTTCCGTTCCAAAGTTCGATCCGCACGGATTCCCTATATGGTGCGGGTTAAATGCGTTGATTTCGTGAATTAATTTCTATTGTATTTAGCCGGTAAGGCCTGCAGAGTTTTCGCGGATGTCATTTTTTATGTTTCTACTACAGCATAAAGAAAAATCAACTTTTTTTCTAATGAGGAGGTTCGCGCACGTACTACCTTAAGGGGACAGTGCGACACTTTCAAAAAATCGATTTTTTCTGATGCGTTTTTCGACAGTTTATACTTTCAGGAATATCATTATCATTTATTTCATTTATATCAATATCATTATATCTTGCAAAAATCGATAGTTAAATCTTTAAGCGCGTTTTTCTTGAAATGAGATTTCTCCAATTTGCTGACATTGTAACTCAAAGAGCAATTATCCGATTGACTTGAAATTTGAACTGAGTACAGTGGAATATATTTACTCTACAATGACGTAGGATTTTTTTGATTGGTTGAAAATTGACGATTTGGCATTGAGAAAACGACCATTTTATACAAGAAAACATACGTTTTTCCATAACTACGCCATTTTGTTAGATTTTGATATTTTTCAAAAATCCTACGTCATTGAATAGGAAATACCTTCCAGTTTAACGACATTTTTTCCCTTTTCGGTTTCAACTACTCAATCGGCCGGAATCATGTCAGCAGTGGAGGAATTTTCTTTGGCGCCTCCGAAGGCAGCGCATAAATCGCTTGGATCTCAATATTTTTCTATGAAAAAATAATGTAATATAGGTCAAATATAGCCAAATATATTCTTAATTTTCCGAAACATTTAATTGAGTACTTTTCTTCCAAAAAATTCCCGAAAATCACCCAAGTTTTCAGCGTTCACACTGGTGTAGCCCCTTAATTCTCGATGAAAGCGACGAAAAGATGTGGAATGTAAGCTGTCATGATGGCGCAGCTGCAACAGGTATGTAGATTGCAGTTTTGTTCAACCCTCTCGGTATAAATGCTGGCGTCGACTAAGTTCGCCGAGTCGAGTCGAACTGAATGACAATAATTTACTTCCTATATATTAACTATAGAACAGCATCCATTCGACTCGAATTGACGGGCTTAGTCGTCGCCAGCCTTAATGGTAATAATCGATTTCGTGTTGTAACAGGTCGATGTAAACATTCTGTGGTACTATTTATGTGGCTACTATCGAAGGAGCAAAGATACAGACCGACAGATTTCGCATGCTACTGGAAAAAATCACGCTCATCTAACGTTAGCACATTCCTCAAATTTGTTGAGACAAAAGATTTGAAGCAGAACAAACTACACTTGCAATTGTATTCCGTTCGTGACTACAGCACGTTCTGTGAAGAAGTTCTGCAAATGGCATCGATGAAGCAAATCGATTGTCAACTCTCCCGACAGACGGTGGAAAACTTGGAATTCTACAGCTTATCCCTGCATGAAATCACGTTAAAATTTCATCTAAACGGGGGCCACTTATTAAAAGATTTTTTCATCTTTTCTCGTGGCGAATTAACAGAAGATTTGTGTGCGTAAGCTGCACGATTAACACGTCAACAAGCAGAATGTCCAGCGTTGTGAAATGCTGGTAGGGAAGGGTAGGCGTTTCAGCGTGAAAAAAGAACACTTTTTTGCCAATTTTTTTCATCTATATGGATAGAGTAAATTTATTGAAACCTTTTGTACATTGTTAAGTGTCATTTCACGAATATTCCGTGAAATTTGTACGCGAAAATATCCACAAACAAGCCGGTGACAAAGCTTTTCCAAGAACGCCTTTGGAAAAACACGATTTGCGGTGTTCACTGTATCTCAGCTAGAAATTATCTCAAATCAAGTACCATTAAAATTTAGTCAAAGTATCATCAAACCCTCCCCCCAACGGTCTTTGATAATTTTTTTTTCATTTCTAAATTTTTGGTGGTCATGTGAAGTGAAAAGTGCTATTTTTCACGAAAAATTCCGCCATTTTGGGGGTGGAAAACCCCCTCAATGTAAACAAAATATCATACTAACCGTTGGGGGGGGGGAGGTATTTTATATGTAGAAAGTGTGTACCAAGTTTGAAATAAATCGGTCATGTGGTTCTCAAATGGCAGTGAACACGGACTTTGAAAAAGTGGTTTCGAGAAAAACGCGTCACCGGCTTATTTGTGGATATTTTCGCGTACAAATTTCACGGAATGTTCTTGAAATGACACTTAACAATGTACAAAAGGTTTCAATAAATTTACTCTATCCATATAGATGGCAAAAAACGCAAATAAGTGTTTTTTTTCACGCTGAAACCCCTACCCTCCCCTTGAGACGTCAACAAGCAGAATGTCCAGCGTTGTGAAGTGAGGTATGGGAGAATAACAGTTGCCAAACTTCACGAGGCGGCTAGATGTAAAACCGGCATTGGATCACCCATCACCCAGTTAATAGATGCGGCTAAAGTGCATGAGTGCAATGTTACATGGGAAGGACCTCGAAAAACTTGTCTGTATCGAAATTCAAAATCAGTTGAACGTCCACGTTAAAAGTGCAGGCCTGTATTTATTGCCAGATTACCCGATTCCTGGTGCATCGCCAGATGGTATAACTGACGATTCGTTAAGGCGTTACCGCCCACTTGTAGCGCAAAAAAAGGCCTTTTTCATGATTTTTTTAAAAGAAAACTACCAATCTTTTTTAATCGATCAATATACCATCTAAAAAAACACATCTTGAAGAACTTTCGGTAATTTTTTTATTGAAAATTATTACATTGTTTAGTGGCAAATGGCCGTCAATGAAATAATGTTTTTATATACACGGTTTGCGGTGACCAACATTGCGGCGAAGTGGATCTGAAAAAAAAAATGCGGATGGATTTAGTCAAATATAAGTATAAACTAGTCTTGAATCGGAGGATTTTAAAAAATATTCATTTTTCACAAAATGGCGGACAGTCAAAGTTAATGGTTCGATTTTAACGCAAAAAAAACGGCCGTTTTTGGCTATAAAACGGCCATTTTTTTCGAAAAAAAAATCGAACGATTAAAGACTACATTTTTATGTATTAAATAAGCCTGCAAAATTTCAAGAAGATCGGTTCATTGGTGTTCGAGTAATCTTGGTCACCGACTTCAGAAATGCCATTTTGAGAAAAACGCGTTTAAAGTTTCAATTTCCGGTCGTTTACACAACGGATTCTTCTCTTTCAACGCTCATATCTCAGTCAATTTTGTTCGGATCGACTTGAAATTTTCAGGACATATTCTCAGATACTTGTACTTCAAAAAAATGCAATAAAAAAAATCGATTTTTTCAAAATCGCAAGTGGGAGTAACCCCTTAAAATCACGTGTCCTACGAGAAAAAATCATTACAAAAATTCGTTAAAAATTCAGTTGTTGGCCGTCAGAATGTAGCGAAAATGCAGCTCCAAATGCTAGCCACCGGAAGAAAGAAAGTGTGGCCGATCCGTCTTTTGGAAGTACGAAGAAAGTACATATTCAATGGCTCGCATACGACGAAACATTAATACAGCATTTAATTGACGAGGCAATGTCATTTTGGAAAGAACATGTATTTCCTAGGACATTATCCTCTGTACAAAAGTATTTTGTGTATAAAACTGTACATCTTTGTAAAATAAACGCATAAAATAACGTGCTATAAGCAAGAGTACATCCACGGTCTTTTATTTTCCTATTATCGGTGTTTGTAAATTTATTAATCCTGAAACTATCACGATAATAGCGTCAGTAGAAGATAGCACACTATGGTTTATGACAGCATGTGGTTTCAAGAAATCAAATGTTTGCATCCTCCCAATCACACGATCCACGTGAATGCGTTAACTTGCAATTCACTTGCTCCCTAACCCTTCCGACTTTGTTGGCTTAACCGTAGGTAACACAGTCGGGCGTTTGATTACTTCGCATTTTTTGTTGTCGCGAGAGATTGAATGTTTCTGAAGCCTCGGTCAGCCGTTACTGCGCAATTTTCAGGTAGCTTGTCTAATATACCGCATTTCCCAAATAACAGGACGTCCGAAATTCTACCACAATGACCCGTCGAAATGAATTTGATGAACCCTTCTGGTGTACAAGAAATCAAATATTTTTAAGTGTTACACTTTTCATACTCAGACCAGGTTACAACTTAATTTACGGGATCGCTCAATTTTCCTATTCCAATTTCAAGAGCATCCACGATTGAATGAACGTAGATATACGAACTTCTAAACACGATAGACAACATTTTCTTTACGGCGTTTTTGTCTGGAAAGAAAATGAAGGTTTAGAGCATATGTTTGAGTACTGGAATCACCTTGCTGATAATTATGCTCGCGTTACTGACAAGGAACATCCCTCAGGTGACACCCTTCGATTTTGTTGGAATTTGGATATGTTATAAAGCACCGAAAAGTAAGCGATACGTATTTTTTTATCGGCGGAAAAACCCTTTAAAGGCTGAAACGCCCCCTCAAAAATGGGGATGTTTTTCGTCGATAACATTTGACGATACGATATTAAAAAATTTCAAATTGCAACAATCTTTATTTTTTTGTGCACTATACATTGGAGATGAGAACGATAACGTTATCGACGAAAAACGAAAAACACCCCTATTCTCGAGGGTTCGTTTCACCCCTTAAAACCGGTTTTCCGTCGATTAAAAAAATACGTATCGCTTACTTTTCGGTGCTTTATAACAAATCCAAATTTCAATAAAATCGAAGAGTGCCACCTGAGGGATGTTCCTTGTAAGTCATACAAAACTGTTCGCCTAAGCGCTCAACCGTGTCTTGTCTTCTTATTTTCATTAAACATAATTTTATATTTTCAGTACTGGTGCTCGTTCTCACACTTTAAAGGATCTACCAGAGAACTCCATTCGGTCGTAATTCCTAGATATACCTTTGGATTCATACTTGGCAAATAATCGTTTACGTTCATAATTGTGGCAGCTTCTTTTTCCAACGTCTCATTTTTAATCGGGCTGGAGTGTGAATCATCCGTAGAAACGTACAAAAAATTTGAGACACATGGATCTTTTGGAAAGATGGTTGTGCTGCTGGATATACACTTTGGTGCAAGGGACTGATTCCGTGGTGCAAGGTTTTTCGCAAATTCTACAGCTTCCACATCAGCTGGATATTTCACTGGTGAACAGCACTTGTCGGCGGTTAATTTTTTAATTTTGCACATGGATTGAACGCTACGGTATTTTGGGTGAATGTTTACTTGCACCGCCACACTACATTGTTTTACGTAAGTTTGTGTGCTAGCTGTGACTTTTTCATCCTCCCTCTTGATCAGTGTAAGAGTACTCGTAGTTGTGTTTTTGGTGAAATCTTCGATTGTAGATTGTTCCGGAAAGGTGTCCTCGGTAGGTATTTGAATTGCATCTAGCTCATCCATCAAAATCACATGATGGGTTTCTTGTTCAAGAATTTCGTCAATTTCCTTTCGCCTCCTGCGTTTTTCCGATGCAGGCCGTTTAGCCGTGCTGTTTCGACGTTTACGACCGGGCTGACACTCAAATTTGTGTGGAACGACATTTTTCCTTATTTTTGCTGGCCCTCCCATCATTGTGTAATAAACATAATTTTCCATATCGTCTGCCAGCTGTGAATAATAAAAATAATGAAATGACCGAAAATTTTTAGGTTAGGAGAGACGTGAAAAATGATGTCATCTATTGTCGCTACGTAACATAAGCATATTGAGAAAGACGTATGAAAAAAATATATATTTCGTTACAGTTTATGTTATAACACGTTTATCCTTACGTTAAAGTGGTCTTCGCAGCAAAAATAAGTGGACGCCGATTTCGGGTTGACGCGTCGTGCTGCATCGAACCACAGATTTCGACGTTTCACGGCTTGTGGCACATTCAGAAATACCTTACCAGGGGCACTTTTCGTCGTATTTACACAAAGAGGAACGAAACAAGCCTTATACGGTTTTGTCGTTGCCATTGTTGACGGAATATTCGTATTACACGAGTAGCTCGCATATCGGCTTTCGAGTGGTGACGTCACAGAGCGCTCGGATAACTTCGGATGCTCTCGGCGCGTTTTTGCCGAGCCGAACATAACCACAATTTGAAAGTACTATATCGTTGTTAATTGTGGAAAAAAAAAGAAAAATACTTTAGAAAAAATCGCGCATGATCTTTACAATGAAAAAAAAAGAATAATTAATAATCCAATTCGTCAATGAACGATGTGAAATAACGTGCCGCCATCACATATCACTACGACGATAATTTTCCACTTAATTTTATACTCTTTTATTAACTCCGTTTACTTATACATAGTCAGACTTTTTCGGGATTACCGCAAGATCGGAGATATATGTAAGGGCTGCAAAACATGTAGCAGCAACGAGAATGTCAAATATTATTCAAACACCTTCACTGGCTGTCCCGCTCGCTCGCGTCAAATGACACAATTGCGGGGCTCATTGTACTCATTTGGATGCGTCATTTAATACTAACGAAAAATGGTTATGTATCGTAAAAGTATCGGAGTTATAAATTCACTCGTATAAAAGAATAATAATTTATTTACGCTCGAAAGAACGTACCGGTCGGCTGGCTCGAGTGATAAACTGCAGAAACATTCAAACGGACAGAACAGTGTGTATTTCTTGTTCGCTACCCCGGAATTTTTTCATCTCTCAAAATTTATGAGAAAAAGAAACGCTAATTCGCATTTCCGGAGGCGCGTTTTATAAAACGAGAGTAACGAATGTCACGTTATACTCATATACACTTACGACAAACGATCAGGGAACGTTAAAAAGCGGAGAATAAATGACGGATAATACTGGGCGCGAGAGCCAACTGAAGAGTTCCCCGTGCTACTTTGCACAACTTGTGAAAATCTCAATTCGTTCAACATATATATATACTATTTTTTCTTTTCTTTTTCTCGAACAAATGTTGTCAATGAAACGGATTCCCATGGCGTTCGAAGACAAGCATAGCCCTACCGCTCTCGGGGGAATAAAAATATCAGAGGAAAAACGGAAGAAAATGGAAAATCAACGTCGATTAATCGATCGCAGTTTGCTTTGATAATATGCGTCGAGTCACGCCTCGGACTTCGTCGGGGTCGGATTACCAGCTCCGGAAAATCTCTCCTTGTCGCAGTCTTTGCTGGAAACACGGAAGAAATTGAGCAGCGAGACAGCTGGATTTTTCGATACCTTTCGCGGTTCGGTTGACCTTGACCTTCTCGTTCTTCGCGCCGATGTCACTCGGGGATTCGGGCTCGTAATGGTTTTCTCAGCGTCGGCTTTACCGACGCGCAATTCGTACCTCTCTCTTCGTATCTTCGTCAACCAATCGATATTCTCCTTGCACTTTTCGGGCGACATCTGCACGAGATGCGGTGCCGTACCGTCCACGACGTAATTCGGCAGATTGAGGGTGGGCGAGAACGGGGTCAATTGGCGAGCAACTTCCGAGCTCGAGGAACTCGGCCCGGGCTCGTCCGACTCGTAGCCACGTTGCAACGTCGAGCTCGCTTCGACTTCTTTTTTCTCACTGGTCGGACTGAACAATCGGCGAGCGCCGCGATTCTCGAGATGAACGCGTTTCGCTTTTGGTTCGAGATTCTCGATTATCGGTGACAGGACCGATTTGAATTTACCGTCCGTCCAAGGCCCGCGACCCAGCATTTGGATGTAAGTGCGCTTGGTCGAGCTTGTCCCGACGCTCGGATGCCCAGTATCTTCGTTACCTGCCGCGCTGCTATTCGGCTCCGGAGTCGCCACTGTGAAGGACAAAGAAAAATGTTAAGGGGAGGGTAGGGGTTTGCACTTTTGAAAAATCGCTTTTTTTGTTGTCTTTTCAAAACTCTCGAAGTTATTGATTATTTAGTCCCGCTCGTCTAACACTGTAGCTCCGACTTCTCTAAACTTCAAACGCGTTTTTCTCGAAACCACTTTTTCAAAGTCCGTGTTCACTGCCATTTGAAAACTACATGACCGATTTATTTCAAACTTGGTACATACTTTCTACATATAAAATACCTCCCCCCAACGGTAAGTTTGAGATTTTTTTATATTGAGGGGGTTTTCCACGCCCAAAATGGCGGAATTTTTCGTGAAAAATAGCACTTTTCACTTTACATGACCACCAAAAATTTATAAATGAAAAAAAAAATTATCAAAGACCGTTGGGAAGAGGATTTGATGATACTTCGACTAAATTTTAATGGTACTTGATTTCAGATAATTTCTAGCTGAGATACAGTGAACACCGCAAATCGTGTTTTTCCAAAGGCGTTCTTGGAAAAGCTTTGTCACCGGCTTGTTTGTGGATATTTTCGCGTACAAATTGCAGTGAATGTTCTTGAAATGACACTTAACAATGTACAAAAGGTTTCAATAAATTTACTATATCCATATAGATGAAACAAATTCGCAAAAAAGTGTTTTTTTTCACGCTGAAACCCTCCTGTTAAGGGGTTAGGCTACTGTGAAAATGTAAAAAAAAATCGCTCGTCGCTTGAGGCAATTCAAATTTAAGAGGAAGGTCCAACGCATGGTGCAGGAATCGCAGATTGAAGGTGAACTTATGATCACAACAATAGAACTGCTAGTTAAACTTTAAGAGGGAGATACTTATAGGCGAGGAAAAATTTTGCTGATTTTCATGATTTTTTTTTAAGGCCTCAGGCCACAGTAACGTTTATAAAATCATGTGCGAATTTAACAATTTTTTTTCGTATGAAAAAGTGATTGACTCATAAAATTAATTACACATCTATTTAGTATGAATTTTAAGCTGTTAGAAAATATATATTTTATTTTTCGATGTACAAAATGGCCGACTACTAATATTTTCTTTTGTTATCTTTTTTAGGCGCTCCGCGGCGTGACATTTAGCATCGACAATTTTTTACCTTGAACAAAAAAACAAAAATTCTCGTCAATCTACATTAGAATACCTAGAGAAGTATGTACGGAATTTAAAAAATATTGTTTTATTCAAAAGTTGTAGGTATTTGAACTTAAGAAATGAATTTTCAGTGAAAATTTTTGTTATAACTGCTCATAAACTACTTATAAAATGAAAAGTTTTCGATTCATCAGAAATTCCGTACGTACTTCTCTGCGAAATGTAATTAGGAACGTAACTTTAAAATTTGAAGTAAATCGAGTGAAAATTGTTGAAGTTATTTGTCACGCCAATTGGAAAAAAGCTGTTTCGAGAAGTTTCGACTAGACGGCCATTTTGTATATCGAAAAAAAATATATTTTCTCTAACAGCTTGATAATCATACTAAATAGATGTGTAATTAATGTGACGAGTGAATCACTTTTTCATACGAAAAAAATTGTTAAACAACTCGCATGATTTTATACCCGTTATTGTGGCCTAAGGCCTTAAAGGAAAGAATTCTTCGCCATTTTTGAGACTTAGGGCATGGTTTATTGACTACTTTTGGCTATCACGTGGTAATTTTTTATTAATCTTTAAAAGTGGCGGAGGTGTGGCACGATCTTCTAAACTGCATTTTCAAAACTGCTAAACGTTCAGCTAAAAATCGAATCGATCGATTCTGACGAAGTTTGCTATAAATCTTTCTAACCTGATTGTCTAAAACATGACCCCAAATGTGTTTGAAAAAAAAAACACACACTTTTTAATTGCACAGTGTCGCTACTTTTTCCCGAAAATTCAATCTTTTTGTCTCAAAGCATACCATTTAATCGATTTTCAACATTTCTCACTTTTTCTTGGTTCATATTTTGCGTATGATTGTTAATGAAAGAGTTCGTTGGTTTTTTTTTCAGATCAATCTCGCCGACGCTCCGTGTCAATGAGGTTTAAATTTGCATCGTTGGAACGCAATGAAAATCAATATTTCTGAATTCCTTCGATTCATTTTGGCATATATCGCCTTCGAAAATCACATAATCATTTTTGAACATACTTATTTAGCGATCTACCTAAATCTACAAAAAACGTATCGTGTATCATATTCAATATAAGGAAATTAAAATGTAAAAAAGAACTCTCGTTGCGTTCCAACGACGCAAACTGCAACGCCATACGAGTCACGCCGTCATTTTTAAAGATGAGTCATTTAAAAAATACTATGTAATAGCCAAAAGTAGCAATAAAACATACCCTGAGTCTCAAAAACGGCAAAGAAATCATTCCTTTTAAGGAAAAAAATCCTGAAAATCAACAATGTTTTCCTGGCCTAAAAGTGTCTCCCCCCTTAAACGCGTTGTCCGTGAATCTGTTTTTCAAAACTGTGTACACGATTTCTCGACATCTAATGAACAGATGGACTTAAAATTTGGTGCACATATTTAGTGTAATAGTAGTTCAGTCTTGATCGCCTTTTTTTTGTTTAACATTTTTTCAATTACTTGTCAACGATAATGGCATTTTTTCTCAAAAAATCGAAGAAAAAATGCACAAAATTTCTGACGATTGAAACACAACGGAAGAAAACTCGGTCAAGTCTAAGCCAATATTATCTATGTTGAGAAAAAAACTCTTTTTTTTCTCAAATCAACCGGGTGGCCAAAATCAAGCACACCGTTGAGTCCCTCACGTTCAAAGGTCCTCCACGAGATTGTATTTAATGATTTAATGATTAATGTTAAATGATTAAATCATTTTAATGATTCACCTTTAATGATTTATATTTTTTAATGAAATTTGCTACACAATTTTGTTAAGGGGCCGTCCATAAATTACGTCATTTTAAAATAGGGGGGGGGGGTTCGTCTGCGGATGACGGTAAATGATGGATGAGGTGGGGGGGGGGGGGGGGGGGCGTTTCGAAATTGACGTCATTCTTGTGATACCAGTTACTTCAAAATGTACAATAGTGTATTGTACAACTAGAGTGGTTTCCCCGCATGAGTGATGAAAAATATTTTGCAAGTACCTAATGGTATTAATTATTGAACTCATTATTTATTTATTTATTACATAAGGTTTGTCTACATTATATTCGAGAACTTCAAATAACAGCGTACATATGAAAATAGTTCGATCGAGCCAAAATGAATATGGGGAGGATACGGAGATATTACCCGTGATCCAGGATTTTCAAGAATGGATGAAAACTCCGTGGGAGCTATCAAAAGAAAACTAAAGAATAGAGAAGAATAATATTATTATATTAATGAAAATTGCCAAAGTACAAAATAATAAAAGATGATTCTATAACAAAATGTGGGAGCTATCCAAAGAAAACTAAAGAATAGGGAAGAATAATATTATTATATTAATAAACATCGCCAAAGTACAAAATAATAAAAGATGATTCTATAACAAAATGTTTTAATGTTACCCAATTTTTCTCAAATCCGCAAATGTTTTAATTTTGCCAAACTGGTAATGACGTCAATTTTGCGAGAGGGGGGGGGTAATTAGGAAATTACGATAGGATGATTGTAGGGGGGGGGGGGGTCGAAAATCAGCAAAAATCGATGGCGTAATATATGGACGGCCCCTAAGGGGCCAGACCACTTTGAAAATTTCAAGAAATCGCAAGCAAGACTCGAAGAAATCAACGATGATGAGCAATTAGAAAGGATTTTGTATGGTGCAGGAATTGCCGATTGAGTTTAGGTTTGAGTCTTTCATAGTATAAACTTCAAACGCGTTTTTCTCGAAACAACGTTTTCAAAATCTAGCTCCATCGTATCTCTAAAACTAATAAACCGATTCTCTTGAAATTTGAACCACATATTGTAAACATGATTCGCAACAAGATGACCCTCGATGGTTTTACAATTTTTATTTTTACTCTTTCTTGCGAAAAACTGCGAAAAAACGCGTTTTTTTTACTTTTTTCGTTTTTCATCTGCCATTTTGTTGTTTTGATAAAACTTTATATCCGAGGGTCATTTTGTAGCTGATGTCATACTGAATCTAATAGACTTTGATTTTTTTGTTTCAGACAAGCCGTTGCCGAATTGTGATGGAGCTACCTAGCCCACCTATTTTTGAGGCGTTACGTTAAACTATAGTTTTTGTACTTAAAAATGAATAAAAATGAATTAAACATTTTTTTAAAATGTATTTCAAGACTTTATTCATCAAGCCCAACAACTTTTATATTCATATTTTTTATAAAATCCTCAAAAAAAATCGCGAAAATAGACTTTTCCGTGGCTCCAAAGTGGACTGGCCCCTTAATGTACATGCAAATATATGTCCAAACGATTTTCCAATCATCTTATATATTCCTTAAGAATTGTTTCAAATAACCCTGATTTTCGGGTTGTCACAGTAGCCTAACCCCTTAAAAACGTAAGCAAACCCCGAGCACGTTGACACTGCTAAGGCGCATTTTTATCACTCTTGCTTTCTCGGGAAGAAAGCTTTATCGCTACTAAACGTTCCTCACGTAAAATTTCCCATATATTGCCTAGCATGTCCTTGATAGCTTGTAAATGATTTTTTTGCCTGTTTATCCAAAAAAAAATCGCGTTATTACGTCAACGAAATATTGTTTACCAATTTTCCTATACACATGTTAGAGAATAATGCCAATTATAATTACGCGGTGTCGTATCAGAGCCCGGAGTTCGCAGCTGGGAGGAGGCCCTTCGTCGTGAAACTGTCGGCGTCGTCTCAAGGGTCGCTTGTTCCCCCGGACTCGTCGATTGGACGCTCTCAGCTCGACCGCGTATCTCGATGTCGTCGTTTTCACCTTTGTGCTCGAGACCCACCCGCCACACTCTGTGGCAACAATCGTCCGAGCAAGTGACGATCTGTGAAGATTAAAAAGAAAATTACATCGCCATTGGCACACATGACACTTCATCATCGTGACACGACGATGGAACGAGATGTGCAATTGCTTCCATGCGTTAGCCATTGAGGATAAAGCGCCGCGATATTTGAAATCGTCACCTTTGGTTCACCAACGTTGCACCAATCGATGCAAGTCACCTCATCGGTGTGGCCCCACAGCTTGATCAACGGATATCCCGGTCGCTTCGTGCTCCATATGTATGCGTACTCGTCGCTCGAACCACTCGCGAGATACTTGCCGTCTGGACTGAGACACGTTTTTACGTAAAACGTTGAATTACGATGCCCGTAAAATTCAGCGACTATGAGAAACAAAAACATTGAGGGACTGTGATTTTTCATCGTTTTGCGAAGGACGAGCGTGCGCTATGCCCGTGTATGGAAAATAATTGGGATTTGTCCTCTGGACGCGTGGCCTGTCGACCTACCTGGTTTGGGATTGTAGGACGATATGTTGTACTTGTATACGATGCTGTCCATACAACTGGCATACAGCGATATTCCGGATGGACAAACGAGCAGCGTGGTGAAGCCGTTCTTCACGCTGTCACCGATGTAGTTCATCACGTGCCTGGGCAAAGGCTCCTTCTTGTGTACCGTATAATTTTTCCTCATATCCCAAACCTTTATGAACCTGTGATAACGCGAGCAAAACATTACGCTGAAGTTTGCATCGTTGTATTAGGAGGTTGAATAAGCTCTCGCTGTTTTCCAATAGATGACGTTACCAGAATTGCGTGTAGCTTACGGTGGTAACGCATCTGTAAAGAAGTACTGTAAGCAAGCTTGACATTCGGTGTACGTTATTGCGCCGAAGTGTAAGGAACTTTTTTTTCAGTGTTAAACATGTCCAATTTCGTGTCAAATAGGGATATACGCGGAGAATTATACTGCAATACTTTATTTTTTTTTTTAATCGCAGCTGAAGCACACAGAATTCTTGTTGAGACTTAGGGCGACCGTGCTCCGTCGGAAATAACGTGCAGAGATTGGTTTAGACGCTTCAAAAATAATGATTTTGATGTGCTGATTTGAAGGCATTACTTCATGAAGACTGATGTCAGATGCTAGCGGAACTTGCAGAATCATTAGGAATTGGTTACACAACAGTTTCGAAAGGTTTTAAAGTATTAGGAATTACTTTTTTAAATGACACATTGATTTTCACGAAAAAAAAACAGCGAGAACTTATTCAACAACCCAATAAGTTGTAATGCAACAAAATTTGATTCTTTCCAACTTCTTAACTTTTTTCGCAAATTATGACTTTGAAAATCACTCAAATGCTTGCATTTTTCACTTGATTTTAACTATTTAGATTCAAAAATGATTTTATTTCACTTAATTTTCACTTCATTTCAATTATTTCAATTAAAAAATGCAATGATTTCACACTCAAATGATTGCATTTTTCACGTGTTCTTATTAGAGATTTATGATCTCAATGCTCAAAAAAGTGTTTAATAATGATAAAAATAGAGTAAGGAAAAATAAAGATAAAACATCATTGCATTCCAACGATGCGAACTTCAAAGCCATGTCAAAACGAGAACTCTACCATCATTCATAATTGAGTTCTTGCACTCCGTTTTTTCCATGAACGACAAGGCGGGAACT
Organism: Ophion obscuratus; assembly: GCA_964007375.1. NCBI lineage: Eukaryota > Metazoa > Arthropoda > Insecta > Hymenoptera > Ichneumonidae > Ophion > Ophion obscuratus. The sequence goes on along the minus strand of OZ023321.1, from coordinate 15,363,697 downwards.
GCAGCAAGAAAATATTCCGCCTTCGTTTCGGATTTTGTTCACGACGTATTTTAAATGCGCGTATTAATGGATCGAATGCATTTTAAGCGCACATTCCGTTACAATGGTTCCAATGGAATTATCATCAATCCTGATTACCTAACATTATTATATTTCGAACACGAACGATGGATTTACTAATTCTTTTACCGATTCCATTAGAAAATTTAAGCGCTTACAGCCAGTTTAAATTGGTGAAAATATCGGTTTTTCGTTTTCGACGGATTGTCAACATTTGAAATTCTCTGAAAATTTCAATTTGATCCGTTTAAAATCGAGAGAGTTTTGGGCGTTTATAAGTAGGTTCCGCGAACCGGCGAAGTTTAAGGCTTTAGGCCACAGTAACGGGACCACGAGCTAAGTGTAACCCAATTGAAAAATTTGAGTAATAATTTCGAGTCCTCTCAATCTTCGATGATCTTGACTTTTACAACATATGTCAAAGTCAAGGTCACCGAAGTTGACTTCTAAATTAATTGCCCAAATTCGCCATTATCTAAAAAGCTAATGTGGTCCGACGATGTGAAACAGCATACATGATTTAACGTTTGAATTATTTACCCGTCGCCCGCCGCGCAGGATAACAGGGAAAGATCGTCCTGAAATACGAGGCTGGTGATGCTCTGAGCCCGAGATGCCGTCGTTACACCTCGCCGATACTTCCCGCTAGAAACCTTAACGTTTCCGTGACCGTTCCATATACAGTTGTCGGCCTTTGGGAACTCCGTGTGTGCCGCTCGAATGTCCCACAACATTATGGCACCGTCTCGAGCACCAGTTGCGAAAACCGCTGCAAAATTAATATAAACAAAAATTTGATCGATGCCAAGAGACGAATCAGCCTTTTAAAAATATTTTCATTCGGTTCGCGTTTTGGCCGCATAATACTTGAATTTCTTTCTCACGTTCCGAGATGTCATGGATACGAATTTTCGGGAAATAGAATCTCCAGATAAAATCGGCAAAAATAGCACAACCATTTATTTTCTTTCATCTTCTAGAGGAGGTTGAAACGTTCGCCACAATCCACGATACATTTTTTTAATTATATATATATATATATATATATATATATATATATTGAGGTCCATTGAAGAAAAAAAAAGTATTTTTGATCCGGCAAAAAAATTACAATTAGAACCAACAAAAATCGTTGGATTCCAACGAAGTAAACTTCAATATCGTCCCCCCTCCTTAAATTCGAGAGTATGAAAGTAACTGATCTGAGCGTCCCCGTATCGTCCATTTTGAACATGCTACGAGTTTGAAGAACAAAACTAACTTTACCTATTGCCTATTTTATCTTCGCTTGTTCGCGGTCGTTTGGGTCTCTTTTGTCAAATGTTACAAGTATCACAACAATATCATACCTTTATCCTGTGGTCGGAAGATGGCCGTTTTCACGCCTCTCGTGTGGCCCTGATAGGTGGCTATCTGTTCAGCGTCCGGGCGCGAAAGGTCCCAAAGTCTGGCTGTGTGATCGCCAGATGCGGTAACGAGCTTCAATTCTCCTGGCATCCATGCGATGTCGAAAATCGCATTGCAATGAGCCTTGTAACAGAATACAATCCATGTTAACAATGTGCCCGTTTTATGCAACATTGATATGTATTACTCTTACTGATATTACTCTTGGTATTAAATTATATTAAAAACCGTGTAAATATTGGTATAAAAAAGTTGGATGTGCTTTACCGACCGTTTCCCAGATTTTTTTCTTGCAAATTGGCAATTTTTTTTCAGGCGACTAGGTAGACGTCCCCTTAACAGCTCACACGTTTGAAATTGATTGTTAAAAGGTGGTAGATACGCAAAATAATTATCGTAGCTGCGACAGCAAAAATGCGGGACAACTTCACAGGCCCCACACATCTCACCAACAATTACAAAGAATCATTTCCAGAATACACTTTGGAAGCTAATCATTAAAAACATTGCTATCCAATGCGTCTCAGTTACGCTGTACACGAAATTGCGAACTGCACACTCTCATATTCCACTTCCACATGCTGTGAATTCTGAAATTCACTTTGCCGATAGACTTTTCCTCATCTACCTGAATACCCGCCAATTCTCGATCCTTCCCTCCTCTCTTAGCCGTATTTTGAAGTGCGATTTTTCCATCCTCGTTAGCAATCGCGAGTGTGTCCTTATAGCTGTCGACATTGCAGAAACGGCAAGCTAATACTGGGCGATCGGGTGTCTCGCCTTCGTTCGCTGCAGGCGCGATGCCATAATACACGTCATCCTGATGACACTTGAGCCTGTTGAGGGCTACGTCATAATCGAAGGAGGATTCTGAAAATTACATAGTAGCTTTCAAATTCTCCGATTAAACTCCCTTACAGGATATCATCGAGTTCTCGTATTCATAATAAACGGAACGTCGATGCTTGCTCGTTGAGGCATTTCCGTTTCGTGCGTACATATTCGTGTCATAATTTCTGTCGGAGAAATAAACAAGTGGGTAAGCGAATGAGTTACAATTAATCTTACGGTGGACTTTCGATCGACGGAGTGTCCGTAGGGAGAAAACGAGAAAATTGACAGATTGCTTGTGAGGAAAGTATTCGTCGTTAAGGTGAAGAAGGTATACCACGTGACACGAGTGCGGAAGCTAATATTTTCGAACCGAGATTTCTCAAAGATGAGCAATATTTCGACCAAAAAATCGTCAAGTTCCGCGTCAGGGAACTCTACGGCCCGATGCTTCGTTTTTCCTGAAAAAAGCTTAACTGTCGGAAAACTGGGTTGGAAATATAGTGAGGTTACGTTGACCTTGTGCATGCCCTTAATATCCGATTGGCGATCAATTGAGACATTGTCCAGAATTTATCAAACGGGCTGATGTGACGCCAGAGTTTGAGGCTTCGCGTACATAACCTATTCGACGAACGTCACTCGTTAAAATCGCGGCAACAAAACGATGAAATTGAAATATTTGTTTACCGAGTCCGGCGCAACGCTTTGCCAAAGCGTCGACCACGTTCATTATCGCTAACTCATTAAATCAAAGTAACGCAAAATTCTTCTTCGCTTCGACTGGTCGGTGTGTTTTTGTTCGCTTACGCGGGAATATCTGTCATCTTTCCCGCACTAAATGTCTCGGCCATCTTAGTTAGGCTTGATTCTCATGCGAGCGACATCGGCAAACTTCGCGCGTGTGTGTGAAAAAATCGTCGCGATTTTTCTTCTCTGGCCTCACCGTTGGCTGCAGTGGCGGCACGCCAGTCGGACCAAGCGAACTCCTCGGAGTCGTCGCGAGTAAAAAGAGTTCTCTCGACCCCCCTGTTGCTTCACGGACTCACCGTACGGGGATACGCTGCGAGTGTAACGCGACACACACATATGTCGGCGTTGAAAACACACCGAGAGTAGTACTCTCGAGACGAGGAACAAAAAAAAAGAAGAAACTGTTTCCAGATGAACGGCGAATCGCGCGCAGTTCGTCGAAACATCGGCGCGATTATCAACGTCACGGGGAGATCTTAGCGTTCGCCTGAATTGCACGCGAGTGGTGCGCGATCGTCTTTTGTTTTTCGTCGTCTCACGGCCTTTCAAGGTCCCCGAAAAAGTGCACAACCAAATAAGTCTACGAAAAATACGTGGACGTTTTTTTTTTTGTTCGTCGCAGGAGTGTTACTCGTGTACGCTCTTGGATACAAGCAAAAGTGCGAAAAATTGTCAACTAAAATTTGTAAATATTGTGTCGCGTGAAAATAAAACAATGTCGCGGGCCGGTGAAAGACAGAGCTACGCACAGACGTACAAACTCGTCGTTGTGGGTGGTGGTGGTGTCGGAAAATCCGCAATTACGATACAATTCATACAGGTGAGTTGACCTTCATCTAATGTTTCTTTCGCACGTTTCTTGTCGCGTGTGCCACCCGTGGGTACGATTTTTCTTTTGAACGTTGTATCACTTCGGAGCGTCTTTGCGCTCTTTGATTTGCAATCCCTTGAGATGGAAAAGTCGCGTGACGTTTCGTTGAAAGCCGTCTTACAAAATTCGGATATTCCGTTAGACGCTTCTGTAGAAGTCGCTGAAAGTTTGACCCAACGCGAAACACTTTTATGGTGACAAACAAAAGAAGGAAATTCGACGGAGAATTTTCAACGGACATACACCTTTTTAAATGACCCGTGACACGTGACACTTGCGGAAATAAAAAAATGTTAATTTTCACAATAAAGTTTTACATAAAAGAGGACGAAAGAGTCCAGGATTTTGATAGCATTTTAGTCAATAACAATGGTGAAAAATTTACTTGCCCAGGTTTTTAGACTTTTGATTAAACAAATCATGAAAAGTTTATCAAAAAAATTCCACGAGCATGATAAAATTTTATTTGATTATACAATAATATGAGATAAAAATTATAAAATAAAATCACATTTTCGATTGAAGAATTCACAAAAGGGGTACAAAAAATTCCACGATTCTGATAAAATTTTAATGAATGACAATGATGAAAAAATTACATTTTTCTTTTCACTTTTTCACATTTTCCATTCAAAAATTCGCAAAAAGTGTACAAACTGAATCTTTGTAAACATTTATGAAAAAACCCCTTCAGCCTTTAAAAGAAAAAACCTTAAAAATTTGAAGCTTTTTTCAGAAATTGCAAAGTGTATATTAGTATTAATGACGTTTGTCGCTTCAAGCTTTCAAAATTTATATTTCATATTTCGAAAATATCTACGTTTATGTGCCTTTTAAGTACTTGCACCTATGATGAGTGATAAAAGAACGGACGTTTTTTGTAGTTATACTGTTTTGATTTTTTGTTTTTACTGAACATTATTTTTTTACTTTTTAGTATAGTACCATTCAAATAAAAGCTTGTTTTAAAAAAGTTTTTTTTACGTTTATTTTGTTTTATACTTTTTAGGATTAGAATTTGTTTATTTATTTGCCATGCCAGACCCCCATGCCATTCAGACATCGGTGTAATGAAAAACCTTGCCTTAGGTTATGAAGGTTTCGCGAGAAACTTTATCATAGTGTAATTATAAATAGTGCCCAAACTCGATTGTCCTACCATTTGCCATTAGGAAATTTCAGTTCCCACCTCCCACCGCCATTGTAAGACTCTCGTTATCATGTGTAATGAAAAGTGCTCACGATAACAAAACAAATGAGCACAAACTCGACTGTCCTAGTATGTGTCATTAAGGGGAGATATACACCTAGGTGCCGGGAAAAAGGTCATTTTTGTGAATTTTTTCAAGGCAAACTATTTGCAATTTCGAATTGGGGTTTTAATGATCTAAAAGTATATACATTCAAAAATATGTTTAATTTTCTTTATTTAAAAATATAAAAAATATACAAGGATATTGTATGATCCTTGGAGCGTCGTAAAAAAATCTGCGTATACGGTACCCACTGGCGTTTCTTCAAAAATCATCTGAAAAAAAAAAACCAAAAGGATTATTAAATTAGACACTATAATCTAGTACTTGTCATAGCCGATTTTGAAAATATCGATTCATGACAAAGTGACGGACGTTTGAACATAAATAGTGATTTTTGGGCCAAAAATTAGTTATTATTTTGCCTATAAAACAAAAAACTAAGTAACGGAAAAAAAATCCTATGACAAGTACTAGATAATGGTGTATAGAATAACCACAAAAAACCTCAAGGCAATCGGTTCATTGGTTTTCGAGAAATTTTGGGTACCGATTTGAAAAACGTGGTTTTGAGAAAAAACGCGTTTGAAAATTTGGGAATGAATAAATCATGAAATTTGTCAACTTACATGGAATCATCGATACCAGACCCATAGTGTAGGTCTTCTACAGTCGACGGAATGTTCATAGCTTCTAAATCGATTTTTTCGACCATCTTGGTGTATATCTCCCCTTAAGGCGGGATTTATATTTACAACGTCAAAAAATCGATTTTTTTCCTTTCTTTAAACGATAGAACTATATATGTAGAATATTTTCCGAAAGTTTCGAAGCGAAATTCGAAAAACTGCATTGTCGAAATTGGCGTGCAGGATTACTCAAAAACTATTAAGCCGATTGTGTTGAAACTTGGTTGAAATATTGATAATATTGGCACCTTCTACTTGACGAAAATTGTTTTTGAAAAGTTGGAAAAAAACTACTTTTTTAATCCACGTTTTACAGAAATGTTGCGTGAAATGTTGATTTTTTTTGTAAATGCGTGCCATTTTCTCAAATTTGCATTTTCTTCATATTAATTACCGTCACATAGAAACTATACACGTTCTAACTGAAAAAATGTTTGAACTTTTTTGCAAATCAAAGTCTACGGGAAGCTAGACTGTACGCCGTTTCGCAACTCCTGCGGCGACCTTGCTGTAACACTCTGCCATAGCTCAGACATTTTGATGATGAATTCATTAAAAAAAAATTTTCGTATACTTAAATATACTATTAAAGTATATCTGTCGTTTGATGATTGTAGAATAATTATTTGTTAGCTTAAAAAATCGTTCAATATTGCTAAATTTGTTCCTGTCTAAATGTATATCCCGCCTTAAGAAGTTGCATTGCCCACCTCCATCATTAGACCAGCTCCATGATACCATATTATTCCATTGTCACCGAAGTTACGTAGGTATGTGAAATTTCAGCTCAATCGGATGCCAGCAAGTGCTTGAAAAATGAATTACAATTTTTGAACCGGGAATACAGACATACGATCGAAGCAAGTTAAATGAAAGCTTGTCAAAAATGCATATACCGTCATCTGACTCAACTGGACAGAATGTATTGCCTGTACATTCCCTACCAAAAGTGAGTTTCGGTGAGAATTTTGAGTAGTTTGCGATAACATTAAATTCTGAAAAAAATCAACCGTATTGAAAATGCTGAGAACATTAGTTTTGAATAATAAGAATGCGAAACATTTGTAAATAAATTGTTTAAACAAAAATTTCTTCAAAAGATCTCTGGTAAACTTGATTTTCTATGACATTAAATGAATTATGACATTTTTAAGTTTTAAGATATTTTAATTCTAATTTTTTAAAGAATTTTCTCTATTTCGAAAATTCCAAAAACACAGTTTGTTCAATACCCCTGACACTTCTTGGATTTAAGGGGTTACATACAGTCAGGAGGCGCAAAAAGATTTATTTTTCAAGAAATTTTCTTGAGAAAACCCTAAATCTATTAACGAAGAAATTTGTACCCATATTGTGGTAACTTTTAACTGTATTTCAACATTTTTTATTTGTAAAAATAATTATTTTGAAAGCTGCGATAAAAAGCGTCTTGCGGTGAGCATATCTCTGGACTGCATCATCTAAAACGAAAAAACGAAAAATATTTCGTTAATATAATGGATTATCTTGTAATTGATCGAAGGAATAAGCAAAATAATATTTTTCTACAAAATGGCGGCTTTTCAAAAAAAAAAAATCGATTTTTGACACAAATTTAGGCCTTAAATCGTTTATAAAATGGAAAATATTTATCGGTGAGAAAAAACCTTCGATTAATTACCAAAAAATATACTTGAAAAGATTGTGTTAAAATTTGAGACTGATCGGTTCAGCCGTTTACGAAAAATATTGCTCGCCGACTTCAAAAACACAGTCATTAGAAAAACGCGTTTAAAGTTTTAAAAGCACTTCCAAACGCTTTGACACGTCGTTACAAATGTGCCTGTAACTTCGAGAATATTCGCCGGATTGACAAAACATTTTCTGTGTGTGTACTTAAATATATGTGCATTACGAAAATGAAATTTGAAAAAAAATCAATATTTCGAAAATTTTAAGTGTATATAACCCCTTAATTCGGAACATTGCTCCGAAAAAATTATTAAAAATTTGTGATTCTACATCCATTTTTTTTTATTTAAAAAAATATACTTAAAATAGAAAGAAAATTCTTTTAAAAAATCATACCTATTCAGAAAAATCTACGAATTCATTTTATAATATAAAATAAAGTAGCTCAGTGGACATTTGTTGAACTATTTTTTTTTTTCAACAATTTACTTATCACTTTATTGCATTATTATTACCGGAAATTAACGTCCTTAGCATCTTCAATGTGGTAGATTTTTTTTACAATTTTTGTCTCATCGCAAAGTGCTCAAAATTCTCGCCGAAACTCACTTTTGGTAGGGAACGTACGGGCAATACATCCTTAAGGTGATGTGAAATATATTCGGACATTTCTCTCGTCCCCGCAGTTGGCGCGGCGATTGCGATCTCTCTCGCACCCATATACGTTTCACGTCACCTTAAGCCTCGTAACGTTGCTCGGCGGGCTCGATGAAGGCAACCGCCAGTAGGGAGCAACTACGTCATTTTCTTTATTAGCGCATCGAGCTTCTCGGATTACGACGACGAGTCTCGATTCGCCGGTGAACGCCTCCGCTGTTTGTCCGGAAATTCTTTCCGTTTACTCGCACCAGGCGCTTTCTTTTCCCTTCCATGTTCACGCTGCTGATAGGGCGTCGAATTAATTTTTTTTTTATTATTCGTTACTAAGAATGAATACCACCGAACGTCCTCGAGCGGGTTTGGCTTGCCAAAGTGAAATAAAAGAAAGTTGATTCGAATTTTATGCTCTTCCGAAATGAGCAACTTAACATTTGGAATGAAAAAAAGTCCGACGGACGTTCGACCTATCGTCGAGTGACGAGATTGCGTTCTGATTTTTTTTTTATAGCGCAGGTATAAATATTCGTGATGACGCAATATTCACGACGACCTCATCGAAATACGGAAAAAATAAAACGAAAGAATGTATTTTCAGTGTCGTTAATTTTTTATTGGTCCCATTGAGAAACATTTTCGTGAAGAAACGCCTTCAAAAACAAACGCGAAAATAATCGTATTCGCCCAACCTTGCATGACGTCGAAGTTTGCATCGTTGGAATGCAATGGAAATTAATTATTCCTAATTACTCCTAAGGTTTTTTTGCTAATTTGGGGGCTATTGGAAAATCACTCAAACGTTGCTACGTATTCTTGTCACAAATTTAAAACATCAATTTGAAAAAAAGGCTTTGGGTAATGATAACAATGAAGGAATGCACTGAGAAAAAGAACCAAATGAATCAAAAAAATATATTGGTTGATCCGAATAAATGTGCTGCTGCGGAGTGTCACCGATCTATGAGATTGTTACAATACTATAAAATATTGGAAAATGTGATTGATTTAAATAACATATTATTTTATTTGAAATAGCTCTTCTGTTCTCTGAATATCTACATTGTCCTTCAAATAAAATTATATTCTATTGAAATCATTATATATACAATCCGTAGATGTATTGAATGAAATAATTAAGCGGTTGCTACAACATTTTTTATTTCGCACAAAAATATAATCAATAGAATTAATTATTTCTTTAATACATCGAAACGAATATGGCATGGGACGTAATTTTTTCAATTTGTTTTAAATCTTAAATAAAAAAGGAGCATTGAATGATCATCCACGATAACAGTGGAGAGAAGAATATCAGATATTCAATGGAATATCCATGGAGAGAATATCAGATATTCAACTGATGTTAGCACTTTGATGTTAGCCACAGGCCAAGCCGGCATTTAAGTAGATTTTCGGTTCGCGCTACGCTTACGACAAACGAGCGCGCGTGCGGCTTCTAGCGGTTACTCCGAGAACTACGGGTTTCCTCACACCTATATTTCGGTGACGCTCGGCCCTGATTTGGTTGAATTTTTTCAACCAAATGTGCAAGAAACAAATTTTACTTTCGTATAATTTTTTAACCAATTCAAACATTTGCTTAATATTTTTCAATCAAAATTAAATATTAATATTTCAAGGAATAATGTACTTTAAAACTAATATCGGATATGGTGAAAACAATAAAATAACATATTTACTCAATAGAAATTTTATTTGAATCAAACGAGCGAAATTCAATTTTTCTTGTGTACTCGAATCAACAATATTCATGTTATGAATTGAAACGCTTTTTTCGTTCGTTGCAAAAATTGGATTCAAAACTATATAATTTGTTCGCGATAATTTTTTAGATAGTTTCAATAATATATTGTTCTCGGCTAACAATATATCTTTTGAATGAAAAAAAAACTTTCCATTTTAACATGTTATTGCAGTCAATAGCATTTTGTTTGGACTAATAAATCCGATTATTTACACCAATAATTTTACAATTGATTCAACGAAATTTCATTCAATAACACCAATGATATTGGATTAATAATTTTTTTTCTCAGTGTAGAAATTTGAGAAAATATCGTTGCATTCCGACGATGCAAACTTCAGTGTCATAACCTTGCACACTTCATGGTGTTGAAGTTTCCATCGTTGGAATGCAACGAACATGATCTTTTTCTTATTTTCGAAATTTTCTATGATGTTGAATTTTGCATCGTTGGAATGCAACGAAAGTTTATTTTTCTTCTATTGCTCATATTTATCCCGACGATTTAGAGTACGAAAATCACCCAAACTGTATTGTTCATTTCAATTACACATCTCCCAACAATCATCTTGAAAAATGGTTGAGGGAGTTCGGTAACTAAAATTGGCTGCAAGGTATTCGCGAAAGTCAAAAAAATAATTTCTTTGAAATTCAAACTTGCATAATTTGGCGAACAAATATTGCAAATAATTGATTTCTTTTAATTCCAAACTTGCATAATTTGGCGAACAAATATTGCAAATAATTGATTTCTTTTAATTCCAAACTTGCATAATTTGGCAAATAAATCTTGCAAATAATTAATTTCCTTCAAATGCAAAGTGCACTCCAAAGATGCAAACTTCAATCTCATAAAAATGAGGGAATACAAATATAAAGTAAAACTTTCGTTGCATTCCAACGCATTTCAATGCATTGCAAGCTTCAAAAGCGTTAATTCAGGGCCCGGTTAATCCTCTTCCCTTTTTTTTTTGTCTATTTTCAAAAAGCAGACGTTTCACGTGTGCTCTCGGAATGTAGGTCATTCGAATGATCGGAAAATTTGTTATCACGAAAATAGACGTCCGCATGGATCAGCTGTATTGTGTCATTCACTTGAGAGGCGATAAACGGGGTGTAAAATCCAGCGTATACGTGCGTATGCGTATACGACGAGTACGACCGGTCTTCGTGCATGCGTATGCTATACATATATATATAATCGATAATCGGTCGTCGATGTGATAAAGCGCCGGTGCTCGGAAGACCTGCCATGCTGACTCATATACATATGGAACGAGGCAAACAAACGTAGGAATGCACTTTCGGTAATTCAACGCGCACGAAGTAAATAACTCGAAATTCTAATCGTAATGAGGTTGAAGTTTGCGCCTCTACATTGCACCGAACTTTTTTTCAAATATTTTTATTTTTCTATTTTTAGTATTATCCAAAATTATGTTTTGCATATTCGAATTTTAGATCTCCAAATGAGGAGTCTCAAAAATGTTTCGGTGATTTCCCGAAGCGTAATATATATATAGAGAATTTTTTTTTATTTCCTAAATTTCCTTCGGCAGATTTGAACGAGATAGAGCAAACATTTCTAGGATTGATATTTAGCGATCTACAATCTAAATCTGTAAAATAAGATTTTGGATAAAAATGAAAATAAAAAATTCAAAATAACTTTCGTTGCATTCCAACGACTTCAACCCCATATAAAAATTTGGGCATTTAAGAAAAAATAAGTTTAATTGCATTCCAAAGATGCAAGCTTCAGACTAATCATTCGTATTACTTATTTTTAAATAAGTAATGCTATTTAGATAAAAAATAACGAATTTAACGTCATCATATGTTTCTATTATAACTTAGCTAAGTTTTCCGTAGTCGAATTTTTTAAACAAATTTTTTTAATGTTTTTATAAAGAAGCCTTGGAAGAATGTATGGCTTTTCTCGAAATGTTGGGTGGGTCTATTTTTGAAAATCCCTGAGATGTGACGTCAACGGGCTTAATGTCTCGATCTGATGCAAAAGACAAAATTGAAAGTTAAACTCGTCAAAGTTGGAGTTGACATCGTTGGAACACACCGAAAATAATTCTGTATGTTCTAATCTTCTTATTTTTTTTATGCAAAATTGTTCTTTTTTCTTTGTACAATCAGGCTGTTGATCTCTTAACACGCGTCCTAAAAATGTTCGCATGGTCTGCGTCGCTCAAGTCAGCCAGAAGAAATCTTTTAATAATTTTGTTTCTTAAATAGGAATAAAATAAGAACAGGAATAATGTTAAATTTTGCATAGTTGGAATGCAACGAAATTTTGTTTCACTCACATTTGTTTCGTCTATTTATGACGTTGAAGTTTGCATTTTCAGAATGCAACGATTTTTTTTTTATTTCTCAATTTTTTTAGCCTATTTCCGGTGTGAAAATCACCCAAACTTTTCTACGTATTCTTATTAGAAGTTAACGATCTCAGTTTGCAAAGAAAAAACTTTGGAGAATGATAAAAATAAAGATTAAAAAATGTCGCTGCATTCCAACGATGCAACCTTGAATGTCACGTCGATTTAGGGTACGAAAATCAATGGGCTCGAAGTTTGAGCGTTGAAATGCAACGAACACATTTTTTTGCCGTTTTAAGCTGTGAAAATAATTCGAACCAATATTCTTATTGGAGATTTACGACCGCAGTTTGCAAAAAGTCTTAATAGATGATGATAAAAAAATAGATCATGATGAAAAAAAAGAAATGAAAAATTGAAGAAACAAAATCGTTGCATCTATCGATGCAAACTTCAACGTCATAAAAATCACCCAAACGGTTTTTCGAATCTTTATTAGGGATTCACGATCTTAGTCTATGAACAAAATTATGGATCTTAATAAAAATGAAGATATAAACAAAAATAGAGAAGAACTTTCGTTGCATTCCAACGATGTAAACTTCAACGCTATAAATGAGAAATATTCTTATTTTATTTTCAATTTGAGAAAATATTTTCATTTTAAGAAAAGAATAAGAAATAAAAAGCAAAAAAAAACTATTTTTTTTCTTTCAATTTCTTGAAAGAAGCCGTGAAAATCATTGGAATGCAACGACAGTTCTTCGAAAATTGCACTTTAAAATGAAATAACGAAAAATTTTAACACACACTTTAAAAGAAAAGAAAAAAATGTAAGATAAAATAATTTTCATAGCATCATAACGATGCAAATTTGGCTTGAACTCAAGCATTACTTGGTCGAGTAAAATGACGAGAAAGCGTGTAATGTTCGGAGCAATTAATAAAGTTTACTTTGATGGAAATAATGCACAGCATTGATAGAGAATGTCTGTACCGCCCGAGATATTAATTTTTATGACGTTGATCGTTGATTGAAGTTTGCATCGTTGAAATGCAATATTTATTTTTTTATTTGTCAATTTCTTTAGCCTAGTCGGGGTGTGAAAATTTCCCAAACGTTTGTACGTATTTTTATTAGAAATTAACGATCTCGATTTGCAAAAAAAAACTATGGATAATAATAAAATAAGGAAATACAAAAAGAACAGAAATAAATTTCGTTGCATTCTGCCGTTGCAAACTTCAACGTCATTAATTTTTTCACTCTCAACCCCTCAATAAGGGTGGTTACCGGCCCACCAATTTTTTTTAAACGTTGTGTAGAGCCTCCCCACATATTCTAGAGTAGAAATGGTCACAACACACAAAAATAATTAAAAATCTTGTTTAATTTATAAAAAAATCGTTGTAATCTAACGATGCAAACTTCAGACCCATATATTGCAATCGGTCGACGTTGGTGATGAGTAGAAGTCACTCTCGCGTTACCATCGTAGATTTCTTCTTTTCTCGTCTCCGACATGAATGCTGAGGGGAATTGGCAATAAATAGATCTGTAATTCTTTAACGAGGGGAAGAGTTAAACAGGGAGCAAGAAAGAGGGAGAAAGAGCGAGAGTGAGTGAGAGAGAGCAGAGAAAATCACGCTCGCGTGGGTGTGAAAGAAGTTAAGACATCGGGCACTGGCTTCGCCGAGTTTTGCTTCTGTCTCCCGTTTGAGATATTTCGGCCTTGGGCGCCAAATTCGACTTCTATATTTATTCGTATAAATTTTCACGGACACGAGATGAAACGGTGGACCGCGAGGCTTTTATTTTAACACTAAATCATTGGACCGATCGATCGTAATATTCTGCCGAAAATCCGAATTTTATTCTCGATGTTCCTTCGTATGCCCTTATAGGCTTCCACGGTCCCATATCTTTCTCTTTTACCCCACACTCGTCACTTCACTATTTTCAATTTATCAGGGACCCTCCCAGAGTGTTGGCCACAGCTGCTCTTTCCTGATGCACTGCTGTATCGTGTTTGCAGCCGGGCACGGGGAAACTGCAGAAAACCCGTGTCGGTACGAACTGATGAAATTTGCATCTTTGGAATGCAACGGAAATTAATAATTTTTTTATTTTGCGATTTTTCTTTGACAGATTTGAAATACGAAAATCAGGCAAATATTTTTTAGGGTTCTTGTTTAACGATCTACGAGAAATCTGCAAAATATGGTATTGGAAACTAATCAAAATAAGAAATTATAACCAATTTTCGTTGCATTCCAACGATGCAAACTTCAATCCCATACGAACGGTTATAGTTTAGAGTTTCTTGACTTAAGGCCTTAGGCCACAGTAACGGATATAAAATCATGTGCTAATTTAACAATTTTTTTCCGTATGAAAGAGTGATTCACTCATAAAATTAATTACACATCTATTTAGTATGAATATCAAGCTGTTAGAAAATATATATATATTTTTTTCGATGTACAATATGGCCGACTACTAATATTTTCTTTTGTTATCTATTTTTTTAGGCGCTCCGCGGCGTGACATTTAGCATCCACAATTTTTCACCGTGAGCAAAAAAACAAAAATTCTCGTCAATCTACATTAGAATACTTAGAGAAGTACGTACGGAATTAAAAAAATAGTGTTTTATTCAAAAGTTGTAGGTACTTAAGAAATTTAACAAATAACTTAACTTAAGACTAATAACGTAACTTAAGAAATGAATTTTCAGTGAAAAATTTCGTTATAACTGCTCATAAAATGAAAAGTTTTCGATTAATCAGAAATTCCGTACGTACTTCTCTCCGAAATGCAATTAGTAACATAACTTTTAAAATTGAAGTAAATAGAATGAAAATTGTTGAAGTTATTTGTCACGCCAATTGGAAAAAAGCTGTTTCGAAAAGTTTCGAATAGTCGGCCATTTTGTACATCGAAAAAAATTTTTTTTTTGACATTTTTGAAAAAATTAATTTTATGAGTGATTCACTTTTTTATAAGGAAAAGAATGGTTAAATTCGCACATGATTTTATACCCATTACTATGGCGTAAGGCCTTAAGCGGTCACCCCTCCAAGTATGGACAACGCTGCTTAGCATGGGAGTTACCGATGAGATTAGACTTTTCAATGAGAATTATTATGCAATGTTTATTTTGATTTCTCCTTTCTTATTTTTAATTTGTCAATGTTTTGTCTCAAATTTCCTCCGGCAGGTCTTAGCTACCAAAATATGCGACATATATTTTACATATGCAAGAACATATTTTGTAGAATAACAAAAATCGCTCTTTTTTAATTTAGAATAATAAAAAAATGACGTCTTCAATTTCTTATTTGTAATTTAGAATAATAAAAATATCTCATTTGAAATTTCTTAGTTTTTTTTTCAATTTCTCACCTTTTTTTGTGGTGAATCTTACAAGTGGAGGACGCCAATCATAAGTAATCGAGAGTAAAACGCTCTCCAAAGATTTCTGGCTCGAGCTTGAAGAATATTTCTTCAACGATTCCAAGTGAGCGGCGTAGCGCAGTGGTCAAGCGCATTGCCTATCGCCCCGCCGGCTTGAGTTCGATTCTCGCTGCGACCGTTTTTAATTTTTTTTTTAACTTCTCGCAAGTTTCAACTATCTATTGCAGATTTTAAGTACATTCAAGCAATTAATTTATATAATTAGGTGAAGTTTAGGTGGAAAATAAAATTTCCGATAATTTCTGCTAGTAATTATGTACGCTACTTTTTATTCATTATCAGAAATAATTTTACAATTTTTTGGGTGATATTCATCGTAGAAACATGTGAAACATACATATTTTTCACACCAGGCACATTTTTTATAAAAGCATTTTTTGCGCAGTTACATTTTTCCGAAACATGCTTCATTGGAAAGCATACTTGATTCAAGTTTTTAACCGTCTGATATATATTTAAATGCTAGAATAAATAGTTGAACATTTCGAGAAATTAAAAAAAATCAATAAAAAATAATATTAAAAAAATGGTAGCAGTGGAAATCGAACCCAAGCAGGGTGACAGTCAATGTGCTTGACCACTGCGCTACGCCGCTGACTTGGAAATGGTTGAAAAAATATCCCTCAAGCTCGACTCGGAAATCTTTGGAGAACGTTTCACTCTTTCCTATGGCCCACTCAGGCGAAATATTTTAGGAGCGTTAAGTGGGGACCCACCTCCTTCTACCCACGCAGTTTGGGTGAAATCGGTGGGTCCTAATTGGCGTCTTTCCCTTGTTAGCTACTAAAAACCCTCAACAATTTTTTAATTGCTCATTTAAAGACTTACGATGTATACATGCAAAAAAATAATGTGTAATAAATTAAATATTTTATTTCGAATTTAGAACAATAGAAATATCTCATTTGTAATTGAGAATAGGAAAAATATCTAATTTCTAATTGAGAAAAATAAAAATATCTCATTTTTAAATCCTGAATACTTTTTTAATTTCTCAAATTTCTTTTAGTAGATATTGGCTACCAAATCCCTCAATAATTTTGTAAACTGCGCATTGAAAGATCTACGATCCACGTATGCCAAGAAATATTCTGTAGAATAATAAAAATATAAGAAACGAATATTCGTTGCGTTCCAACGATGCAAAGTCCCACCGACGCAATTATTTATTTATCGTATCATCATTGAGTCCGGAGCCTGCATTAGAAGGTCCAAAAAATCGTTTTTTATTGCTCAAGTCGATAGATAAACTATCCAAGAATATATTTACAAAGTTACGGAGGCCAATTGTAAATATTTTTGAAGATACGCGGCCAAAATTAGAGAAATGATTGATACTTGATATTGATATTTTCTCCTTTTTAGTTTTAAGGCTTTCACGGCTCTTTGTGTAATGAGAAGAGTATGTGGCTTCCGGATGGAGGCCGTGTTGAGGATCAGCGTTGTGCCGACGTTTCGCAAACGTTACAGTCTGCATCATCAGGGCTGAGAGCTCCGATACTGAAGCTCTCGTGTCTCAGGTATTCCTTATATAGTTGCAGTCATCGTTCTGGATCGCTGCACCAGCCTTTTTAATTGACCAGCTGATCAATTAAAACATCTGATTGGCTGGTGCAGCGATCCAGAACGATGACTGCAACTATATAAGGAATACCTGAGACACGAGAGCTTCAGTATCGGAGCTCTCAGCCCTGATGATGCAGACTGTAACGTTTGCGAAACGTCGGCACAACGCTGATCCTCAACACGGCCTCCATCCGGAAGCCACATACTCTTCTCATATTTTCTCCTATTCAAAACTTTGAAGCGCGTTTTCTCGTTTTCATTTTCACGATTTTTACAAAATGGCGGGCGTGATAGCAAAAAAACTGAAGGACCTATTGAATCAAACCAAAGTTTATTTTCTTCGGTATGAAAATCTCTTCTAAGTGAATTAAAAAAGTCTTTGAAAAAGTATTTTAAAATAATTTTTACATCACGTTGAAGTGTTTTTTAAACACACATTTTCTTTTCAATGCTGAGAAAAGTTATAATTTCACGATTTTTTCAGCTTTTTCTCAAGGGGAGATATATACATCTAGGAGCCGGAAAAAAGGTCATTTTTGTGAATTTTTTCCAAGGCAAACTATTTGAAATTTCGGATTGGGGCTTTAATTATCTAAAAGTATATACATTCAAAAATAGATTTAATTTAATTTATTCAAAAATATCAAAAATATACAAGGATATTGTATGATCCTTGGAGCGTCGTAAAAAAATCTGCGTATACGGTACCCACTGGCGTTTCTTCAAAAATCATCTAAAAAAAAAGACCAAAAAGATTATTAAATTAGATACTATAATCTAGTACTTGTCATAGCCGATTTTGAAAATATCGATTTATGACGAAATGGCGGACGTTTGAACATAAATAGTGATTTTTGGGCCAAAATTTAGTTATTATTTTGCCTATAAAACAAAAACTAAGTAACGGAAAAAAACATCCTATGACAAGTACTAGATAATGGTGTATAGAATAACCACAAAAAACCTCAAGGCAATCGGTTCATTGGTTTTCGTGAAATTTTGGGTACCGATTTCGAAAACGTGGTTTTGAGAAAAACGCGTTTGAAAATTTGGAAATGTATAAATCATGAAATTTGGCAACTTACATGGAATCATCGATACCAGGCCCATAGTGTAGGTCTTCTACGGTCGACGGAATGTTCATAGCTTCTAAATCGATTTTTTCGACCATCTAAGTGTATATCTCCCCTTAATTCACCCAGAAGAAAAATATATGACAGTTGAAAATTTAATTGGTTTTTTTGTTTGAGTCAAGAATTACGAACTGCATCTTTCCCGCCGATTGGGGATTGCAGTGGCAAGATGCATATGGAATAGTCCGATAAATCTGCAGTTATTTATTGTTTCATGTTGACACTTTTTTATACGTTTCAACCATACATGAAAAGATACCTCAATGTTTACTGGGATCACTTGTTTTTTTTTCCGTCTAAAAAAATTGCCAAAAAAATGCTTTTTTTGCACCTTCTAATTCAGGCTCCCTCCTTAATGTTTCGAGGTGTAAAAACAAACGTACAAAATTTATTTTAAAAATACTCCAGACACAAGAGCTTGAAACTGAGGCGTGAAAAAAATCGGAGCAGACATTTCTCTTCTGTATACAAAAAAATTGCAATCGGAGAGCATTTGAGTAAACCTGAACTCATATGAGTAATGGTAAATAAATGTTTGTGTTATATATGTATATACGCTCTCCCATTCTATTCTTAGTAAAACCGCGATCCTCCTCTCGAGCCGTTCACTCACGGACTCACGTAATTGCCCAGACCTGCCGTGAAAGATTTAATTTTCCTAGGAGCAGGGCCATATATTGTCGCCTTCGTGATAACGCCGATATAGGGCGATAAATACAGCGACACTATAGTTATATCACAAGCCAGGTTGTAGGAGAGAGCTATAGGTCCAATTGTACAATACACTTTGCGGTTTTACGAGCTCGCGGATCGTGTCCTATACACGAGAGATTAGATGATTGAATTGAAGACGCGCCCCTTTCAATTACCCTTATTGTGCCGCATAAAAATAGGATGTTCAAGTTTGCATTGTCGGAGTGCAGCGAAAATTAAGGCCTTAGGCCACAGTAACGGGTATAAAATCATTTGCGAATTTAACAATTTTTTTTCGTACGAAAAAGTGATTCATTCATAAAATTAATTACACATCTATTTAGTATGAATATCAAGCTGTTAGGAAATATATATATATATTTTTTTCGATGTACAAAATGATCGACTACTCGAAATTTCTCGAAACAGCTTTTTTCCAATTGGCGTGACAAATAACTTCAATTTTCACTCGATTTACTTCAAATTTAAAAGTTATATTCCTAATTGCATTTTGCAGAGAAGTACATACGGAATTTCTGATTAATCGAAAACTTTTCATTTTATGAGCAGTTTATGAGCAGTTATATAGAAATTTTTCACTGAAAATTCATTTCTTAAGTTGAAATACCTAAAACTTTTGAATAAAACAATATTTTTTAAATTCCGTACGTACTTCTCTAATGAGGTTGAAGTTTGCATCGTTGGAACGCAACGAAAATTAATATTTCTGAATTCCTTGAATTTCTTTTGGGGAATCAGGCCTACAAAAATCTTTTAACCACTTTTTGAGATATTTGTTTAGCGATCTACAATGTAAATCTATCAAATGATCTGTATTAATAAAAATATAGAAAATCAAATGTGAAAAAGTACTTTCGTTGCGTTCCAACAATGCAAACTTCAACACCATCTTCTCTAGGTATTCTAATGTAGATTGACGAGAATTTTTGTTTTTTGTTCTAGGAAAAAAATTGTGGATGCTAAATGTCCCGCCGCGGAGCGCCTAAAAAAATATAACAAAAAAAATATGAGTAGTCGGCCATTTTGTACATCGAAATATATATATATATATATATATATATATATATATATATATATATATATTCTAATAGCTTGATATACTAAATAGATGATTTTATCACATGATTTTATACCCGTTACTGTGGCCTAAGGTCTTAATTTTTCTAAATTGTTTCAATTTTTGGACGATTTTGGCTGTGGAAGTCACTGAAACGTTTTTACGAATTCTCATTAGAGATTAACGACTTCAATTTGCAAAAAAAAAGGTATGTTGCTCAAGTTTGCATCGTTGTAATGCAACGAAAATTCTTTTTTATTTCCTTTTTTCTCCATTTTCATTATTATCAAAAATCACTTTTAATAGATTTAGGCTGTAGGTCTCTAATAAAAATGTTAGAAAAGTTCCAGCAGCTTTGATTTGCCCGAAAAAAAATTGGCAATAGAAAAACAATTATTTTCATTGCATTCCAACGATGCAAACTGCAACATCCTAAAAAGGTTCGGATACTGATAAAAATAAAGGAATAAAACATTAACAAAAAATTCCATCTGTACAGGGTCCTTCCCCCTTAATACATTCCCCACCATATTCCACTTTAAGGGGCCCTGTAAAGATGGAAGCCAAAAAAATATTAACAATAAATTCCTTGCGTTTCAACGATACAAACTTCAACATCATCGTTCGAGTGCAATTAAAATTGATTTTACTGCATTGCCGAATTTTCTACCGGATTCGAGCAACGATAATAAATTATTTTTTTCGGCTCCTCCCAGATTTATTATCAAAATGTGTAAAACATGATTTTGAGTTGAAAAATCGGGAAATAAAAATGGGACTGAAGTTTGCATCGTTGGAATACAATGAATATTTTTTTTTTCATTGCTTCAATTTCTTGTTCCTTCTTTTCGCTGTGAAAATTTGACGATTTTTGACGACGCTTCTTTGAAGATCTACAATGTGCAAAAAACGAATTAGGTATAATAATAAAGATAAGGAAATACAAGTGAGAATTTTCCTTGCACGCCAACGATGCAAACGTCAACACCATAAATTAAAATCTAAAAACAACAAATCTTGTTACTATTCTTATTCTAATGCTTGGCCTGAATTCTTCGATTACAAGTCCGCAGCCATGAGAATTCCAAACGAGCCTGTTATAATCGAGCTAACGATACGGCATAATCATGGATCGTCGATGCGACGAGACTCAAGACATTTTTCCGCGATTGTGCCGTTCGACTTCCCTATAGATTGTCTCGCCTGTTTTTTGTTTTTGTTTTTTTTTGCGTTCGAGAAAGGCCTCGAGTCCGTCGCGTAAAGATACGCGTGGGTGCGAGAAACCCTCCTACGGGAATTCCGCGCGGAAAGGCGACACATGGGCTTCATCTACACGTGTATAACATGCACAGAAAAAGATTTACACAGGCGCACGCACACGGATTATCCTCTCGTAAACCCACGTCTTTCAGCCTTGCTTTTTCTCAACGAGACCCTGTTCGAGACCGAGATGTATACATCCTCGCTTGCCTTCGTTTAATGCGAATATTATCCTCGATGTTAAATTTATTAATGTCATGTCGTAAAGGAGTTTGTTTCATTTTTTTTTACCAAGTGATATACGCTCGATAAAAGTTTGATTAAAGTTTCCACAAGTTTCACAGCATCGTTTTCGAGAAAAAGCAACTGCGGTCCAATGAGCTCAGTTTTTTGCGAAAAATCGTCAATTGCGAGGGAATTTTTACATGGGGCGCAGTTAAGGAGATATGGAAGTCTCAGGAATTATATCACGGGTCGATAAAAATTGAATACATTATTACGGAGTTTTTTGTAAGAATGCAAAATTTTATCTCGATCCGCTGACCTGGAAGAATTATAAATTTTAAGTATTGAAAAAGTATTATGAGTTATATATTACATTATTGAAATATATTAAAATATATTAGATTTTACATTTTTAAACAACCCGCAATGGTATACGTTGGAGTCCAAAAAAATGAGTACATTTTTTTTAGATATAAATTTTAAAATATCATTAAATTATAAATTATTAAATCATATTGAATTGTACATTATTGACAATACATTAAAATGTATTAAATTTTACATTTTTAAACAACCCGCAATTGTAGACGTTGGAGTCCGAAAAAATTAATACATTTTTTTAGATTTAAATTTTCAAATGTCATTAAATTATAAATTATGAAATTACGAAACTCAAGACAAAATAAATTAGTTACAGTATTTCCGCATGTGTTTTCATATCATAGAATAATATTGAAGTGTGCATCCTTGGAATACAATGCAAATGAATATTTCCAAATTGCTTTAATTTCTTTCGTCAAAATTTGCCATTCAAAATCCGTAAAAAAAAGATAATCATTCCATGATTTACAATATAAAACTGGTAAACAATGGATGAAATTTAGAAAAAAAGGAAATAAAAATAAAAACAAAACGTTCATTGCGATAGGGTCAAAGTTTGCATCGTATTCAATAAAATCAATATTTCTGAATTCTTCTATGCTTTTTTGGCAGATTTTGCCTACAGAAATCTCTCAACCATTTCTAAAGATATTTATTTAGCGATCTACAATATAAATCCAAAAAAAATATCCTCTATAATAACGAAAAGAATGGCAAAAATGTAAAAAAAAGAGCTTTCATTGCGTTCCAATTATGCAAACTTCAACACCATCTGGGGGCATGTTTTGCCCCCAGATATGATGAGAAAAAGCACAATAAAAAGTGGGCCTGAAACTTTTGGACTTAAGATAAATGATGCACGAAAGTAAGATAAATGATGCACGAAACAAACTTTACAAATAAAAGTGATTTCTTTCGTTTCAACTGCATTTTTTATCGTTCCGAGGATTATCGCAATCAATTACATTTTTGAGTGCTGACAAGTCGTTCAAGTTCAACTTGTCTTCTCCCGCCTGTTTTACGTCCCAAATTCACCGTTCGATATACAAAAATATGTAGCGCGTATGTGTGCGCGCATAAATACATACACGTATGTAGGTCCGGTTTATATCTGGCCCCACATCGTTGCACGATGATATCACGTCTCGTTCCTGACGTATTAGCGCCTTCAGCCTGGCGCCGCGAACTATATTCGCACACCCCTTTTAATTAATATACGCAACGCGAATTTTATTAACCTTTGAAAAAGCCAGTTTTTTTTCCTCGACCTCCATCTCATACAAACTGATTGAAAAACGAGTAATTTCAATTTCCCTTTTTTTATTTTTTTTATCGCGTGTTAATGGCATTGAAGTTTACATCGTTGGAACGCAACGAAAATTAATATTCATATTTTTATTTCCCTATTTCTGTAATGATAACAAATCTTTTTCGCAAATTTCACTTGCACATCTCCCAATGATGATGTTGATGTTTTCATCCTTAGAATGCAGCGAAAATATTTTTTTCTTATTTTCCAAATTTCCTCCGGCAAGTTTGAACTGCGAAAATAATGCTAAGATTTTTTATGATTCTGATCTAACGATCTACGAACTAAATGGGCAAAATATGATTTTGGATATGATGAAAATAAGAATATCAGTACGATAAATTAGTCCGTCATTGGTCAGAAAAAATCAGTAAGATAAATCAACGATAATATTTCGTCACATTCCAATGACGCAAACTTCAACATCGTTCCCAATGAGCATCTTTTCCCGAGAAGTACACTCATATTTTTGCTACTCACAAGGAACAATGACGCTGA
Organism: Ophion obscuratus; assembly: GCA_964007375.1. Lineage (NCBI taxonomy): Eukaryota > Metazoa > Arthropoda > Insecta > Hymenoptera > Ichneumonidae > Ophion > Ophion obscuratus. The sequence goes on along the minus strand of OZ023321.1, from coordinate 15,339,789 downwards.
AGTTTGCATCGTTGGAATGCAACAATATTTTTCTTATTTCTTCTTTTTCATTATTGTTCGAACCCTTTTTTTGCAACTTGAGGCCATAAATCTGTGATAAAAATATCCAAAAACGTTCGAATTATTTTCATAGCCTAAAACAGTCAAAAAGAAATGTCATCAATGAAAAGAAATTAATGTTCGTTGCTTGTCAAGGATGCAAGCTTCAAAATTATAAGGAACATCACTCAAGTGTTTGCCTTTGATTTTGTTGAACCTCATATATGTGATACAGCATTGAAAACTATCAGACGCGTATTTTTTTGCGGCGGAAAAACGGGTTTAACGGGGAAAACCACCCCTCAAAGAAAGACGTGTCGAGGGGTGATTTTGCAGTATCACCCACAAGCAGTCCACCGATCTAAATTAAACAAAAATCAAAATTCATCTAATGCAAAGCAATGAAAAATCCACTATCGAAGTATTGAAAAAAATTCATTAATTAAGGGGTGACACGCTTCTTTGAGGGGTGGTTTCCCTCCTTAAATCCGTTTTTCCGTCGATAAAAAAATAAGCGTCTAACAGTTTTCAATGCTTTATCACATGTATCAGTTCCAACCAAATCAAAGGCAGACACTTAAGGCGGGATATACATTTGGACAGGAAAAAAATACGCAATATTGAGGGATTTTTTAAACTAAGAAATAATTATTCTACAATTATCAAACTTTTGGTATACTGCAATAGTATATTTAAGTATACAAATCAATTTTTTTAAATTAATTCATCATCAAAATGACGAAGCTGTGGCAGAGTGTTACAGCAAGGTCGCCGCGGGAGTTGCGAATCGGCGTGCAGTCTAGCACCCCGTAGACTTTGATTTGCAAAAAAGTTCAAACCTTTTTAAGTTAGAATATGTATAGTGTCTATGTGACGGTAATTAAAATAAAAAAATTCAAATTTAAGAAAATGGCACGCATTTACAAGAAAAATCAACATTTCACGCAACATTTCTGTAAAATGTGGATTAAAAAAGTCGTTTTTTATCCACTCCTTCAAAAACAATTCTCGTCAAGTAGAAGGTACCAATATTATCAATTTTTCTACCAAGTTTCAACTCAATCGGCTTAATAATTTTCGAGTAATCCTGCACGCCAATTTCGATAATGCAGTTTTGAGAAAAACGCGATTGAAGTTCACGCCCGCTCCGAATCCGAGCGGTGAAGCACAGCGTTGACGGGCTGCAACGTTTGAAGTTTTTCGAATTTCGCTTTGAAACTTTGGGAATATATTCTACATATGTAGTTCTATCGTTTAAAGAGCAAAAAAAAAGAAATTGATTTTTTGATCGTTGTAAATGTATATCCCACCTTGAGTGATGTTCCTCGTTAGTTGTGCACACTGGGTCTGTGAGACTCGGCCAACTTTCGAATTATGTTGTTTCCTCGGAATTACGTCTATTAGGATGATTTTTTTCAATGAAAGAACAGACTGTTAGCACCTGTGAAGAGAAAGTCTGTGTTCGCTTCATATTTGGTCTGAGGAAGCTGTTTAAACAGATAAAAATGTTTCGCGAAAGAGGAAAACGAGAGTTTTTCACTTTTTGGTCGGGCCTGTGAGACCGAAGAGTGTAATCCTAGGGTTGAAAAATGGTTAAGGGAGTTCGGTAGTTAAGGGGAGGGTAGGGTTTTGCACTTTTGAAAAATCGATTTTTTTGTCTTCTCTTATAGTTAAACATTTCAAGAATATAATCCCAAAATTTCAAGTCAATCAGAGCAAAACTCTCGAAGTTATTGACTATTTAGTCCCGCTTCCTCTAACACTGTAGCTCCGACTTCTCGAAACTTCAAACGCGTTTTTCTCGAAACCACTTTTTCAACGTCCGTACTCACTGCCGTTTGAAAACTACATGGCTGATTTATTTCAAACTTGGTACACACTTTCTACATATAAAATACCTCCCCCCAACGGTTAGTTTGAGATTTTTTTACATTGAGAGGGTTTTCCATCTCCGAAATGGCGGAATTTTTCGTGAAAAATAGCAGTTTTCACTTTACATGACCACCAAAAATTTAGAAACGAAAAAAAAAATTATCAAAGACCTTTGGGGGGAGGATTTGATAATAGTTTGACTAAATATTAATGGTACTTGGTTTCAGATAATTTCTAGCTGAGATACAGTGAACATCGCAAATCGTGTTTTTCCAAAGGCGGGCTTGGAAAAGCTTTGTCACCGGCTTGTTTGTGGATATTTTCGCGTACAAATTTCACGGAATGTTCTTGAAATGACACTTAACAATGTACAAAAGGTTTCAATAAATTTACTCTATCCATCTAGATGAAAAAGAAATCGCAAAAAAGTGTTTTTTTTCACGCTGAAATCCCTACAATCACGACGAAACCCCCTTAAAATCTGCTGAAACAAATTGTATTTACCAGCTGAATATTCAAGCGCGGTTCGTGTCTCGATTCCATGGAATTGTCCAACAGCAATCTCACCTGAAAGGGCGATCTCCCAAGCTCAAAGCAGCCCACAATCGTGCACGCGCGGATGCACGAGGATTGATGATTGTTGCGCTTCGCGTCTTCGAAAGGAATACGCTTTTTTTTAAAGACCAAGCCAGTCATATAATCGTCGACGTTTATTCGTCTGTCACGTCTCGCGATAAAAATCGTTATAAACTTTGTGGTCGATGTTCCAGCACGTCATAGCATTGTACAAAAGGAAAGCAGAGGTGGTCTTTTCTTTTTTCACGGTCTGAGATGCTCAATGGGATGCGTTTGATTTCATTTTTCAGAGCTACTTCGTGACCGACTACGATCCAACGATCGAAGATTCTTACACCAAGCAGTGCGTCATCGACGATGTTCCGGCCAAACTCGACAGTTAGTACTCGACAGGAATTAACTCTCATTCGCATATTATTAATGAAGTTTGCATCGTTGGAATGCAACGAAAATTCCTTTCAATTTCATTTTCATTATTATCAAAAATCATATTATGCAAATTTCTTGTAGATCGCTAAATCAGAATCCTAAAGAATGTTTGCATGATTGTCGTAGCTCAAACATGCCAAAGGAAATTAAAAACATTAACTAATTGAATTAAATATTAAGAAGTTTTATTTGCATCGCCTTTTGGCTTTTTACAAAGCTGTTACACTGTTTAACATCTCTCTCTTACAATCTAACTTATATCTTTCCTCTTTCATTATTCTTAGTTTTCGTCATGCTCTGCATTCTTGCTCTCCATTACCACCGTTTCTCTATTCTTACACTCTCTCTCTCTCTATTTACCTAAAAAAATTACACATATTTACATCTATCTCCCCTCTCAGCATCCCTATTAATTTATCTTCTACTCCCCTCCCGCCCCTTTCCCCCTTTCCCCACTCCTCTATATATGTTTTCGGTTCCCCAGATATTACCCTGCTTCCATTTTCACACGTAATCAGGTGCTCCATTGTTTCTCTTTCTCGTTTACATATCCCTCCCTATATTTCCACAACTCATCCTCGCCCATGTTTCTTTATTCTTTCCTCTAATATCTTTTGCCGCCCAGTACTTCCACGGTGCTTCGTCGTTTTCTACTATCACATTGCATGGATGTAGTTCCGAAAAGGACATACCTTCGACTAACTTGGAATTTCGTGTACCCGTGTATTTTGACCCGCTGATTACGAATATGATAGTGGAAATACCCGCAATTTTGATTTTCAGTGTCAAAACTACTCACAAAAACTGATTTTTTATGAGTTTTTCTACTTTATTTTAATAAATGTTGATCTTAGAGAAAAATATTTCTTACAAAAGTTGTAGCCTATAAAAAGTTTGATCTTTTATGTTCTATACAGTTTTTGTCTAAAACCATTCTTTTTCGAGAAAAATGAGATAATGCTCCGATAAGTACATTTTGCTAAACTTCATTAGTTTCAATATTATATACTGACGCACTTTACCGCGGGAAGGTTGGAGTGTGTTGTATTGTGTGTTGTTCGTTCTTGGGTTTGTTCGTTGTATTGTGGGTTGTTCGGGTTTGTTTGTCGTGTGTTGTTTGGTTTTTTTGTTGTGATGTGTGTTTTTAGCTTTGTTCGTTGTGTGTTGTTTTGGCGTGTTTGTTGTGTGTTGTTTTGGTTTGTTTGTTGTGATGTGTGTTTTTAGCTTCGTTCGTTGTGTGTTGTTTTGGTGTGTTTGTTGTGCGTTGTTTTCGTTTGTAGGTTGTGTTTGTTTGTTTGTTGTGTTGTGTGTTGTTTACGTTGATATGTGTGTTGTTTGCTGTCGGTTTATGTGCTGTTTGCGCTTGTTTGTTGTGTTGTGTGTTGTTTGTTGTTTGTTCGTTGTGTGTTGTTTTGGCGTGTTTGTTATGTGTTGTATTGGTTTCTTTGTTGTGATGTGTGTTTTTAGCTTTGTTCGTTGTGTGTTGTTTTGGTGTGTTTGTTGTGCGTTGTTTTCGTTTGTAGGTTGTGTTTGTTTGTTTGTTGCGTTGTGTGTTGTTTACGTTGATATGTGTGTTGTTTGCTATCGGTTTGTGTGCTGTTTGCGCTTGTTTGTTGTGTTGTATGTTGTTTGTCGTTTGTATTTTAGGTATGCGTATAGTGTTAAATATCAAACCGCAACCTTCGCGCGGTAAAGAGCGTAAGTAGATAAAATCAAAACTAACGGAGTTTAGGAAAATATACTTTTCGGAGCATTGTCCCATTTTTCTCGAAACAGATTGGTTTTAGACAAAACTTGTATAGAACATGAAAGATCAATCTTTTTATAGGCTACAACTTTTGTGAGAAATATTTTTCTCTAAGATCAACACTTATTCCAATAAAATAGAAAAACTTTTTAAAAATCAGTTTTTGCGAGTTTAGACCTTGCAAATCAAATATGCGGGCATTTTCACTATCATAGAGATCAGCGAATAAAAACACATGGGTACACAAAATTCCAAATTAATCGGAGGTATGTCCTTTTCGCAGCTTCATCCCATTGTGTAAACTATTATATGTCGATTTTTGACGATCGCACATGTATATTACGTTAAACGAAACATAACGCATCCGAATATTTTCCAGTACTCGACACTGCCGGACAGGAAGAATTCAGCGCAATGCGGGAGCAGTACATGCGAAGCGGCGAAGGCTTTCTTCTGGTATTCTCCGTCACCGATCATTCGTCCTTCGACGAAATGATGAAGTTTCACAAACAAATTCTAAGGGTGAAAGACCGCGACGAATTTCCCATGTTGATGGTCGGCAACAAAGCTGACCTCGATCACCAAAGAGCGGTGGGTAGATGCTGTTGAAATTTTGCGTCGTTTGAATGAAACGGAAACGCCTTTTTATTCCCGTTTTCTCCATTTTTCATTGTTATGCAAAATATTTTTCTACAGAGTTCCAGGTCTCTTATGAGGATCTTTAAAAAAGTGCTTTGTAGCTTTGATCTGTCGAATAAAAATGCAGTCGGAAATAAAATAATTTCGCTGGATCCCTACGATTCGAGCTTTAATATCGTGTGGGTAGTTTGTTGGCAATTTTTGTCACAGTCTTGATTAATGTTATCACGCGCGTTGGAAATTACAATGATGAAGATTGAGGATCCTGTGTACGACTTCTCGATAGGGGCAGTTATTTCTTAAGGCCTTGGGCCACAGTAACGGGTATAAAATCATGTACGAATTTAACAATTTTTTTCGTATGAAAAAGTGATTCACTCATCAAATTAATTACTCATCTATTTAGTATGAATATCAAGCTGTTAGAATTTTTTTTATTTACAAAATGGCCGGCTAATATTTTCTTTTGTTGTTTTTTTAGGCGCTCCGCGGCGTGACATTTAGCATGCACAATTTTTTACCTAGAACAAAAAACAAAACTTCTCGTCAGTCTACATTAGAATGACCAGAGAATTACGTATGGAAATTAAAAAATATTGTTTTATTCAAAAGTTGTCGGTATTTGAACTTAAGAAATGAATTTTCAGTGAAAAATTTCGTTATAACTGCTCATAAACTGCTCATAAAATGAAAAGTTTTTGATTAATCAGAAATTCCGTACGTACTTCTCTGCAAAATGCAATTAGGCACATAATTTTTGAATTTGAAGTAAATCGATTGAAAATTGTTGATGTTATTTGTCACGCTAATTGGAAAAACACTGTTTCGAGAAGTTTCGAGTAGTCGGCCATTTTGTACGTCGGAAAAAAAATTTCTAACAGCTTGATATTCATACTGAATAGATGTGTAATTAATTTTATGAAGGGATCAATTTTTAATACGAAAAAAATTGTTAAATTCGCACATGCTTTTATACCCGTTACTGTGGCCTAAGAACTTAACGCACATTGCACTTTTTTGAACCCTGCTATGCGTTGCGTCGACCTTGGAATATTCGAAAATCTCTGTGAGATTAACAAGACGGGAGGATCAATTTTCAGTTAAAGTTCAAGTTTCGTATCGTTGGAAGCAACGATGTTTTTTCATTCTCAAAACCAGAAGATTTCAAAAACAGAAATACTGTTTTTTAAATTATTATCCAAAGCTTTCATTGACAAATCGAGGTCGTAGATCTTCAATAAGAGTACGTTAAAACGTTCGAATGTTTTTGTTGGGCTAAATCGGCCAAAGATAAATTTGACCAATCGAAAAGAATGAATCTCCGGTGCCTTCTAATGATTCAAACTCCAACATCGTAATCTAGACGTGTTTTATTTATTGAATTTATTTCGTTTCTTTAATTTACTTCATTATTTTTTTTTTAGAGTTTCGTGGATTTTCGCCTCTGCCCCTCTTTTATCGTAACTCTTTGGCTTTAGATACTTAGCAATTGAAAAAAAAATAATCCCGTAAGTCTCTTCTCGCATAATAGTAGTGTGGCGAGTTAAAAAGGGCTTTTCCGAAAAGGTTTTCGGAAAAGCCCTTTTTAACGTGGTTCACAATTTGCAAAAGCTTTGCCGTATGTCTGGCTTCCTTTTTGACACTTCGAAATGTTTAAGGAGTCTTCTCACTTTAAACGCTAAAAAAGATTATGTTCATGAATTTATTTTGAAAGGTTTATATTATAGATATTGATATAAAAGTTGTTACACTTAATGAATACACTTTCGAAATACATTAATAAAAAAAAATCTATGTATTTATGTAACCCAAACAAACTTTAAACGCGTTTTTCTCGAAGCAACGTTTGTCGACGGCTTGTTGATAAAATCTTCGAAACTACTAAACCGATCCTTATGAAATTGTAACTACATATTCTTTACAACTGTAGCTATAGCGCATATCAAGGACTTTTTTAAATTTTGATATTTACTATTTTTTTTTGCCAAAAACTGTGAAAAACGCGTTTTTTTCGAAAATTGTCCGCCATTTTGGTCTTTTTGAATACATAGAAAATCGTATGATATGCGCTATAGCCATTAAAGCCTTAGGCCACAGTAACGGGCATAAAATCATGTGCGATTTTGACCATTTTTTCGTATGAAAAAGTTATTCACTCATAAAATTCATTACACATCTATTTAGTATGAATATCAAGCACTTAATTTTTTTCCGCTGTACAAAACGGCTGACTATATTATATATATTTTCTTTTGTTATCTTTTTTTAGGCGTTCCGCGGCGTGACATTTAGCATCCACAATTTTTTTAGCTAGAACAAAAAACAAAAATTCTCGTCAATCTACATTAGAATACCTAGAGAAGTACGTACGGAAATTAAAAAAATATTGTTTTATTCAAAAGTTGTAGGTATTTGAACTTAAGGAATCAATTTTCAGTGAAAATATCGTTATAACTGCTCATAAACTGCTCATAAAATGAAAAGTTTTCGATTAATCAGAAACTCCGTACGTACTTCTCTGCAAAATGCAATTGGGAACATAATTTTTGAATTTGAAGTAAATCGAGTGAAAATTGTTGAAGTTATTGGTCACGCCAATTGAAAAAAGATGTTTCGAGAAGTTTCGAGTAGTCCGCCATTTTGTACATCAAAAAAATATATATATATATTTTCTAACAGCTTGATATTCATACTAAATAGATGTGTAATTATTAATTTTTTGAGTGAATCACTTTTTGATATGAAAAATTGTTAAATTCGCACATGATTTTATATCCGTTACTGTGGCCTAAGACCTTAACATACTGAATCTAAAACCGTTCGATTTTAATGTTTCGGATGATCTATCTCCGAGATTTCATCAATAGCGCAGACCTACAATTTTTTAGAACATTTCTTAACTACCATTTTCGTCTAGAAATATTGACTTAAATAAAAATAAGAAAAATTTGTTTAATTGTATTTCGAAAGTGTATTTATTAAGTGTAACAACTTTTATATCAATATCTATAATATAAACCTATCAAAAAAATGCATAAAAATAGCCTTTTTAGCGTCTAAAGTGAGAAGACCCCTTAAGGTAGTTCGTATGCAAATGCCTCTACGGACAGAATTTCCTTAAACTTATAATAGGTGAAAAAAAAACTGTAATGTGCGTTCGTGAAATTCTCACGAGCTTCACCTTTTAAATTGAAATACATCTGACGTCAAAGTTAGCAACTTTACACACATCGTCCATAGCGTGTCAAATACACAATACTGAAGTTTGCATCATTGGAATGAAACGTGAATAATTTTTTTCGAATTCCCATATGCTTATGATACATTTAGGCTACGAAAATCGCTAAGTCATTTTTGAGAATCCTAATTCAAAATTCACATCCAATTCACTGCAAAAAAGATTTCCGTCAATAATCAAAATTATGCGAGCAATGCGAGCTTCAACACTATACGAATACTGGCCCCATTCTGGCAATATTACGAGCAAGCGGGCCGGCACGTCGTTAAAAAAATACCAGACAACGGACGATTATTATCCAGATGTGTTGGGGGGAAAGAAAAACCAAAATGATTGAACTCGCGTGAAGTTCTCGAATAAACAACGAGCCAATTCGCAGATTTTTAAAACGAATTGATTTCTAATTAAAGATTGCAATTACGCGCGCACCCAACGAGTCACGGAAGAGCCAGCTCGTAGCGCGTATTCCGAGGCGCGCTTGACCGCTTTTTCTTCATAATTACAGGTTTCCATGGACGAGGGACAAAATCTCGCGAGGCAACTGAAAATTCCTTACATCGAGTGTAGCGCCAAACTTCGCATGAACGTCGATCAGGCGTTTCACGAGCTCGTGCGAATCGTGAGAAAGTTTCAATTGTCGGAGAGGCCACCGTTGAAGCAGAACTACAAGAAGAACAAGAAAAAGTGCTGCATGCTGTAGAGCGTATTGCATCGAAGGGAGAAAATCACTCATTATATATATATATATATATATATACGTACACGTATATGAGAAATCCCAAAAATCGCCCAGGCATACTATTATAACGAAGTACTAACTCCCGGAGCATGGGAAAACAAGAGACAGGACGCGAGAATATCAACCGAGCACTCGCTGGAAAACGTTTCCTCTTCGCAGCCCCGAATTAATTGCACCGTTCCGATGATCCAGACCTCAAAGGAAAGCGTGGATCGATTTTGTGGATAAAAAAACAAAGTTGCAAAACGACAATCAGGTATAAAAGCTTCCCGTACCGTTTCGTCATTGAGCTCGGAACGTTGCACTCTCAGCGATCATCGATGACGACACGAGAGTGTTCGATGGAAACTGTTTTTGACAATTTTTCTATTCTCACATCGAAAGAACGAAAAATGCGGTAGCAAAAAATCGATGGCAATCCAGACTCGTATTACAAGCGCACAAACAATTGCCAGCTCGAATTTTCGGTTAGAACTTGAACTATTTTTGTACCGTCGCGTTTGTACGCGAAGCATGAAAAGTACAGCGGGTGGCTGATAAATCGTTACGAATCACGAATGAACGATGCTAATTTAGTCGAATTTTTAATCGGCGGTTTCGCGATTCCACGCCAAATAAACGAAAGCACCAACTGCCCGACATTTTTTCAATGGCCAGAGGATTCATTAACGCCCACATTAGCGATAAATACAATTTTATTATTATTATTATTATTATTATTATAGAGTGAGAATTATCCGTGTGACAAAATGTTGGTTCGCTGTTGAGACGGTAACGCAAGAGGACAAAATATTCTCGCAATATGGTCGGGCCGACAATGCGTTTTTTCTTCGCATGCCAGATGCAATAATTTATGATTTTTTGTGCCCCCTTCCCTTTCTCACGTCCGACTGTTCATCCGAATTACAATATCAAAGGAGTTGGTGTAAATTTCGGACGATCCATTCGATGCCGTTTTTAGGATCATTTTATTCGAAACTTTTAATTCGTGTGCCTCTGTGAAATGGCTTCTTTTCGCCAGTCGCAATTCAAACGATGGTCCAAGTTTGCACCTACTATGGTATATTTTCAGTCTCAAGGCCTATGGTGCATTCGAAGCTGCCCACAGCCTATGTGCAATATATTAATATACATATATAGTTTATGTACACGTATACCCATAATATATATATATATATATATATAATATAAAGACAACAGGAAAAAATCGCAGCGTGATCGAAATCGCGATCGTTTCACAGCCTCTCCTTTTTCGGTTCCGCACCAAGAAACTCCCATTTTCTACTGAATAAGAATCGACGGTCAATGACAAAAATCGCAAAACTTGTAAATACAACTATGAACAAGGCTAATCGCTCTTTTAAGACCTTAGGCCACAGTAAAGGGTATCAAATCATGTGCGAAATTAACAATTTTTTTTCGTATGAAAAAGTGATTCACTCGTAAAATTAATTACACATCTATTTAGTATGAATATCAAGCTGTTGGAAAAAATATATATTTTTTCGATGTACAAAATGGCCGACTACTAATATTTTCTTTTGTTCTTTTAGGCGCTCCGCGGCGTGACATTTAGCATCCACAATTTTTTACCCAGAACAAAAAACAAAAATTCTCGTCAATCTACAATAGAGTACCTAGAGAAGTACGTACGGAATTTGAAAAATATCGTTTTATTCCGAAGTTGTAGGTATTTGAACTTAAGGATGTTGTGTCCAAAATTGAAAATGGTAATAACATTTTAAAAATTTCATGGGTCATTGTGTGAAACATTAGAAAGGTTGTGTAAAAGTTTCACGATGATTGGGAAGCTGGCTACTGAGAAGTTAGAATTCACAAATTACACGCAGCCTTGTGGAAACTGAAGTAACTTTGCAAATATTTATGAATGATCGTTTTTTTATTTTATTTCAAATATATCAAATATATCAAACACAAGTGCTTTATGGTGCAAGAAACGACGTCGCCCGTGAACGAAAATGAGTATTTGAAGTAAATGAAAGTAGCGGGAAATTCAAATACTCATTGTCGTTCACGGACAACGTCGTTTCTTGCACCGTAAAGCCATCTTTGTTTTGGATATATTTGAAATAAAAAAAACAATCATTCATAAATAATTGCAAAGTTACTTCAGTTTCCGTAAGGCTGCGTGTCATTTGTGAATTCTAATTTCTCAATAGCCAGTTTTCTAATCGTCGTGAAATTTTTACACAACCTTTCAAATGTTTTACATGGTGACCTATCAAATTTTTTAAATTTTATCATCATTTTCAATTTTGGACTCAACATCCTTAAGAAATTAATTTTCAGTGAAAAATTTCGTTATAACTGCTCATAAACTGCTCATAAAATGAAAAGTTTTCGATTAACTTGAAATTCCGTAAGTACTTCTCTGCAAAATGCAATTAAGAACGTAACTTTTCAATTTGAAGTAAATCGAGTGAAAATTGTTGAAGTTATTTGGCACGCCAGTTGGAAAAAAGCTGTTGCGAGCCGTTTCGAGTAGTCGGCCATTTTGTATATCGTAAAAAATATGTATATTTTCTAACAGCTTGATATTCATACTATATATATGTGTAATTCATTTTATGAGTAAGTCACTTTTATATACGAAAAAAATTGGTAAATTCGCACATGATTTTACACCAATTACTGTGGCCTAACCCCTTAATAGGTACAATATTTATTATCATTACTTTCACATTAGTATCGATATTATAAGGCGAAGAAGTCGAAATTCAACACACTGTGACAGAAGGGAGATCACCGATAACGAAAATTACCATTCGTGCAAATGGTAATGGTGCAAAAAGCTACCTCCTGCTACGGGCAACTTTTTAATGCAACGATTCAGTTACGATGATGCCTTAAACGACAGAAAGAAAAACTCGCGTGTGCATGTGCAGCAGTTCTATTGGCCGTAGAAAAGATCCCGCCGTGTGGAAAATATCAAATGTAAGGCTGGTATTTCGCGGGCAGCGATGAGCACCCAAATTTTCAAAACTTACTGAAACGTGTTACTATTACTATTTAGTAATTTCTTATTCAGAAACTCGCATTGGATCGACGATTCGACATAGCGATGGTCCAATGCTAGTGACAAAGATTAAGTTACTAAATTGTCGCTTTTTCACTGCCCACAAAATGTCAGCCTAACACTTCATACCTGTTGGAAAAATGTAAAGTGCCGATCCATTTGGATACTCGTCTCTACAAGACTACTCTCTTCGGCTCTATCGCTAACACGAATAAATATTAGGTGTAGTAAAAAGAAATCCATTATTTTGGCCTTGAATTTCATGCAAAAATAATCGACAATTCATGCAATAATAACGGAATAATTTTCTTTTACTACACCTAATACGTCCTCGAGGTAATGAAAAAGTCTGGAGATAACGATTCGAAGGGAAGACGAGCGGATAAGTCGAAGTTGAGGAAACTTTGGTGACGGGCGCTTTCAGTTTCATACATCCAATGAGAACAGTAAAAATAATGAAAAATGAACGAGAAGAATGCTTGAAACGTATGAAGTAATAATTAAAATTTAAACTCCACGAAAATTGCAGGGAATTAAGCAAAATATTAAAAACCAAATTGAGCCTTTATAACTCGTACTGTATATGCTTACTACTTGTAAATAAACACACACACACATACACACACAGATTAACGCAACTGCAGCCACCCAAAAATTATACATGAAGCAAAAAAAAGTAATATGAAAATTCTGGAAATGAATTTCCATGCGAACAACCATGTCAATTTCCATGTGAATTCAAAAAATCCTGTACAAACTAAATGATCGTGTTTTTAGCTTTCTTCCGATACCGCGGTCTGCATACTTCTGTATTTGAGGACGAAAAGCCTTGGGAAAATGCTACCATAGTGATGCGAATTTTTATGCATTATTACTTCGTTCTCGAATTATGGAAAATTTGGCAACGTTAGCTCGTTCAGAAATTATGACGCTTTTGATTCGCGGTAGTTTTGCTCTCAGAGATATGTTAAGGAAAAACATATTGAAGGTACACAATGATCAAAATTTGGTACGTACATAATTTATGTATGGAATAAACAGTTTGGTAAATCGCACAGTTGTTCGCTACGTAATCGTGAGTAATTTATATTCACACTGCAATTATGACGACTCATTCGCAAGAGTTTGGACCTAATAGCCTTGAATACTAACGAATACATTTTAGCAAAATGATTTTGAATCAAAATTAGAGGCTCTCGCGTGTTACGTCACTTACCACTGATTTTACTTTACACTCAGGACATATATTCGACAATTTGAAGTTTAGGCTACTTTCGTCTAAGAATTTATCGCTCGTCGGCCTCGAATGATTCGGGCGATAAAAATACGATTAGTGGCGGCCTCGGCAGAATTGTTTCCACCGATCGAGCAGATTGAACGAAGCCTCGTTCTCCGTATACAATAATAACGATGTGTATGCTTAGACTGAAAAAGAAAAACGATTGAGCAAACGAATTTCGGAGTCGCGGATCCGCAACGACATTTTTTTCAGGCGACGATATTTTTCGTTTTTCGGAGCGTGCTTTTGCTCGTGAATAATTATCAAGTACTGTGCATTTTCGTTGCACAAAACGAAAATATCGTCGCTGCTTGGTGACCGTGGAATTCGCGCGTGCGAGACTTTGTTTTTAGCGTGCTCGTTGCATCGAGCCTCGGCGAATATTGCGAGGTATGGAAGAATTAAAATGTTAAGTACAAAATGTGTTCGATACAGCGGTCGGACGTTTTCGGGAGAAACGAAAGTCCCGACGCGTTTACGATTAGGGCGCGTTATTTTTTACTATCTTTCGACAAATCTCCCCGTCGGTTATTCCGGCTTTGCGATGCTATTTATACGAAAATTGTTGCTAACGATTATAACGAACAACGAAATCAAAGTTAATATTTAATAAATGTACGATCAAAGTGCGCCTGTGCGATTTCTCTCGACGTTCCGAAAACGAGAATTTTCAGGCTTCATCAGGCATCTTCGGGACTTCGATTCGTCTGAGCCGTCGTGCAAAGTTTGGGATGGCAATTTTGCAGAAAGCAGGCCTCATCTCGAATTACCTTGACGTTGAAGTATGTTGCAGAGGTCATCCCGAACAAGTTATATGTACACAAACACACTTTTTGAAATTTTCAGTTTTTACGGAATTGCGACCGTTTTAATTTAACATTCGTTTTTCACATTGCATAAAAAAGCAATGGTTCAAATGAAAAATCCCCACGTGGCGAACGAGAAAAACTATCGAAGAATGTTGTATCCAAATTTGGACACAATCGGACAAGCCGTTTTCGAGATACGTCTGGTACCGACTTTGAAAACTATGTTTCGAGATAATCGCGTTTGAATCGCTTCTGGTCAACGAATTTATTTTTCAAAATTCCTAAACACACCTCAATGTACATATTTTCCAATAAAATAAAACCCGGATCCAATCGAAACATTAGTTTTTGAGATAAAAATTCTCGAAGTTTGCCTGTTTTTCTCGCCGTTTACTCAGGTACCTCCCCTTAAACGTGTTTTTCTCGAAACAGTGTTCGGGTTTGTTGAAGTTGGCTGGTCTACGACTCGTACTAAAATGAACATCGAGCTCGGCGTAAAGGCACGGTCTTACATACAGGTCTGGAAACGAAGCCAGATTTCAATGGAGTCGCGAGGCACCGTTATGAGCTTCACTTTTCATTCCGCTCGCCGTCACCGCCGTCGCTACTATCGGCGAGTACCTCCCACTCACGGTCTTCTGTGATCTCTCCCTTTGCCCCTTGCCTTGTCTTAGACCGTGCCCCGTGCCATTTATTACTCCATTTTTTTATGACAACGCTCTCGATAACCTCTGTTTGCGTCAACGAGCATTTGTAGTTTGAAAAATATTCATAAAGCTGGCGAAGGTGGACCGTTGTTTCAGGGCTTTCTAAACTGACGAACCAATAAATGTATTTGTATATTCAACATTTCATGTGTTGCGTATTTTTTTACTTTCGTCATCGAAAGAAACTCTGAATAAAATTCGAATAAAAATCCATTTCACTCGAAAAAGGTGAGTATTTTTATTTATTTTTAAAAATTTTATATTGGTCTTCTTCCAGCCATACAGGATCTTCCCCTTTTTACAAGCCCCACTTCTATTTTCTTCCACAATCCCCCGTCCTTATTCCACAATTCTTTCTCATCTATCTCTATTCCCCCTTCGCTCCCCACGAAAAAGGTAATGTGCATTTCGGATCATCGAGAAGAGAGAGAGACGGACGGAAGCTGTTCTGCCTTGTCGCACACGTACACGCCGATAGCAATGCCACGTAGTGGCGAAAATTGGAAACAAACGTGGGTTCGTTAACGGTGCCTACCCCCACCACGGTCGTTTCCAGACCTGTATGTAAGACCGTGCGTAAAAGTCCCACTTTGTCTCCTTGGTTCACAATGTACTATTAAATTTTACGGAAGCGTAACAAAATTGAAAAATGTTTTCCAATTTGCCGAGATTCAACCTGCCATTCTTTGGACACCGCAGGCAAAATTCTACACGTCAATTGTTGGTCAATTGTCGAATGTTGATAACTATGAGAAAATTGTTCTTTTCTATTTATTTCCGTCCACTCAGTAGAGATTCATCCCCATCGTCGTTTATCACTTTTTCCAATTCCCTTCCGTGTAGCATCAAATTGGCTCTGAGCGAGTTCAACGATTGCCCGAGATCCTTCACCGTCCTCAACAGACTGGCAATTATTTCCATCCATTCTTCGTGCTCTTCGCGCAGCTTCGAGATTCTCGCGACGAATTCCGGTCTCTCGGTTTGTCCGATGATCTCGTTGAACTCGCGAACGAAGTTTTTCGCATCAGCGAGCTTCACCAGCCGAATCCTCCTGTTCTCGAGCTGCGCCCTGATGGAATTCTTCAGATTCGATAGGATCGCCACGCAATGATCGGTCGTTTGATCAATCTTGGCGATCGTTCGAATCATCGCGGCTACGAGGGTCACCAGTGAATCGCGACGCTTACAAAACTCCTCGCATCGTTCGTTGATGATCCTCAAGTCGCGCTTGTAACAAAATTGTTCAGCCTCCAGACGCTCGTAATCTTCTTTGGTTAGATCGGGGCTGGATATAGAACGGTGTCTCAGTTCCACTTCCAGCGCGGAATATTCGTCCCTCAAGCGTGTCTGAAATCATTACGGAGGAGGAGCTTTGTGAGGCAAAGCGTTCACGAAAGTATCAGCCTCCTCAGGATCCCGTAGCCACAGGCAATCCTTCAACTGCATCATGTTCGTGGCAGCTTGGTAGCTAAAGAGCGTCTTAAAATGACCTGACATTTTTATTTATTCGTAAAACGTATTATTTATTTGAAAAGTACGAATATTTTTGTTTATATATGAGGTGCAAACATAGAGGTTATGTGTGGAACACAATATCTGATGAATGGCTTAAACGGCGTGGACTTGGAAGGCATATTCTTTCAACAAGATGGCGCAATCTGCCACACTGCGGACTAAACATAACATGGCAGTTCTTGCAGACGAAATTTTCATGGTCGTGTCATCTCGCGCCGCGGCAATGTGAATTGGCCACCAAGATCGTGCGATTTGACGTCATTGGACTTCTTTCTTTGGGGTTTTCTGAAAGGAAAAGTGTATGCCAATGATGTACAGAACATTCAGGAGCTCAAGGAAGCAATTGGACGCAACATTAATGAAATTAGTCAGCAATTATACCAAAATGTTATTGAAAATTTCGTCAAAAGAGTGAACGTTTGCAAACAAGAACGAGGCGGCCATTTATCGGATATTGTGTTCCACACATAACCTCCATGTTTGTACCTTATATTAAGATAGTCCTATCGCTTCACACTAGTCATACCACTGATCATACTAGAGACTTGCACAATTTATGTTTTTAACATATGCAAACCAAAAAAAAATTGTAATAACTAAATTTTCCATGTGTAAACTGTTTAATGAATGTTCACATTAAATTAGAAAAATGAAAAAATAGTTATTCCAACGATTCGCGCAGTATTTCTAGGTTTGATATTTGGCAATACTGGTTCTATCTCCGTCTCTTTTTACTCAACCAGGCGAGTTTAACCTCCATGCTTTTCAACGTCGATCTGTCAAAATAATGTCAGGTGCGGGAAATATAAAGCATTGTATTCGGGCCACGTCTGATAAAAAGCGTGGAAAATTTGTGTCGGCGAAATATTTCGGTTAAAAATGAAATATGTGTGGAAATTCGAATGAGTGAGATGAGGTTAGGACTACAGTCTGCTGTTGCCTTGCTGTCACGTTTCTTTATCGTAGCAAGTGGTAATAAATCCAATACCGGAAGTTCAAATTAAACTTGATATTACATAAAAATTAGGTCAATAAGCGTAATTTTTCTGAGAGGACTGGAGTACTACAAGTGTTAAATATGTAAATCTGATTATTTTTAAGAATCTGACGGATTTCCACTATTATATACACTTTTGTAGCGACCGGAAATTGGGTTTTTGTATGTCGTCTCGAAATTCCTTCACGACAATACGCAATTTTTATATTTCTTTTCTCTGTAATTAGGTCGATAAACGATCCTGAAATTTTACACAGACGATTATTGATATATTTAGTGAAGCTCAAAAAAAAATTATGAAAATCTTATGGATTGAAGCTTCGCGATAGGACTATCTTAAAATAAAAATATTCGTACTTTTCAAGTAAATAATAGGTTTTATTAACAAATTTCAGTGTCAGGTCATTCTGAGACACCCTGTACATTTCGTCGTCTCTTGAGCTTTAGTTTTGCAAGGAAGCGATGTTTTTTCCTCCAAAGTAAGAGAATTCATGTTTTTGTCCCTCATATGGAAAATGATGAAATACTTGGAACAATGATCGATGTGAAATAAAGTCACAGCAGGCAGATCAACTCGCAAGCTTATTCATGACTCTTACGCATATGGAAAACCAGAAAAACTCGGGGAATTTCGTTCCTCCTGGAATAATCAAGGAAAAGTGAGGGAATTTTTCCAGAATGTACTCTTTGCAAGAATTACAAAAAATGAAACCATCGTGAAAAAAAACTGAAAAGTTTAAAAATAAATGTTTGTGTACATTTTTAATATTTACATTATTCTTCATTATGTAGAAAGAAAAGTTATGTCAGTGCCAAACATTAAAAATTTCAAAAACTTAAAACTATTTTACTCTAAAGCTCTATTTATTTGCACTCGATTTGTCGATACACAACTACAGAATTATTATTTTAGATAAGATTATATTTATTTTTTATTTATTAGCACCAAGATAAATATTTCTGTTTACAATAAAAAATAGGTTTTGTATTTGCTTCTAATGTATGGAGTACAACTTTGCAGTGACCGTTTTTTTTCAAAAGTTTAAGGCTTTATTATAAAAAAGTGGCTACATATTTTTTAATCAAAGTCCTGCCCGTCGCTAGCTACGACCTCGGCCCATCTTTCAGGTAGCATTAGAATCCCGCGTCGATAAAAGTCTTGGTCCTTGGAGGCAATCCAGGAATCGACCCAATTCTTGACTTCTTCGTAAGTACCGAAGTGCTGGTCAGCCAAATCGTGTGCTATTGACCGGAACAAGTGATAGTCGGAAGGGGCAATGTCTGGAGAGTACGGCGGGTGGGATAAAACCTCCCATTTCAGCGTTTCCAAGTACTTCTTCACGACATTTGCAACATGGGATCGGGCATTGTCATGCTGCAGTATCACCTTGTCATGTCTTTCGTTGAATTGTGGCCGTTTCTCTTTGAGTGCCTTACTCAAGCGCATCAACTGACGTCGGTAGAGTTCCCCTGTGATGGTTTCGGATGGTTTGAGCAGCTCATAGTACACAACGCCCAGCTGGTCCCACCAGATACACAGCATCACTTTGGATCCGTGAATATTCGATTTGGGCGTCGATGACGGAATATGACCAGGCAGTCCCCATGATTTTCGGCGTTTAGGATTATCGTAGTAAACCCACTTATCATCTCCAGTCACAATCCGGTGCAAAAATCCCTTCCTTTGTTGTCTTTGGAGCAGTTCCCGCAAATGCTGAGAATTCGGCTCGTAGGTTGCCATGTTTGAGTGCCAATAACTTTATAATGCATACACGTATCCGGTAGCTTTTTTAAATTGTTTACATTGGCAGAGCCTCTAGTTTAAAATGCCACTTTTTTATTGAGCTAGGGCCAGTACTTCGGCCGCAGTGGCTCTCTAAGTAAAACGGTCACTGCAAAGTTGTACTCCTAATATTGTTTACTTTACACTGCTTAAGTAATTTTTCAAATTTTAGGTTTTCTCTATTCTAGTTTAATATTTAATTTTTAATTAAATTAATTAACGTAATTATTATTAAATAAAAAAAAGTAATTTTGATTTAACATTTTGATATATTTGATGTTAAAAAAAATATATTCTTTATTTGACCCCAATTTGCCTGGAATATTTGCTCCCTGTGTGGAAAAACTTGAAAAAGTCAGGGAATTTTTGAGACAATAATGCGTAACAACCATGTTATTGAGTAATCGGGTTTTGATTCAACACTGCAATTACGAGGGAACCTAACGAAGCTACGAGACCCTACTTTCCAATATGATGATCCGACACGCACTTGGGCCTCTCTCGAACCCCCGACTGAAAAAGACACTTCCGGGCCCGTGAAGTGCGCTGCGTGATACCCAAACATCCATTCGAACGTCTTTACAGCGTCTCATTTTTTTCAGTCAGGGATTTCGGTCGCGTTATCACAGTGTTTGCTTCGTGCGTGTTTTGTTTTTCTTTCTTTCGACCTTATGGTAGCAACGGTGTGGACACCGTGGACTCGTTGCCACCAGCGTTACGTACATAACGAATACGAAATTTCGCGATGTCTCTGATTCTGTCGAGTTGTCTCGCGATCATGGCCTGAACTCTCTTGAGGCTCAGTGGCTTTCCGCAGTACCAGGTCGACGCACCGAACGTACGTTCCTTAGCGATCATTTCGTTCAACGCCGATCTCGCGTGATCCTTCCCATCACGTATATCAGCACGTGTCCTCGTCAGCTCGGCGTCCCATTCTTCGCTGGACACGCGCAAATCCTCGTTTGATCTTTCCAAGTCGTCCAGCTTCCTCAGATACTCGTTCAACAGAGCTTCGTCCTCGGACTCGTTCGTCGCATACACGTGCATCATCTGATAACCGTTAAGGGGCTATACCAGTGTGACACTTTCAAAAAAAAATTTTTTTTTTTTGCTTTTTTCGACAGTTTATACTTTCAAGAATATCATTTATATCAATATCATTTTATCTGGCAAAAATCGATATTTAGATCTTTAAACGCGTTTTTCTCGAAATGAGATTTTTCGAATTCGCTGACATTGTAACTCAAAGAGCAATTATCCGATTGACTTGAAATTTGAACTGAGTACTCTTGAATATATTTACTCTACAATGACGTAGGATATTTCTGATTGGATGAAAATTGACGATTTGGCATTGAAAAAAAAACGACTATTTTATAGGCAAGAAAACAGACTTTTTTTCATAACTACGCCATTTTGTTAGATTTTGATATTTTTCGAAAATCCTACGTCATTGTACAGGAAATACCTTCCAGTTTAACGACATTCTTTCCTTTTTCGGTTTCAGCTACTCAATCGGCCGGAATCATGTCAGCAGTGGAGGAACTTTTTTTTCTTTGAGTTTCAATATTTTTCTATGAAAAGATTATGTAATATAGGTAAAATATAGCGAAATATATTCTTAATTTTCCGAAACATTTAATTGAGTACTTTTCTTCCAAAAAATTCCCGAAAATCGCCCAAATTTTCAGCGTTCACACTGGACGAGAAATGACTGGAATAAAGAACATCTCCTGATGAGGAAGATACGCGAAAAATTATTCGTAAGATGATCACCGAAATATGAAGAATTATTTACCTGCTTTCTTTTGAAATGTTCAACGAGATATTCGTGAAAATAATTGTTTCTCCGCTTCATGGATTTACCGTCTTCTTTAGCAGCCTGCAATTGTTCTATTACGGATTTTCTGTCGTAATTTTCGTCTATCGCTGTCTCACCTTCGCGCCCGTACTTGGGAATTTCCGCTTCCTCGTGATCTTCGAATTTCGAGGGGTCGCGCCAAGAAATCGGTGGTGTCGCCAGCAAATTCTCGTCGAACGATTGAGGCGGTGAAATTCCAAGAGTTTGTAACAATTCTAACGACGAAGAAACGAGACCCCGTTTAATTTGAATTTTAAATGAATTATGCTATGGAGACTGACATGAAAGGAAAACAAAATATCGTAACGACCTGCGATCTCGGATATGGACGGATTCCAATTGACGGGTTTTATCGGCTGAGAACTCACGGACATTTCCGCGATCACAGAAATTCTCGTGACTTATGGAAAAAGCTCGCACACGACTGGCGTTATCGAGGAGAGCACGAACGATGCATGTGGCCGTCACCTTGGTTTCGTTTGATCGATGAGAACGGCGTCGCGAAGGAGCTTGGAAAGCTCGGGCATCCGATGATCAAAAAAATATTCATAACCACGCATCTCAGGCATTCAAAAATTGATAATATGGCGAAAAAAAACAACAATCAGATAATACACGTAAAATAGTTATTTTTCGATTACTCGGATTTCTTCGGTGTATGTTCAATATCAAGCGTTTTATTCAATTTTTAATTCACCCAACTTAGCAATTAATTTCGCACGTACACATTTAGGAGAAATAAAAATTGCCTTTTTTATAAATAAAAACTATTCACAAAGTAATTCCAATTGTTGGTTGGGCAGCAAACATCTTTGGCAAAATTAATTACTGACGCCAATCCATTGAAAGAATTTTTGAATACTCCGAAAAATTCCGAATTCGATCAATTACATTTTCACAGAAAGTGAAAAAAAAGCTCGATAACAAGTAGTTTTAATGATGTTGAAATTTGCATCGTTGGAACGCAACGAAAATGATTTTTTTCCAATTTCCAATTTTTTTAGGCAAATCGAAGATACTGTGAACTTTTCTAACATCCTTATTAGAGTATTATTAGAGTATTATCCTTATTAGGTTCTAACAACCTACAGCCGAAATCTATCAAAAGTGATTTTGGATAACAATGAAAACGGAGAAAAACAAAATGAAAAAGAATTTTCGTTGCGTTTCAACGATGCAAACTTCAGCAACATTATTTTTACTCGATTTTCGGGTTTTCCAACTCAGCAATTAATTTCGCACGTACGCATTTTTGTGAAACAAAAAACATCTAGTAAAACATTGTCGATTGTTATTATGAAAAACCTGCGTCAGTGAAAGTTTTTTTAAGCTCGGAAGGAAATTTCGACTCATTTATAATTATGTCTTTTATATTTGTGTCACGAGATTATTTATTATTACCATTAATTAATATTAAGTGTTGCCGAAATACGAAAACTTTGCGGACATTGATGTTGGCAACAGTGCTCTTCATTCACTAGCCACGATTCGTAATCTTTTATCAAACCTTGATGGTTCTATATTGAATGTGTATGGCTTTAGGATGGACAAGGTGGGGTTTTTAAATGTTTACAAAACTTTAGTTTACATTAATCCGTTGTTAAAAATGGTTTATCTTAGTGGTAAATAGTCAAAAAAATTATTCCACAATTACACAAAAAGTGAATAATTTTGTTGGCGAGTGCACGTAAAACTGCATATAATAAGGGAAGTCGGGGCAAGATGAGAACCCTGAGGTCATGATCAAATAAAACAATACATATGAATCAGCCAATTTTAATTATTCTTTCAAACTAATCCACATTTATTAATCTTTTAATTTCCCGAGTAAAAATGATTGTATATACTTAGATACAATTATATAAAAATGATATACAATCATATATATTTATATATAGGTTTATATATAATTGTATATAACTCTATACATTCGTATATATAATCCGATATAAATGTACTTCCATCAAATTTGATTTGTTAAAATTATATATAGTTCTGTATACAATGATATATGGAGATACTACCCGAGTAAAAATGAATATATATAATCATATATAATTGTATATTAATTGATCATATACAATTGTATACAAAAATTGGCCCGATAGAATTGTATATATTTGTATATAAACGTATACAATTTGTATACGTTTATATACAAATATATACAATTATATATATATATATATATATATATATATATATATATATATATATATATATATATATAATCATATATTATACAATTGTATATAATTGTATATTATATACTATTGTATAATATTGTATAATTATCATATATAATTGTATATTAATTGATCATATACAATTGTATACAAAAATTGGCCCGATAGAATTGTATAAATTTGTATATAATTGTATACGTTTATATAAAAATATATACAATTCTATCGGGCCAATTTTTGTATACAATTGTATATGATGAATTAATATACAATTATATATGATTATATATATTCATTTTTACTCGGGTTTGGAAACAGAAAATTCAGTATTTCTGATTGTTCGCATACACTATATGTTTTTAATTGAACCTTTATTTTCCCATATTACCCTATATGTGGGACAAGATGAAAGAACGCTGGGAGAATAATGGGACAAGAATTAATGTTATCTTTCGTATATAAAAATGGTTTCATTTTCAATACCAGCAATTTGATAAGCCAAGCGTTCAAGGTCTGTAGTATTTAGTCCGAATAATCTTGCTCCATATCTTTTAAATCATTTGTTAGTTCTTCTTCCCCCTCTGGTAGAAACTCCGGTTGAGGAGGACCCAAAGGCCCTACTAGTTTCTTTTCACCCTTTCTAACGTAGATCGTGTTAGGCTGTATTATAATGCGACTTTGCGATAGCTTGTATTGATCTTGCTCCATTGGACAGTTAATGAATAAACAAAAAATTGCGCAACAACGTTGTAAATTTCTGACAAACCGTTCTTATTATGTTAAGGTAATCTTATCACTTCACACTAGTCATACCACTGATCATACTTGAGACTTGTACAATTTATACTTTTAACATATATAAAAGAAAAAAATTGTAATAACTGATTTTTCCATATGTAAACTGTTTAATGAGTGTTTACATTTAATTAGAAAAATGAAAAAATAGTTATTCCAACGATTTGCGCAGTATTTCTAGGTTTGATATTTGGCAATATTGGTTCTATCTCGATCTCTTTTTACTCAACCAGGCGAGTTTAACCTCCATGCTTTTCAACGTCGATCTGTCAAAACAATGTCAGGTGCGGGAAATATAAAGCATTGTATTCGGGCCACGACTGGTAAAAAGCGTGGAAAATTTGTGTCGGCGAAATATGTCGGTTAAAAATGACATATGTGTGGAGTTTCGAATGAGTGAGATGAGGTTAGGACTACAGTCAGCTGTTGCCTTGCTGTCACGTCTCATTATCGTAGCAAGTGGTAATAAATCCAATACCGGAAGTTCATATTAAACTTGATATTACATAAAAATTTGGTCCATAAGCGTAATTTTTTCCGAGAGCACTAGATTACTACAAGTCTCAAGCATGTAAATCTGATTATTTTAAAGAATCTGACCGATTCCCACTATTATATACACTTTTCTAGCGACCGGAAATTGGGTTTTTGTCTGTCGTCTCGGAATTCCTTCACAAAAATACGCAATTTTAATATTTCTTTTCTCTGTAATTAGGTCGATAAACGACCCTGAAATTTTACAGAGACGATTATTAATAAATTTAGTGAAGCTCAAAAAAAATTAAAATCCTATGGATTGAAGCCTGGCTATAGGACTACCGTAATAATTAGTACTTTAATTGTGTTTACTTACCTGTCGCTCATTAATATCAATAACTCAAATAAACTGAAACAATGGTAAACTTTACCAAAAATTCGATGCAGTTCAAGTTCTCATCGGCGAAATGCAACGAAAATTCATTTTTTTAAATTAGTTAAATCTTTTTGGCCGATTTAGGCCGTAAATATCGCTCGAACATTTCTACGTATTCTTACAAAAAATATACGACCTCAATTTGCAAAAAAAAGGCTTTAGGAAATGAGAAGAAAAAAAATATCGTTGCATTCCAACGATGTAAACTTCAACGTCATAAAATGAGATCGTTTTGTCAAAAAATCGACATTATTTTCTCACTCGAAACGCGTGCTTCCGCCGCAGTTGTTACTTTCACGCTCATTCACCTCCCCGCAGCCCCTTCAAACTCCAACATGAGCACTGTGCTCGCACACGCTGTTCAGTAGCTAGGCTTATGATTAATCTTGCTCCGTACTTTCGTCTTGCCGCCAGTGCCCCTACATTAAACTATGTTTTATCTCTGCTGTTTCATGGTGAAAAGATTTCACCAAATTTTTATATTCTCTGTCAAGACTCGGTATAGTCTAGACAATACATGTATATGTTAGGACGTTGAATAAGTTCTCGCTTTTTTCGAAGAGATAGCGTTAGGGGGCGTACACAAATTACGTAACGCAAAATTTGCCAATTTTTGAAAATCCTATTAAAATAAACACGAGTTTTGGAAACGTCGCACGGTTCTGTCGTAATTCGAAGCTGTTGGGTTGACTGTAGTGACTGTCACAGGTCGCAGCTGTGTTACGCGCGTTTCGTGCCGATCGGCTTTTCCGGAGGTTATGTCAGAGCAAAAGGAGGCAACGAATGATTCACAAAAAAAGATTTAGTGCGCCGCAAAGTTTCCGATGGAAAAGACGATTTGTCACTACTCGTGCCCACAAGCATCGTACTATGCTCACCGAAGCTAGAAAGAAGGGAATACAACATATTAGGTGTACAACTTAGTTTGGTCCGTTTTCAAAAGATGGCTCTAGGTGCTGTAAATGGTTGAAGGCAACAGCTGATTTTTGCTGTATCGTGAAGTATCAACATCTCTTAACCAAATATCGTTTATAGATCTTTGAGTTTTGCGCATCAAGTCTAATTTTTGCTGCGGTGAAAATGTCGAATTTCGTCCCAAATAAGCACCATTTGCGGGAAGTGTTGATTTTCTGTTTCAATTGGAAGAAAAGTGCAGCTGAAGCCCACCGAATGCTTGTGGGACCGTCACGGGAGACTTCTACAGGCAACGATTGATGCGTTTAAAGCGAGCTATAGCCGAAAAATATCCAGAACATGTGACCAGACACGAATCCATAATCTTTCAACATGACAACGCTTGGCCTCACGTTGCTATTGTGGTTAAAAACTATTAGGAAAATAGCGGGTGGGAAATTCTGGCTCACCCGCGTTATAGCCCAGACCTTGCCACATCCGACTACCATTTGTTTCGATCGATGCAGAACGCTTCGACTGGGATACGCTTCACGTCACAACAGAGTATCAAAAATTGGCTCGATTCATTCTTGGCTTCAAAAGATGAACGCTTCTTCCGCGACGGAATTCATAAATTACCAGAAAGATGGGGAAAACCAGTGGCTAGCAATGGACAATATTTTGATTAATGTATTAATTCATTTTATCATTCAAATAAGTGCGTATTTTAAGCAAAAAAGTGGACCGAATTAAGTTGTACACCCAATAATAAATGAATAAATTCCCCTCAGTCGCATTTGGCTCTAACGTATTTGAAATCGGCGCGCTAGGTTTTCGATTGGTTCTGCTATTCCCATAGTCCTGACGTTGCCACATTTTGAGACATTACTAGCGGTTTGACTAATCAACAGAAAATCTATAAATTATCGAACTGGAAAAAAGCCAAATATAATGTATTTGGGTATAATAATAAACATGATACAGAAAATAATTATTTGAGAAGTGCATGTGATAACTGTTTGTATTATAGTTCGGTAAGTGAAGTAAAATCGAAATCAGATTTAACTTGAGTTGTCACAGGCCGCCACTTCATAGTTCTGGCAATATCCGTGGCAACGCTGTATTCAGGTTCTTTCGATACATGTCAAGCATGTGTTTGTTTACCGTATGTGGAATCGTGTGTTGTAGTGTATGTGTAGTGTGCATATTGTAACAAGAGAGATGGCAGACGCGGCTTGCGAACGCAAGAATGAGTCGATTGAATCGATGATATCTGCTCGAAATATCCCGTAACCTATATTTTTTATGGAACATACGCGATCGCGGCAGTTTTCTTGTTATTCGTCGCTTTTCGTATAGCTCTGATCTAACCGGGAACTATTATTATTTCCATTCCAAAGTGCGATCCGCACGGATTCCCTATACGATGCGGGCTAAATACATTGATTTCGTGAACTAATTACTATTGTATTTAGCCGGTAAGGCCTGCAGAGTTTTTGCGGACGTGATTTTTTGTGTCTCTACTACAGCATACAATTTTCTTTCTAATGAGGAGGTTCGTGCACGTACTACCATAAGATCGTTCTGTAGTTTTGGTCAAATCTTAGCAATTGGCTGAAATCTAAGTATGGTGTAGATATGACCTTCATGGACTGATGCCCAAAAATTCAATTCGGTTCACCGTTTAGTTCATGAGATAATTGCAATTGAATATGGGTATTTTTGTACGCGATCCTTATACCTAACACGTAAACCGATAGGAGTTTGCTCGCATTTCTCGATATAGGTTCTAAACGGATCTTAGGATTTCTAAATAAAAAAACACGTGTACGCAGTACTATTGTGGGATTAATTTTTTTTTAATGACAAAACTTTGACCGTTTAGTTTCGGAGATATCGACTTATGAAAAGTGGTAATTTTATTCCACACCGAACTCGAGCCCAACCATCTGTAACGGAATGGCAACAGTGTACACTAAAGCCAGCTGATCGGCGTGTGGTCTGGGAACTCGAGGCGTGTTTTTTTCCTCCGAGTTCTAGTAATTCTGAGACGGATGTGAAATAAATGTATTCTGCAAACAAATTTAATTTGTTCAATTTATGCATGTATTTATGCATGTATTTGTCTTTGTTACAGCGAATACAATTTAAACTGTCGGCAAGATGTTTTAAATCCACGATCCGACGTCCTTCGACAGCGAATTTTTGTTGCTGATCGTTGAGGTTATGGTTATTCTCATCGCGTTTAGCCGCATTTGCTTGACACATGGCTGTCGCAGCTTTCAGTTTTTTAGCAAGCGCCTTTTTTCTTGTAAGCTTTCCTTTGTATCACATTTGGATCGACATTTGCACGCTTTTTTTATTTATATAAGATATTTCGCGAAAAACGGATCGTAGGAAGCTCAACGCTATGACTGCCGGAAAATCGCGCTGTTGCCGCGATTACAGCGCCGCTCTCTATACGAGTATGAGACCTATCTGGGCATGAGGTGCGAATGTGTGGGGCATATAGAGGGTACAAGCTCTGTCAAAAATTTACAACCAACAGCATCGTAGGCATTGGATGTTACTATACGCTTCGACCGAAACTCTTAGGTCATACCTGTACCTACAGAACTACCTTAATACATACCCCTCAAAAAGCCTCACTTTTTCGTAAACTAGTCGCATATTTTTCATACATTTTCATTAATTAGATGGGTAACCTGTCTATTTTTTCGGTAATATTGTTCCGTACACTATCGTGCACACAATATTCGTTTTTTGGGTCACTTTCTTCATAAATGCGGAAGATATACGCGAGAAACTGAAATGATAACGGCGTTGCCCCGTACAACCAATGCGATCGCGTGGAGATTGATGTAATATTTAAAGCTTTAGGCCACAGCAACGGATATAAAATCATGGGCGAATTTAACAATATTTTTCGTATCCAGAAGTGATCCACTCATGAAATTAAATACACATCTTTTTAGTATGAATATCAAGCTGTTACAATTTTTTTTCGATGTACAAAATGGCCGACTACTCGAAACTTCTCGAAACAGCTTTTTTCCAATTGGCGTGACAAATAACTTCAACAATTTTCACTCGATTTACTTCAAATTTAAAAGTTATGTTTCTAATTGCATTTCGCAGAGAAGTACATACGGAATTTCTGATTAATCGAAAACTTTTCCTTTTATGAGCAATTTATGAGCAGTTATAACGAAATTTTTCATTGAAAATTCATTTCTTAAGTTCAAATACCTACAACTTTTGAATAAAACAATATTTTTTGAATTCCGTACGTACTTCTCTAGGTATTCTAATGTAGATTGACGAGAATTTTTGTTTTTTGTACTTGGTAAAAAATTGTGGATGCTAATTGTCACGCCGCGGAGCGCCTGAAAAAAGACAACAAAAGAAAATATTAGTAGTCGGCCATTTTGTACATTGACAAAAAAATATATATTTTCTAACAGCTTGATATTCATACTGAATAGATGTGTAATTAATTTTATGAGTGGATCGCCTTTTCATACGAAAAAAAATTGTTAAATTCGCACATGATTTTATACCCGTTACTGTGGCCTAAGGTCTCAATAAACGAATGTGGAAACCTTCGTTCTCCTTCTGCCAGTATATTCAGAAAATATACTATAACGATTAGTGAAATTTTCTCTAATATCTATTTACCCGAATATTATTAAGCAACAACCTCAAAGTTGTTGCCTCACCCGGTATATGCACATGGGCCTCGGCGATCGCGGACACGCGAGGCTAATGCGTGCGCGCGCGGTGAACGGCGCGGAAAGTTCGGAACGCATACGACGAGATACACATACAATACACATTCGGTCAGTAACTCGCGAACGTTCGACCTCGGCGAAAGATCGCACGCCGCGGCAAAACTCCCTCGCGTGTGTCTCGCACAGGACTCAACGTCAAACAAGCCAAAATTTTTCGTCTTTCAACCGTTCCACACGTTTGTATTTTCGTTTTAGCCGCGGCCGCGCGACGCGTGCTCGTTCGTCGCCCTCTGTGGTTCGCGCCGCGAGCATCGACGAGTAAACAAAAACATCGCGAAGTGGCCGCGCGACTGCATCGAATTTCGCCCAACAACGTACATGCGCGAGGGCGGTATGGCTTCGAGTCCCCGATGATAGACGAGAGCGCGTTTTCATCTAATACAAAGTCGGCTGGCCGTCAAAATGTCTCTCTCCGAATATGTCACGACTTGTACTCATGACTCTATTGTTATCCCTTCGAGGCACGAGCGCGAGGATCATCGTCGAAAAACGAGGTGAATCATCGTCGGCGGATTTTCGCACTAGCGAAAAACTCTCCTCGAATCGCATGCACGTTTTATTTGCAAATAACGCGTCTAAGGGGCCGTATTGTTTTGCCGAGACGCGACGATCTCGAACCGCGCGGGGTCTTTAGCGCGCGTGCGCAACCTGTAACGGAATCATCCTTATTCGATACACGTTCACGATCCAATTAGTGCAACTTCTCGAGACGCGAATTAACCATGAGCGTTGACTCGTGAATTTTCATCTGAGCGCTAAACCATCGCGTAGGTTTTTTTCTTTTACTTCGCAATGAGGGTCAAACGGCCGCGGCAACGCGTACTGTCGAAGATCGCGCGACGCGACTCGGATTTTTTACGGGCGCGTAATACCGTCAGCGGGTATACTGTAGAGCGTGGATACTGGTTTTCGGTGACTACGAAAAACCGGAATTTTAGACCAAAAATCCGGTACAGTAGAACCTCGATTATCCGAACCTCGATTAAGGCCTCAGGCCACAGTGCGGGTATAATATCATGTGCGAATTTAACAATTTTTTTCGTATGAAAAAGTAATTCACTTATAAAATTAATTACAGGTCTATTTAGTATGAATATCAAGCTGTTAGAATTTTTTTTTTTTATCGATGTACAAAATGGCCGACTACTCGAAACTTCTCGAAACAGCTTTTTTCCAATTGGCGTGACAAATAACTCCAACAATTTTCACTCGATTTACTTCAAATTTAAAAGTTATGTTCCTAATTGCATTTCGCAGAGAAGTACGTACGGAATTTCTGATTAGTCGAAAACTTTTCATTTTATGAGCAGTTTATGAACAGTTACAACGAAATTTTTCACTGAAAATTCATTTCTCAAGTTCAAATATCTACAACTTTTGAATAAAACAATATTTTTTAAATCCCGTACGTACTTCTCTAGGTATTTTAATGTAGATTGGCGAGAATTTTTGTTTTTTGTTCCGGGTAAAAAATTGTGGATGCTGTGTCACGCCGCGGAGCGCCTAAACAAAAGATAAAAGAAAATATCAGTAGTCGACCATTTTGGACATCGAAAAAAAAAAATATAAATTTTCTAACAGCTTGATATTCATACTAAATAGATGTGTAATTAATTTTATGAGTGAATCACTTTTTCATACGAAAAAAGAAATTGTTAAATTCGCACATGATTTTATACCCGTTACTGTGGCCTAGGCCATAATCGAAACGATTAATCGAACGTTCGGTTATCCGAACTCAACGACGGTCTTTTTTCTCAATTGAGGTATCCCCTTTTTTTCTCTAATAAAGATGTTTCCTGACACTTCGAGATATCTTCAAAATACATTATCGCCTGTATGTAACTTCATACATCAGATCGTATATACCATTCCAGAAAATAGTCCCACACAAACGCTGTTCTTGAAACAAATTCGAGACTCATGTTAGCGGCCAAGAAACGAGCAACTACTATGAGCCAGCCAAACGTTGATCATTATTTTAAGGTAGTCCTATCGCTTCACACCAGTCATACCACTGATCATACTTGAGACTTGTACAATTTATTTTTTTAACACGCAAAAAAAAATAATTTGTGATAACGAAATCTTTCCATGTGTGAACTGTTTAATGAATATTCACATTTAATTAGAAAAATGAAAAAATTGTTATTCCAACGATTCGCGCAGTATTTCTAGGTTTTATATTTGGCAGCATTTGTTCTATCTCCGTCTCTTTTTACTCAACCAGGCGAGTTTAACCTCCATGCTTTTCAACGTCGATCCGTCAAAACAATGTCAAGTGGGGGAAATATAAAGCTTTGTATTCGGGCCGCGACTGGTAAAAAGCGTGGAAAATTTGTGTCGGCGAAACATGTCGGTTAAGAGTGAAATATGTGTGAAAATTCGAATGAGTGAGATGAGGTTAGGACTACAGTCAGCTGTTGCCTTGCTGTCACGTCTCTTTATCGTAGCAAGTGGTTATAAATCCAATACCGGAAGTTCATATTAAACTTGATATTGCATAAAAATTAGGTCAATAAGCGTAATTTTTTCTGAGAGCGTTGGATTACTACAAGTGTTAAGTATGTAAATCCGATTATTTTTAAGAATCTGACGGATTCCCACTATTATATACACTTTTTTAGCGACCGGAAATTGGGTTTTTGTATGTCGTCTCGGAATTCCTTCACAAAAATACACCATTTTTATATATTTTTCTTTGTAATTAGGTCGATAAACGACCCTGAAATTTTACAGAGACGAATTCGTAAAAATCATTAAGAAACTATTCCAATCGATTTTGCATCCTCTTTTGCATCCTCCTTATTTCCACTGAAAGACAAGAAATTCGAGTAGTAACGGAATTCGGTGATTTTCATGTAGAATCGAAAGTAAACAAGTGCCAGGCTCCGCTCGAGGATTTCATATTCTTCGTTCGGACGAATGAGGGTTTTGAAACGCTTAAAGAGCGAGCGTTGGTAAATCGTTGAAGAATTGGATTCAACGAATACCTTGGCTCGCGTGGTCCACAATTATTAGCCCGTTAGCGCCGCGGTTAACGCGTTCATTCTCCGAAATAAGAGTGAACCTCGCCGCGCTGCTGTTTCTCGACTATAACTTTCGTTCGTCGAGCGTATTACGAACAAGGCACGCCCGCGTAGTTCCGGACGGTCTCGCGCGCGCCGCCACGGCGTATTACGTAAAATAATATGATTCTCGTAATTGTGCGCGAAAGCGGGAAAGTATATACGCAATCGGTTATTCGTTTCGCCTCAAGACGATATCGTCGTACTTTTACGAACGCGTCTCAGAGGTTTGAAATTTGCAATATTACGAAAATTCCGAGCTGTAGGAAAAAATGTTTGATTTTCGACCGAAATAATAATTTTAATAATTTGTTACTTAGAAATGAATGAAAGTATGGAAAAATCATCCGGTCACACTATAGAAAATGTTATCTCTTTTTTTTTCTCTAAAGGATAGAACTACATGTGTAGAATATTTTCCTAATGTTTCAAAGCGAAATTCGAATAACTTCAAACGTTACAGCCCATCAACGCTGTGCCTCGCCGCTCGGATTCGGAGCGGGCGCGAACTTCATACGCGTTTTTCTCAAAACTGCATTATCGAAATTGGCGTGCAGGATTACTCAAAAACTATTAAGCTGATTGAGTTGAAACTTGGGAGAAATATTAATAATATTGGTACCTTCTACTTGACGAAAATTGTTTTTGATAAATTGGATAAAAAACTGCTTTTTTAATCCACATTTTACAGAAATGTTGATTTTTTTTGTAAATGCGTGCCATTTTTCTCAAATTTGCATTTTCTTCATTTTAATTACCGTCACATAAAAACTATACGTGTTCTAACTGAAAAAATGTTTGAACTTTTTCGCAAATCAAAGTCTAGGGGAAGCCAGACTGCACGCTGATTCGCAACTCCCGCGGCGAACTTGCTGTAACACTCTGCCACAGCTCCGCCATTTTGATGATGAATTAATTTTCAAAAATTGTTTCGTATACTTAAATCTACTATTAAAGTATACCTAAAGTTTGATAATTGTAGAATAATTATATCTTAGTTTGAAAAATTGCTCAATACTGCTTATTTTTTTCCTGTCTAAATGTATATCCTGCCTTAAGGGGAGATATACACCTAAGAGCCGGAAAAAAGTCATTTTTATGAATTTTTTCAAGGAAAACTATTTGAAATTTCGTATTGGGGTTTTAATTATCCAAAAGTATGTACACTCACAAATATATTTAATTTTCTTTATTTGAAAATATCAAAAATGTACAAGGATATTGTATGATCCTTTGTAGCGTCGCAAAAAAATCTGCGTATACGGTACCCACTGGCGTTTCTTCAAAAATCATCTGAAAAAAAAACCAAAAAGATTATTAAATTAGATACTATAATCTAGTACTTGTCATAGCCGATTTTGAAAATATCGATTTATGACAAAATGGCGGACGTTTGAACATAAATAGTGATTTTTGGGCCAAAAATTAGTTTATATTTTGCCTATAAAACAAAAACTAAGTAACGGAAAAAAAAATCCTATGACAAGTACTAGATAATGGTGTATAGAATAACCACAAAAAACCCAAGGTAATCGGTTCATTGGTTTTCGAGAAATTTTGGGTACCGATTTGCAAAATGTGGTTTTGAGAAAAACGCGTTTGAAAATTAGGGAATGAATAAATCATGAAATTTGTCAACTTACGTAGAATCATCGATACCAGGCCCATAGTGTAGGTCTTCTACGGTCGACGAAATGTTCATAGCTTCTAAATCCTCGACCTCGACCATCTAGGTGTATCTCCCCTTAAAATAAGTCGCCGTAGCGCAGTGGATGACCTTACACAGAAATCGTCATAACTCCGTAAATTTTTTAAGTTATTACAAATCTCCATTCCACGTTTAAGAGCAGGTTACCGTTCATGACGATGGAAAAAGCGAAATTAAAAAATTCAATTTGCATTTTTAAGGTATTCAGGACACGTGGGTTTGTTTGTTTGGGTTGTTAAAAACAAAAATTAAATACGATTTTTAATAACGTTAAATTTTAAATGCGTTTTTCTGGAAACAACATTTTTCAGCGTGCGGGGGGCTCTACAGCTTTAACGGATAAACCGATTGACACGAATCTTTGCGCAATTGAACGGAAGTTGAATTTGTGGGGCCAACAGAAAGCGGTTTTTGTCAAAAATTGATTTGGAAATATTTTGTTCGTCCGTTGAAGCAAAAAAAATGTTTTTTTTTTTTCAAACGGCCGCCATTTTGTTATCCAGGGGTTTTTCAGAAAATAAAAAACGATAAGGCCCCCCAAATTTCGTCTAGTTTAATTATTTTTAACCAGTTTTTGTTTCAAATTAAGTGGCAAGGCTGTGGAGCGCCTCGCGCAGACCAAAACACGCTATGCATGGCTTTACTTGACGAGAGCTGGAGCCGCCATAGTGGATATTTTTTATAAATAAAATTGGAATTTACTCCCCATTGGTAAAACAATAAAATACGTTAAAACCCATTCCCAAAAGTGTTTATTTTATATTTTAAAAAATTCCCGTAGTTCATACATTTTTCGTGCCTCTTGACGGTAACCTCCCATTAAGGGGTCAGCAAGAGAACTTTTCGCGATTTTTTTCTAGGAAAACGAGTGCAGGTTTTCAAATTTTTTTTTTTTTACTTCAAAGCTTATGGTTCTAGGTTTCTTTTATAATTTTTGTATTGACAAATATTTATAAATGTGGAAGACACGATGATTTGTGAAGACCGAAATAAATGAAAAGAAAAGAATTTATCCGAAATTTCAAAAATTAAAACGCGTTTAGTTTTAGCATGAAATTATATAGTGCTTGGACAAAGAATTTACTAAAATAATGATTTTTGAAAGAACGGCCGCAGGCCAAAGTGAAAGTATTGATTTTCGGTGAAAAAAAACGCTCTTTCTGAGTTGATAAAAAAAAACTATGCATAAAAAAAATCCTTCGTTCAAGCACTGTTTTTTGATTCGTAAAAGAAGTTTGTAGAATTAAAAGTCGATCGATCCTACCGATAAACGTCCACATTTTCCTCAATTTTAAACGGACTGTCTCGAAATTTTCAGACTATTTTTTTTAAATGCTATATTTTGAGAATCCCTCGAAAGCCCGAAATAAAATTAAAAAAATTAACTAGGTCCCCTTAAGGTTACGGTTTACCTTAAATTTTGACTAGGTAAGCCCTTAATGTTACGAGTCTAGAGTATAAAACTACGCAACAAAAAAATTCGTAGCTTAATAATTAGACGCTTGTGCAGACCCCTTAAGACTTTTCCGGAAGCGCGCATACATAACTTCCTACTTTTCTTGCTCACGTACCGAGGAAAAATCCAACCGTGCATCAACTATGCTATTACATTGTAACGTATATACAACTATAATCATTCGTGTTTTTTTTTCACTATTTTTCTGCCTTTTTCATATTGCAGTGCGAGAATTGGTGCGGGCATGGGCACCGCTCGTTTGGCTCGCCCCAGGCGAGAAATTTTTGCCCCTCGGTGTGCCGGAGTTTCTCGATAATGTGAAGGCGGGAAATAATCATCTGCACACGCGCGTTGATCTAGGTTAGTACTCGTATATATGTAGACGTACATATGAGATATTTAAATAGCTTGAAAATAAATAGAAAAAACATCACATAAATACGGGTCGAATGAATTCGAAGGGCGAGTCATAGCCTGGATTATTTTTTAGGCAAAAAACTTAATTTTCACGTGGCAACTTATATCTTCATGGCACAATCATGATGCACATGAAAAAACTATTTACTTTTATCCAAAAATTTTTATATATATACTAGTGAAATTAATTCTGGACACTTCGAATTTTTTTTTTAATTTCGCATTCGCTGATCATTTTTACGTTGTAATCGATTATATTTTATATTCTTATCAAAGTAGGCTTATGAAGGCAAATATGAAGGAGAAACATTATAGATTAAAATAAAAACATTGCTGTATCATTTCGGCTTAGCAGACTATACATTTTTTAGTGTAAATATTTAAAAAAGTGAATTCCTATTTAAATTGTTCAGAATTAATTCCACTAGTGTATATATGGGCTATTCCAGTTCAACTCAGACAACTGTTTCTCTCACTACTGTTGATTATAGATTTCCATAGTGGAAAACCTTACTCCTGGTGTCAATAAATACCTCATTACTCTCCCCCCCCCCATCATTTGCCCTTCTGCAGCTACAAAAAATCAAAAAGTCCAATCGATACGTTTTTAAATGCTGAAAAAGGTTAGACACATTATACAGGGTGTCCCAAAACTCAACGATAATCTGAGACCGGATGAAAGGCCAAGTTATACCAGTTCTGGGAAAAATAAAAAAAAAATCCATATCACTCAGTTCAGCGATAATAGACATTTTTTAAAAAAAGTTGAAATTCGACACCCTTGGTCGCATTTTCAAGTCCTGTGATTACCAATGTCACAATTTCGCTGTGATTTTTTTAATTTCGTGATCTTCATTAACGATGCTATTAATCGCAACCACAAATTAATGCAAAAAACATTGTTAATTTAATAAAATAAGTTAAGTTTTAGTGAGTCATGGTTCACAAAAATATTGTTAGTTAACTTTGACACTTCATTTTGAAAAAAAAATGTACTACACTACCCTTGGCAAGTTATTTCAAAAGATGGCGCATTTAATCAAGATTTCAAAATGGTGCAACACTTGCCACTTTTGTTGCCATTAAAAATTTTATTTCTTATTTTTTTTCAAATTGAGCTGATTTTGAACAACTCAACATTAGGAATTTTTGTTACTAAAATTTGTTATTTTTTGTTTCTGGTCTGAAATAAAATTATTATTTTTAGTAAAGAGGTAATTGAGTCAGTTAATAACCAATTTTTATTGTAAAAAACATATGTTTTTTTTTTGTAAAACCAATTTTTATTGTAAAAAACATATGTTTTTTACAATAAAAATTGGTTATTAACTGACTCAATTACCTCTTTACTAAAAATAATAATTTTATTTCAGACCAGAAACAAAAAATAACAAATTTTAGTAACAAAAATTCCTAATGTTGAGTTGTTCAAAATCAGCTCAATTTGAAAAAAAATAAGAAATAAAATTTTTAATGGCAACAAAAGTGGCAAGTGTTGCACCATTTTGAAATCTTGATTAAATGCGCCATCTTTTGAAATAACTTGCCAAGGGTAGTGTAGTACATTTTTTTTTCAAAATGAAGTGTCAAAGTTAACTAACAATATTTTTGTGAACCATGACTCACTAAAACTTAACTTATATTATTAAATTAACAATGTTTTTTGCATTAATTTGTAGTTGCGATTAATAGCATCGTTAATGAAGACCACGAAATTAAAAAAATCACAGCGAAATTGTGACATTGGTAATCACAGGACTTGAAAATGCGACCAAGGGTGTCGAACTTCAACTTTTTTTAAAAAATGTCTATTATCGCTGAACTGAGTGATATGGATTTTTTTTTATTTTTCCCAGAACTGGTATAATTTGGCCTTTCATCCGGTCTCAGATTATCGTTGAGTTTTGGGACATCCTGTATACCTATTTCGTTCATTTTTCTCCAGAGCCCAATTTGTATTTTCAATATTCACTAAATCTTTTTCGTGAAATTTCGGTTTTTGCGATGATCATTCGACAGTTAGTAAATCAGACAAGTACTTTTTCGGTCTCGCAGGGAAAAAATTGAAGTATGATTTCAGATGAAATTCAATTCGGGTGGGATGTATTCCATTCTGAATTTTTCTTGAATTATCCCAAATCCTATTTTTGCTCATTCACGCACGTTGCGTGATGTTCACGCACACGAAATGTTGCGTGAACATTTCACGCAACATTTCTGTAAAATGTGGATTAAAAAAGTAGTTTTTTTGCCAATTTTTCAA
This sequence comes from Ophion obscuratus, assembly GCA_964007375.1. Classification (NCBI taxonomy): domain Eukaryota; kingdom Metazoa; phylum Arthropoda; class Insecta; order Hymenoptera; family Ichneumonidae; genus Ophion; species Ophion obscuratus. The sequence continues at coordinate 15,301,031 of OZ023321.1, read as the reverse complement.
AAAACATTCTCGTCAAGTAGAAGGTACCAATATTATCTATATTTCTACCAAGTTTTAATTTAATCGGCTTAAAGCGTTAGGCCACAGTAACGGGTATAAAATCATGTGCGAATTTAACAATTTTTTTTCGCATGAAAATGTGATTTACTCATAAAATTAATTACACATCTATTTAGTATGAATATCAATGGTGCTGTAGTTCGCATCATTGGACCGCAACGAAAGTTCTATTTTACATTTTGTTTTTCACATTTTTGTTTTATAGGCGATCTTTTTGTATAAATTTATCATGTAAATCGCTAAATAAATATCTAATAAAATGGTTGAAGGAATTTTGTGGGCAAAATGCGCCAAAACAAATTAAATTCGTTGCAGTCCAACGATGCGAACTTCAGCATCGTTGAATATCAAGCTGTTGGAAATTTTTTTATGTACAAAATGGCCGACTACTCGAAATTTATCGAAACAGTTTTTTTCCAATTGGCGTGACAAATAAATTCGACGATTTCCACTCGATTTACTTCAAATTTAAAAATTATGTTCCTAATTGCATTTCGCAGAGAAGTACGTACGGAATTTCTGATTAATCGAAAACTTTTCATTTCTGAGCAGTTTATGAGCTTAGAAATAACGATTTTTTTCACTGAAAATTCATTTCTCAAGTTCGAATACCTACAACTTTTGAATAAAACAATATTTTTTAAATTCCTTACATACTTCTCTAGGTATTCTAATGTAGGTTGACGAGAATTTTTGTTTTTTGTTGTAAGTAAAAAATTGCGGATGCTAAATGTCACGCCGCGGAGCGCCTAAAAAAAAGATAAAAAAAGAAAATATTAGTAGTCGGCCATTTTGTACATCGAAAAAAAATACATATATTTTCGAACAGCTTGATATTAATAATAAATGGATGTGTAATTAATTTTATGAGTGAATCACTTTTTCATATGAAAAAGAATTGTTAAATTCGCAAATGATTTTATACCCGTTACTTAATTGAAAAATATTCACCGGGTGTCGACATTTTTTTTTTTAATATCTGACGTTTTTCTCGTTGATTACCATTTTTAAATATTTTTCCGTTCAAATGACTGTATCTTTGGCAGGACTTGACGTATTTACATTCGTAAAAAACGAAAATGCGCGTCTTTTTCTAGTCTTCCAGAAAAAAGTCAACTTAGATTTTATTGAGCAAGTCGAACGTCCGTTTCAGAGTAAAATATGCAAAAATATTTTTTTCCTCAAGGAAAGACACTCGTTATTTTATTTTAAAGAATTTCTCCGAATTGTGAATACGAAAAACGGATTTTTGGTATTTTTTATATTATGGGATTCCCAAACTCCGTGAATTAACAGCTATTTTTATGTTTTTATTTTTTCGTTAATATTCGATTGAAGAGTGACGAGCACTCGCTGTATGTTTACCAGGATTTTGAATTACATATGACATATATGTCATATGTATTGGAGCCTTGGAGTGCTCCACACTCTTCAATCGAATAATAATAAAAAAAAAAAAATTTTAATAAAAATAGCTGTTACTCCGCGGTGTTTAGGAATCCCATAATATAAAAAATACCAAAAATCCGTTTTTCGTATTCACAATTTGGGGAAATTTAAAAAAATAAAATAACGAGTGTTTTTCCTTGAGAAAAAAAATATTTTTGCATATTTTGCCCTCAAACGGAAGTTCGACTTGCTCAATAAAATCTAAATTAATTTTTTTCTGGAAGGCTAGAAAAAGACGCGCATTTTCGTTTTTTACGAATGTAAATACGTCAAGTCCTGCCAAAGATACAGTCATTTGAACGGAAAAATATTTAAAAATGGTAATCAACGAGAAAAACGTCAGATATTAAAAAAAAAAATGTCGACACCCGGTGAATATTTTTCAATTAAGTAAATCCTGCCAAAGATACAGCCATTTGAATGGAAAATATTAAAAAATGCTAATCAACGAGAGAAAAAATGTCAGAAATTTGAAAAAAAATTCGACACTCGTTAAATTTTTTTAAATAAAGTAACGCGATTTTTCAAAATTATTTGTGGATTTTTTTGACAGGCTGAAGTGACGTGGAATGCCTCATGTACAGTTCTATTGTTTAAAGAAAGAAAAGAAAAAAAGAAATCGACATTTTTTATCGTTGTAAATGCATATCCCGCTTCAAAGTGTTTCCGCTCATTGACAGAGTCGCTGCTGCGCAACGAGTCGTCCTTCATCTATGGCAGGGAGCCATCGGGCAACGTGCCGATTTACGCCCTGGTGAAGAAGTGCGCGACGATCGGCGAGTCCTCGTCACCGCAGGCTAAAAAAATGTCATCTCCGTTAACGTCGTCGTCATCGTCGTCGTCGTACATTTCGACGAACGAGATAACAGGATACAAGGGCGAGCAGGAGGCAGGCACGAGGAAGCGACGAATAAGAAGCGACGTTAAGGTGAGCCTCGTGAGAACGGATTCAACGACGATAAGACGCTCGGAGAAGCGTCGCCGTAGGAGAATCGTCGCGGTGGCGGGCGGTGAAAAAAAATCGCGTAACGGTGACGACGAGCCCAAGATGACGATGCCGCTCGGTAAGGGGCAACAGCAGCAGCAGCAGCAGCAGCAGCGCCAAACGACGAGGAACGAACTTTCGGGAAACGAGGTCGTGACGCTGAGACCCGTTGCCGACGCTGCTGACACGATTCGGCGAGGGAATTCGATCCCCGCTGCCACTGTCACGGATAACAGGTTCGGGAAACTGCACTTTCACGTGACCTATTGGATGTTCTATCCGTTCAGCGAGGGAAAGGCCGTTTGCGTTCTGGATCTTGGATTTTTCGGTAGCTGGCCGATACCGCTGGTGGGGGGACGTTGCCTCGCGAGCCTCAGGGAGTACGGCAATCACGTGGGCGATTGGGAACACATGAGTCTCTACTTCAAGGTTATTATCTTCCTATTGAACGCGCATGCGCGGCCGCGCTTTTCCGCGTGTGCACGCAACCCGTGTGCGCATGCGAAAGTGCTTCGCCGCCTTTACCGGTCGCTCCTCTTATGCGGAAGATATTTATAATGCGTAAAAAGGAATTCAAGAGAGATTAGACGTTTGGTAGATTTTTGCTTCGAAGTTAGGCTACCGTGACGACCCGAGAATCAGGGTTATTTCAGCGGTTATGTACAATGAGGCCCAAAAAGATCGATTTTTCAAGAATTTGTCGTGAAAAAAACTTTAAATCTATTAATCTAGTCTTTCGGCCACTCTAGAGGCCGAAAAAATAGACTTTTTGGGATTTCTTTTCTTCAGAAAAACTACAAAATAAATCGAGATTACATAAAAGGGCGTTTATCATACATATCAGTGATTGTATATAATTTTTTTGAAACGATTCATTTCAAAATGCCGGCTGTGCAGCGTTTATCTCAAAACGGCGTTTTTTGGTTGGCCGGAAACATAACTCAGACAATTTTCAACCGAATTACATGAAATGTTGAATAAATCTTGAAAAATACATTGTCTAGGTACGTAGGATTTTTTTTTATATTGCATAGTCCATTTGTTATTAACAATTATCTGACGATTATTTACGCAAATTTTTCACTTTCCAAAAATTTGCCATCAACTAATACAAAAAATCAACCCTCGGACCCTACACTATCGGTACGAATCAAAGAACCTGCACGGGGTTACGCACACTGCAGTCCTCCAAGCTCCGCAACAACAGCGTATTCACCAAAATTTGAGCCAACGGATGTCACAAAACACGTTTAAACTTATTTCCGAACTCGATCGAGTAGGGTATTTGACTATATTAAGGCCTTAGGCCACAGTAACGGGCATAAAATCATGTTCGAAATTAACAATTTTTTTTCGTATGAAAAAGTGATTCACTCATAAAATTAATTACATGTGTATTTAGTATGAATGTCAAGCTGTTAGAATATATATATATATATATATATATATATATATATATATATATATATATATATTATATACATATATATATATATATATATATATATATATATATATATATATATATATATATATATATATATATATATATATATATATATATTAGGAGTACAACTTTGCAGTGACCGTTTTTTTTTCAAAAGTTTAAGGCTTTATTATAAAAAAAGTGGCTACATATTTTTTAATCAAAGTACTGCCCGTCGCTAGCTACGACCTCGGCCCATCTTTCAGGTAGCATTCGAATCCCGCGTCGATAAAAGTCTTGGTCCTTGGAGGCAATCCAGGAATCGACCCAATTTTTGACTTCTTCGTAAGTACCGAAGTGCTGGTCAGCCAAATCGTGTGCCATTGACCGGAACAAGTGATAGTCGGAAGGGGCAATGTCTGGAGAGTACGGCGGGTGGGATAAAACCTCCCATTTCAGCGTTTCCAAGTACTTTTTCACGACATTTGCAACATGGGGTCGGGCATTGTCATGCTGCAGTATCACCTTGTCATGTCTTTCGTTGAATTGTGGCCGTTTCTCTTTGAGTGCCTTACTCAAGCGCATCAACTGACGTCGGTAGAGTTCCCTGTGATGGTTTCGGATGGTTTGAGCAGCTTATAGTTCACAACGCCCAGCTGGTCCCACCAGATACACAGCATCACTTTGGATCCGTGAATATTCGGTTTGGGCGTCGATGAACCACCGCCGACACGTTTTCTCACTAATAGAATCCTCCCCGTAAGCATCTACAAGCAAACGGTGGGCCTCAGCCGCAGATTTCTTGATGTTGAAGAAGTAAATCATAACCTCCCGCAAATGCTGAGAATTCGGCTCGTAGGTTGCCATGTTTGAGTGCCTATAACTTTATAATGCATACACGTATCCGTTAGCTTTTTTAAATTGTTTACATTGGCAGAGCCTCTAGTTTAAAATGCCACTTTTTTTATTGAGCTAGGGCCACTACTTCGGCCGCAGTGGCTCTCTAAGTAAAACGGTCACTGCAGAGTTGTACTCCTAATATATGTTTCTATGTACAAAATGGCCGACTACTAATATTTACTTTTCTTACCTTTTTTTTAGGTGCTCCGCGGCGTGACATTTAGCATCCAGAATTTTTTACTTAGAACAAAAAACAAAAATTCTCGTCAATCTACATCAGAATACCTAGTGAAGTACGTATGGAATTTAAGAAAAATAGTTTCATTTAAAAGTTGTAGGTATTTTATCTTAAGAAATTAATTTTCAGTGAAAAATTTCGTTATAACTGCTCATAAACTGCTCATAAAAAGAAAAGTTTTCGATTAATAAGAAATTCCGTACGTACTTCTCTGCGAAATGCAACTAGTAACATAACTTTTAAATTTGAAGTAAATCGAGTGAAAAGTATTGAAGTTATTTGTTCCGCCAATTGGAAAAAAGTTGTTTCAAGAAGTTTCGAGTAGTCGGCCATTTTGTACATCGAAAAAAAAATGCTAACAGCTTGACATTCATACACTGAGAAAAAGAAATCGTTGAATGTGCAAAATGCATTTTGTGGTCTCGAAATGTTGTTGTTTTAACAGTTGCTCAGACACGCTAAATTCACACCACTAAAACTATCAGTTAGATTGAGAAAACGTTTGTTGTGCGGATCAAAAATCAAGTTTAACGTATTTAAAGATACATTTTGTTAAACCAACCGAATTTTGGTTGGATGAACGAATTTTTTTTTCAGTGTACTAAATAGATGTGTAATTAATTTTATGAGTGAATCACTTTATCATACGAAAACAAAATTTTATTCATTAATTTTGTTTATTGTGTAGGTTTGGTTTATTTTGGCTGTGAAAAAAATTTTATTCGTTAATGTTGTTTGTTGCATGGGTTTGGTTTATTTTGATCGAAAACATTTTTATTTATTAATTTTGTCTATTATGTGGGCTTGGTTAAGGCCTAAGGCCTCAAGACTATGGTTCATTCCTTTGTCATTTTAAATGAATGTAGTGTTTGAAAAGTATTTTCTAGCATTTGATCGCAAAAATATGCATTATTTACGTGTATTTCAATTGTGAAATTTGATAATATTGAACGTTTGCTCACGTGATCGAAAACGCTCCAGGATTGGTTGATCTCTAGTGACATCACATGCCAGTAAACAGATTATTGTCATTACGAGTCCCGTGACGAGTGATGAGCAGTTTTCTAGGTTAGTTCAGTGTTTTTCCGTGCTTTTTCTCTTCGTTTATAGTTATTTGTAGCGATTAGAGTTACAACATCATCAACTTTCAACCAAGAATGGAGAGGAAGCCTTTCCGTGAGACAACTCAGCGACGATATAGGCCCTTTACCTTGTTTACAGGCATGTGAGGTTACAGGCGTCACGTGACACCATATCTGACAACGTGAGCATTTTGGCGGTGTGATTGAACATTTAAATTTCATCGCCAATTTATATCGTAAAAACTGACATTCGCGAAGATAAAAAACTATTGTGAGCATGACATAATACAATTTACCATTTGGGATGATAACATAAGGGGCCGTCCATATATTACGTCATTCTAAATTTGGGGGGGGGGGTTCGTCTGCGGATGACGGTAAATGATGGATGAGGGGGGGGGGGGGGGTTTCGAAATTGACGTCATTCTTGTGATACCAGTTACTTCAAAATGTACAATAGTATATTGTACAACTAGAGTGGTTTCCCCGCATGAGTGATGAAAAATATTTTGCAAGTACCTAATGGTATTAATTATTGAACTCATTATTTATTTATTTATTACATAAGGTTTGTCTACATTATATTCGAGAACTTCAAATAACAGCGTACCTATGAAAATAGTTCGATCGAGCCAAAATGAATATGGGGAGGATACGGAGATATTACCCGTGATCCAGGATTTGCAAGAATGGGTGAAAACTCCGTGGGAGCTATCCAAAGAAAACTAAAGAATAGGGAAGAATAATATTATTATATTAATGAAAATTGCCAAAGTACAAAATAATAAAAGATGATTCTATAACAAAATGTGGGAGCTATCCAAAGAAAACTAAAGAATAGGGAAGAATAATATTATTATATTAATAAACATTGCCAAAGTACAAAATAATAAAAGATGATTCTATAACAAAATGTTTTAATGTTACCCAATTTTTCTCAAATCCGCAAATGTTTTAATTTTGCCAAACTGGTAATGACGTCAATTTTGCGAGAGGGGGGGCGGGGGTCATTAGGAAATGACGATAGGATGATTGTAGGGGGGGGGGTCGAAAATCAGCAAAAATCGATGACGTAATATATGGACGGCCCCTAATACAATTAACCATTTGAGTTGATTTCCGTCCAACAGTCCAACCCAATTGCGACGGCATTCGAGTGGCAGTCTTCAAGGCAGTCGATCGAATAAACAGCTTTCCGTTTCCGCACGAATCGCAAACAATGTTTCATTCGGGTTTCGTTTCTTTGCTGTTATCCAGGGCGACGATCATCCTTCATCGATGTACGTATCGGCCCACGACGCGGGTGCGTTCTACCGTTACGATAAACGAAGCGAAACGTTCCTGTACGAGGGTCAAGAGACGAGAAAGGGAATATTTCAAAAACCAATATTTCCAGAACGCGTTTTCACGTCGACGGGCAAACATCCGGTGTTGTTCAGCGCACGGGGCTCTCACGGCCTCTGGACCGCGCCGGGAAAACACAAGTTCGTACGTTTGCCGCGTTTGTACGACGAGAGCGGTTACGGTATCGCTTGGCCAACGTGGAAGAGAATCGAATTGTTGCCGGCCGACGACAGGGACGACCTGGCACCCGCGTGGATGACCTTCCGCGGCAAATGGGGCAATCCGCGCAACAACTGCCATCCACTCGTCAAGCTTGGCTTCAATATATGCGAATTCGTGGACGGTCCGACCGGAATACCGACCAAGGAGGGCCGGTTTCAGTGCTCGGGGTAGAACTCGATCTTTTCGTCGCAAAGGAAAACTAAGGGCGGACATTTTCCCGACTTATATTTATATAAATACTTAATTATTTATTGGAGCGGTCACGAGGAGTTGTTGCTTCCATTTCTCAAAATGTGCAGAAATTTTTGCGCTGCCTGTTGTTATTGGGAGGAAAAAGCGAAACGGCCTCCGATCACCGAACAGAAGCTCGGAGACTAACCGGAGCCTGCACAAGTTCTCGAAGGCACGGATGTGCAGTGACGAAATGTTTCCTCACTGCTGAGGAAAAATCTTTGAGAACCGCGGTACTTTGTGTACAAGCGCGATTGTGTATAGGCCAGCCCCCTGACACTGGCCTACTATTCCTATACGATAAACGAAAACGCGTTTTGTCCCGGCTTTTTAGTTCTTGAAAGCGCCACTACCTAGCGTTGGCTGTTATGTGACAGCCTTCGGCTCTAAATACTATGATCAGCTGAACGATTCGATACTTTCGTTTCGTGCTGTTATCGTTATTGCGATAACAGCACGTACTTTTACAGCGGTAACAGGATCCATCATACACGCGAATAATGGTTTTCGAAAAGTTGTCCACACTAGACTTTTATTTATGTAAAATATTCGAAACACCGGTGCAACGTACATATATATGCATGCCTGTCACACGACTACTAGCGCCACAGTGCGACGAGGACACTTTGCGAACAGCATTTATATACCAGTGTCAACCCCCTGGTATAGGCCACGGTCTAATATGCAGGTCTGGAAACTCCGACGATATGGATGGTTCGCTTAAAAAAAAAATCTTTCTCGTAGCTGCCACCAGTAGGGCGCTACTGGTAGATCGGTGCTCTGGAAGAGACAGAAACAGATTATCGGTCTCCAAGCGAATTTTGCGAATTAAAACACCTTACCACTTTAAAGCAATACCGGAGTACATACTTCATATTGTTAATTTATCCTCGAATGCACCCAACCTCCAATACCATACCCCAAATGTGTAATATCTCTGAGCGAGTACTATATTATATCAGTATATACATAAATATATTTTCTCACTATATATTTATATATATATATATATACTCGAGAGCAATGAAATCGCACATGTCAATATATTTTGAACAAAATGCAGTGCGCAATTTCGGGGTTTGTTGTTGTCCTTTTGGTTTTTGATGTTTTGATATTATTGGATAAATATTGCAATGACCTTCAGCCCACATTTAAAAAATAGCGGTTTTTTTTTATTTGAAAATAAATCATTTTTTCCAAAATATATTCATATGTGCGATTCCATTACTACCACTTTCGTGCCTTTTCTTTACTTTAAAACCGACAAACCGTTTTTCTTAATCAACAGAGTATTAAAACAACGCCAGGAGATTCGGATCTAAGACTTACACATAGCTGCAGGTTAGCTGCACATTAGCTGCAGGTACCTAAATTAAGGCATATAAACAAATTTTTATATATGGAAAAAGATACACAGATGATGCGTTTGTAACATTTTTTTTATTAATAAGTTGGGGAATGGGAGAAAATTACAACAAGAAAAACGACAATATTTGCGAAATTGTTTGCATCGAATTTTTATTGTGTGCACAATTTCGAGAGTTTTTTTAAACGACGAATTTTTTTTTCATTATCACATTTGTTTGGTGGTAGGTTTTCTGTCTCATTCTGAGTCTTACATAATATACGATTGCGTAGGATAGAATTTCAGAAGCGTGTGCCGTGCAAGGAAACGTGAATGTGTACGTTTCTAGAACCTCCTCGAGGGTTAGCTCGAATACATTTCGGCATGGTGAGCAAATAAATTTTACACAAGGAGCTGCTCATGCACGCATAACGGAGACGGAGAATAGGTTATATCTATTACCCGCGCTCGGGCACTTATTTCGTACAGCGCCAAGTAGTGGCAGCATTGAGAAATAAATTTTTTTTTTAGGGGACCTTCCCCTACCACCGTAAATTTCAAGGAGTTTCCAGACCTGTATACAGGGTGTCCCAAAACTCAACGATAATCTGAGACCGGATGAAAGGCCAAGTTATACCAGTTCTGGGAAAAATAAAAAAAAAATCCATATCACTCAGTTCAGCGATAATAGACATTTTTAAAAAAAAGTTGAAATTCGACACCCTTGGTCGCATTTTCAAGTCCTGTGATTACCAATGTCACAATTTCGCTGTGATTTTTTTAATTTCGTGATCTTCATTAACGATGCTATTAATCGCAACTACAAATTAATGCAAAAAACATTGTTAATTTAATAAAATAAGTTAAGTTCTAGTGAGTCATGGTTCACAAAAATATTGTTAGTTAAATTTGACACTTCATTTTGAAAAAAAATGTACTACACTACCCTTGGCAAGTTGTTTCAAAAGATGGCGCATTTAATCAAGATTTCAAAATGGTGCAACACTTGCCACTTTTCTTGTCATTAAAAATTTTATTTCTTATTTTTTTCAAATTGAGCTCATTTTGAACAACTCAACATTAGGATTTTTTGTTACTAAAATTTGTTATTTTTTGTTTCTGGTCTGAAATAAAATTATTATTTTTAGTAAAGAGGTAATTGAGTCAGTTAATAACCAATTTTTATTGTAAAAAACATATATTTTTTACAATAAAAATTGGTTATTAACTCAATCTCAAGACTCAATTACCTCTTTACTAAAAATAATAATTTTATTTCGGACCAGAAACAAAAAATAACAAATTTTAGTAACAAAAATTCCTAATGTTGAGTTGTTCAAAATGAGCTCAATTTGGAAAAAATAAGACATAACATTTTTAATGGCAAGAAAAGTGGCAAGTGTTGCACCATTTTGAAATCTTGATTAAATGCGCCATCTTTTGAAATAACTATTATTTTTAGTAAAGAGGTAATTGAGTCAGTTAATAACCAATTTTTATTGTAAAAAACATATGTTTTTTACAATAAAAATTGGTTGATGAAGATCACGAAATTAAAAAAATCACAGCGAAATTGTGACATTGGTAATCACAGGACTTGAAAATGCGACCAAGGGTATCGAATTTCAACTTTTTTTTCAAAATGTCTATTATCGCTGAACTGAGTGATATGGATTTGTTTTTTATTTTTCCCAGAACTGGTATAACTTGGCCTTTCATCCGGTCTCAGATTATTGTTGAGTTTTGGGACACCCTGTATAAGACCGTGGTATAGGCCTCCGAAGTAACTCTAGTGGCGCAGCCCTTGCGACGAGTTTTGGCAAAACTTGGATTGGTTATCGTCTGCTAAGGCAGTATGCCGGTCGCCATTTAAATCAGGTGTTTGCTCGAATGACAGTACCGCGAATGATGTTTACGTTGTAAAAACAGCGTTTCACGTCATATATTTGGGATTGTTGACGCGTGTTTGAGGAAAAACTTTTCCCATCACAGTCCTTTTCTCACCAGCAACAATTTCGCGAACTCCCGATACATGATGACTATCGAAAGTTTTCCGCCTATATTACAACATCCTTTATATAAATTTCCGATGCAAACAATAATTTACACAGAAATTTTGTTGTACGGCAGAAAAAGAAATTGTGTGCAGCCAATGTACGCAATTTCATTAACATTCTCTTCGTCACATACCTATAGATATGCATTTAGGGCGAAAGGAAGTCATGAGGATACATTGAAATGCGCAAGTAATCGTTATTAGTTCCATCAGACTATTTTATTTTATTTACAAGCACATTCCATTCACAATGTGAGATCTACAATTGATGATGCTTGCTCAAGCCTGACTCTTTCGTGTTTGTGCCGGTTTGACTTAACCGCCATGCGCCAATCCAAGCTTTGCCACCGGCAGCCGTTGCGCGGCGCCACCACGAAAGTTACTTCGGAGGCCTATAATGCGCTAGGACAGTGACAATGCTGAGTAGTTGCCAAAAGCGAATTTTATTAGGACGTCGAATAAGTTCTCGCTGTTTTCTAACAGATGGCGTTACCAGCGCTGCGTACACTGAGAAAAGAAAATCGTTGAATGTGCAGAATGCATTTTGTTGTCGCGAAATTTTGTTGTTTTTACAGTTGCTCAGATACGCTAAATAAGCTACAGTTTACACCACTAAAACTATCAGTTAGATTGACAAAACGTGTTTTATGCCAACCAAAAATCAAGTTGAACGTATTTGAAGATACATTTTGTAAAACCAACTGAATTTTGGATGGATGAATGAATTTTTCTTTCAGTGTACGTGTATTTCAAGGCCTTAGGCCACAGTAACGGGTATAAAATCATCGGCGAATTTAACAATGTTTTTTTCCTATGAAAAAATTATTCACTCATAAAATTAATTACACATCTATTTAGTACGAATATTAAGCTGTTAGAAAATATGTATTTTTTTTTCGATGTACAAAATGGCTGACTACTCGGAACTTCTCGAAACAGCTGTTATTCAATTGGCGTGACAAATAACTTCAACAATTTTCACATCGATTTACTTCAAATTAAAAATTTATGTCCCTAATTGCATTTCGCAGAGAAGTACGTACGGAATTTCTGATTAATCGAAAACTTTTCATTTTATGAGCAGTTTATGAGCAGTTATAACGAAATTTTACACTGAAAATTCATTTCTTAAGTTCAAATACCTACAACTTTTGAATAAAACAATATTTTTTAAATTCCGTACGTATTTCTCTAGGTATTCTAATGTACATTGACGAGGATTTTTGTTTTTTGTTCTAGGTAAAAAATTGTGGGTGCCACATGTCGCGCTTAAAAAAAGATAACAAAAGAAAATATTAGTAGTCGGCCATTTTGTCCTTCGAAAAAAAGAATATATTTTTTTTTATCAGCTTGATATTCATACTAAATAGATGTGTAATTAATTTGATGAGTGAATCACTTTTTCATACGAAAACAATTTGTTAAATTCGCACATGATTTTATACCCGTTACTGTGGTCTAAGGCCTTAAGATGATAACGCATCTATAAAGAAGTACAGGGTGCGGCACGAAAACTTGCTAATTTGATCAATTAAAAAAAATACAGTAGATATCAATGTAACACAAATTTAACTGACCAGACATATATTTGAAATTTACTTTTACGTGGTCTTGTAAATGACTTCGCGCAAGTGCCTCCCCCTATTGTCAATACACTAAAGCGTTCGATTTCTGAAATTTCTGTCCACTCTCCCAAGCGCAGCGACCGAAATATCGGCGACGGCTTGCCGTATGTTAGCCTTGGGGCCTTATATACACTTGTAGCGGGCGAAGGGACGTGATTTTCTTGATTTTTTTTTCGACGGGACAATAAATGTGTATTGAAAAACTGTGAACAACATCGACTAGTACATATTTTCATGCACTTGTACAATTTTTTTATTAAAACATATTTAAAAATGGCGGAACTCCAGCTGTCTTCCAGGAGCGCCTTCTTTTGAGCATCAGTTACGGTGGACATGATTACTCGAGAACGGTTCATCTGAAATCAGATTTTGAAAAAGATTTCATTAGTATATTGCATTGGCTTGGGCCTGGACGAAGGATTTGTAAAAAATTTGATTAAAAAAAAATTACGATAATTATAACAAAAAAAACACTTTTTGAAGTGCTAAATTTTCGGTTTTCTCGTTACAAAGATTTTTTTTTCAACAAAATTCAAAATCCGTCGTCCAGGTCCTAGCTATTATCATAATAAATAAGTGGTATAAATTTGGTGTGGATCGGATTAATAGTTTTTTTTAGTAATCGTGTCCACCGCAAAGGTGTTTCTCAAAAAAGACGATTCTGAGATAATCGCGTTTAATATTCAAGTATGTTTCTTTTACATTGAAAGTTAATTTATTCATACTAACATGGAGTCGTCGATTCCAGGGCCGTACAGTAATCCTTCTGCATCCTCTGCAGCCTCTAAAACATTGATTTGATACTGCCCACGAGCCATTCTTCCTTCTCTTGTGGCTGCTCGACAAGCGTAACACGCGACTCGTCCTCTTGACTGATACAGACGTGGGCGTTTCGGCCACAAGGCAGCCCGAGTGTTTCTAAAATGTTCAGTATAGAGATGTTGTCTTCATTGAATAAACAAGCAGATTGGCAACAAGCAGCTGAGATTTCAACTGGTACTGCTGTGCCGGAAAGATGCTTTAGTGTAATTTTCCAAATGAGTTGATTAAAACTTTCGTTATTATATTTTGTGTACATCCCCCAACGCATCTTTCTAAGAGTTCTTTCTTCGACAAATCTTCGTAAATTGGCTTAATAGCTTTCAAAACATCGGCAGGAAGAGCAGTGTAAGTGTACTTGAAGGATGATATTTCAGCCTTCTCATCTTTGGGCAGCGTTGTGTAACCTCTCTGCCACTCACACCATTAATTGGCTTCGGGCGGGCATTTTTCGTGTTGTGGATTTTTATCCGTCCAACTATAATGAAGGTATGTAGCCCAAATTTCATTTTCCATTTTTTTTCAGCAGATTCCGTGTATGTACACAACTGCTCCAAGTATATACGATGTGGAACCGTCGAACTCGTAGGTACACAAGCTAGGTAGGTAGGAAATTAAAAAGTTTCAAGGCCATACAGAATAATACAATAGAGCGGTGAGGTTTGAACTGCTTATTATGCTTATACAGTACTACCTCTCTAAGAGAGCCCTCGCTAAGAGAGAATTTCCCCGCCGTTCCGCTTGAGCGCATTTTATGGCTTCCCCCACCTAGCTCGAGCTGTCCAGTGTACCCGAGGCCTCTCGAGTTTGTCGCGGACAACTCGATAAGAGATCGCGAGCGATTTCAGAAAATCGCACGTCGCACGATTGTCAAATGGATAATATTCCTTTGTATAATAATATATACGTTTGAGCCGTAAAGTCGGAGAAAAAAACATGCACCATAATTAAATTTCAAGTAGTAATTTAATGCAAGTAAAATATATTTTAATAGACATTAACACAGCATAAAATATTATTGATATTGATAAAAATTATCGAGGCTACATTATACTAGAGATATGTTTATGAGTAGTAGTAATAAATGCAAATATCGTACAGCATGTACAATATGTATATATCATAACATATATACTATACATCAGAGTATAGACTCCTGTTGACGTCCGCAAGAATCGTAGAGACGGCTTCATTTTCGTGATCAGCTGGCGCTCTCTTATCGAGTTCGAGTGGAGAAACACATACACGCTACCACATGCGCGATTTTCGAGCGCGCTAACCTAGCGGTGGGGGAAGGCTTCGGCGACGAATTTTTCGAGAATTTCTTCCCCTAACCGCCCTAGACCGCTCTCTTAGAGAGGTAGTACTGTACCAAGCAGCTGCTGCTTATCCGGGCGGCGCGCGCCTGACGTTCGTGCGGTTGAAATACCTATAACTGCGAATCTAATGCTCCGATCTTTATGAAATTTGGTGAGAATGTTCTTGAGATATTGTACTTAAAGCCTTATATACGCGATTTCCCCGATTTTCGAAGGTACTTTTCTAGACGCGGTTAAAAAAAATGACGCATATATTGACAACATTTTTTACAGATCATTTATGCACATGGTTAAGTATATGTAAAAAAAAATCATAAATATTAACAAATGGCGAAGATATAACATAATAAAGCAATGTATTTTTTTTTGCGCGCGCGTTGATGGTGAAAGTTTTCAGCATCGATGTGGGTGTCTGAAAAGAATGAACATATTTATAATTGCACAACGAATGTATCTTCAGTGTGAACCAACAATATTATTTAAAAATAAATACTATAATAAAAATTCGAAACTTAATCTTTTTTTACTCAATTTTCTGTGGATATTTTATTTTTTATATTTTTTGGTATCATGGAAATTTTTGTTTCTCTGGTTCACACGATAGGTGACGATAATAAAAATATGTTGTAAAAATTTCAAAGCGATCTGAACCTTCGTTCAAGAGTCAGAACTTTCACAAGGTTCAAAAAAGTGAATCGTGGAAAAACGGCTCTGAAGTTGGCGGTTGGGCGCGCCGTGCGGTATCTATTATAAATGCAATCTTACCTTGTTTTTGGAATTTTTCAATTCCGTAAAGCTTAAAATATTCCTAACCGTTCAGGCTAATGGAACCGAAAATAACTAAAAAATGAAAATTTTTGAAATTTTTCGCTCATACAGGGTGTTTTTTTCATCTTGAGACTGCTAAATATCTCGAAAAATAAGCCTTATACGATAAAGATGTTCCAAATAAACCTTCAATAGTTCCCAAGGGGCAATTTAATCCTACAGAAATAAACCGCCTGCCAGCCCCCCTGGGGGTGGGGCGGGGGGGGGGGGACTTTGAAATCTTAAATGGGAACCCCTCTTTTTCATTACAGATTCGAATTATACATAAAAAAATACGTAACTTTTGTCTGAACTTTTTTTAAAATTTGGGATAGATGGCGCTGCTCTCGGTGAAGATTGGACAACCTTCCTTTTCTTCAAGGGAAATCCCCTCTGTTTTATTGCATAATGGAGCTACGTCGAAGAAAAGTAACTTTTGTCGGAAACATGTTTTTTTGAACTATCGTAAACATCTACTATAATTTTGTATCCGTTCTTAGCTTTACCCGGGATTAAGGACGTGGACCTGACGGAAATTTAATCCCTTTGGGGTGCTTCATTATTGTGAGTCCCCTTGCCTCTCACATTCGGGGTGTTTGATTATCGTGAGTCCCCTTGCCTCTCATCATTTAATTCAATAAGTGTTCAAACTGATGACCTTCAACTTCGATGCATTTATTGATCCGTACTTCGAATGATTGTACACAACTCAAAAGTTTGTTGGCTTTATGGTTTGCGCAAGCATTGGGGCCGTCCATAAATTACGTCATTTTAAAATAGGGGGGGGGTTCGTCTGCGGATGACGGTAAATGATGGATGAGGGGGGGGGGGGCGTTTCGAAATTGACGTCATTCTTGTGATACCAGTTACTTCAAAATGTACAATAGTATATTGTACAACTAGAGTGGTTTCCCCGCATGAGTGATGAAAAATATTTTGCAAGTACCTAATGGTATTAATTATTGAACTCATTATTTATTTATTTATTACATAAGGTTTGTCTACATTATATTCGAGAACTTCAAATAACAGCGTACCTATGAAAATAGTTCGATCAAGCCAAAATGAATATGGGGAGGATACGGAGATATTACCCGTGATCCAGGATTTGCAAGAATGGGTGAAAACTCCGTGGGAGCTATCCAAAGAAAACTAAAGAATAGGGAAGAATAATATTATTATATTAATGAAAATTGCCAAAGTACAAAATAATAAAAGATGATTCTATAACAAAATGTGGGAGCTATCCAAAGAAAACTAAAGAATAGGGAAGAATAATATTATTATATTAATAAACTTTGCCAAAGTACAAAATAATAAAAGATGATTCTATAACAAAATGTTTTAATGTTACCCAATTTTGCTCAAATCCGCAAATGTTTTAATTTTGCCAAACTGGTAATGGCGTCAATTTTGCGAGAGGGGGGGGTCATTAGGAAATGACGATAGGATGATTGTAGGGGGGGGGGTCGAAAATCAGCAAAAATCGATGACGTAATATATGGACGGCCCCATTTCTGATTCGTCCAATTATGTTTTTACGAGTTGTTGGCACTTGTTGATAAACTACAGTTTTTAAGAGACCCAACAAAAAAAAATCTGGCGACGTAAGGTCTGGCGATCTGGAAGGCCAATGTATCGTTCCGCCTCTACCAATCCAGCGCCATCTATCCCGAATTAAAAAAAAAAGTTCAGACAAAAGTTACGTGTTTTTTTAAATGTATAATCTGAATCTGTAATAAAAAGTAGGGGTTCCCATTTAAGATTTCAGTCCCCCCCCCGCGACAACCCCAGGAAGGGCGGCAGCGGTTCATTTCTTCGGGATTGAATTGCCCCTTGGAAACCATTGAACGTTTATTTGGGACTTTTTTGTCGTATAAAAAAATCACCCTGCATAAGGCCTCAAAGAATATGCAATACATTTTTTTCCATTTTTCCGACCTACAAGTGTATATCAGGCCTTGAGTTGGCCCGAGGAACGATCGGTGTAGACAATAGATTTCACATAACCTCATAAGAAAACATCACATCGGGCTAAATCGAGCAAGCGCGCCAGCCACTGAAGATCGCCTCTTAGGGAGACGATGAAAACTGTCACGGTTCGCGATGACAGTTTTGAGAGACGTTTCGCGGCATATACGAATCAGCAAGTTTTCGTGTCGCACCCTGTACTAAAAGCAAACTTGAAATTCAGTGTATGTCATTTATCCGAAGTGTAAACAACTCTTTTTGTCACAATGTTAAACATGTCAAGTTTCATGCCAAAAAGAGTATTTGCGTGGAATTTTATGTATTCAACATTGCAATATAAAGCACGAAATCTTGTCAATTTTTAAGGGGAGATATACACCTAGATGGTCGAAAAAATCGATTTAGAAGCTATGAACATTCCGTCGACCGTAGAAAACCTACACTATGGGCCTGGTATCGATGATTCTATGTAAGTTGACAAATTTCATGATTTAATCATTCTCAAATTTTCAAACGCGTGCTTCTCAAGACCACGTTTTTCAAATCGGTACCCAATATTTCTCGAAAACCAATGAACCGATTGCCTTGAGGTTTTTTGTGGTTATTCTACACACCATTATATATAGTTTTTGTTTTATAGGCAAAATAATAACTAAATGTTGGCCCAAAAATCACTATTTATGTTCAAACGTCCGCCACTTTGTCATAAATCGATATTTTCAAAATCTGCTATGACAAGTACTAGATTATATTATCCGGTACCGTATACGCAGATTTTTTTACGACGCTCCAAGGATCATACAATATCCTTGTATATTTTTTATATTTTTAAATAAAGAAAATTAAACATATTTTTGAATGTATCTACTTTTAGACAATTAAAACCCCAATGCGAAATTTCAAATAGTTTTCCTTGAAAAAATTCACAAAAATGACCTTTTTCCGGCTCCTAGGTGTATATCTCCCCTTAATGGGAACTCGAAGCAAAAAAGAAACCTTTATAAATCACAAATGTATATTTCATGTCGGAGGGCCTGCGTCCGGTGAGGTAACGTACCGATCATCGCGAACGTGAGCCGTGGCACTAGAATTTTCCACGCTTATTATTACGTCTGCGACTCACTGTCGGTAATACACTAAAGCCCGGAACGTCCGAGCTACGCGTCGTTCATGTTTTTCATCGAATAATGCGCCACCTTCCCCAAGGGGGCAACGCTAATACGAATCGTCGGGGAAAAACGGTTTTTCAGCTTCGAATAATACTTTATGATCTTAAAAAAAAAGTTGCAATTAATATCGTACCGAATACTTGCTAACTACTAAATTTTGACTGTTAAATTCGTATGAATGGGACGCAAAACTTTTGAGGCTAGTTTCGGGTTGAGCACAAACAATTCTGAAAGTCGCCCCTACTTCCTCCCAGACTGGTGTTACCACTTATCTTATCGAGCTTACAGCAATTGCTTTTGCCAATGCCAATAGAATATTCACGAATCGCGCTATTTTCACGAACCACCGAGGTAACATTCTCGTTCCGCGGGACAAAAAAGCGAATAATTTCCGAAAGTGCGAATTATTATGAATCTCGTTGACCTTTCGCGTAGTACCGAAACAATTGTCTTTTATCGGACGTTTATACAACCTTAGCCTGTCTTGTTCGCGAATTCGTCAATAATTGCTCGTCCGTGGGTAACACGCTCGTCATTCGCTTTGCGGGGGCGTTTTCTTTATGCTGAAAAACTACACACACACACGCACACACACGCACACGCACACACACGCGCGCACACACACACACACACACACACACACACACACACACACACACACACACACACATACAGGGTGTCCCAGAACTCAACGTTAAGCCGACACGGGGTGACAGGATTGATTGTAACCATCATGAGAAAAATCAGAAAAAAAATCTATCCCATGCAGTTTGAAAATTATGGGCATTTAAGAAAAACCTAGAAATTTGGTCAAACTGTAACCATTTTTCGGTTATTGTGAAACAAACCCAAACAAACCCAAACAATCCCAAGTTTCCTAGAATTAAGACTATTTGTTAAACTATGAATTTAAAATTTTCAAAATTTGTCTACTTTGAAAGGCCCTGCTTTACTTTTTTTTTGCTTTATTTTTTTTCTGATTTATTTTTTTTCTGATTTTTCTCATGCTGGTTACAATCAATCCTGTCACCCCGTGTCGGCTTAACGTTGAGTTCTGGGACACCCTGTATATATTCTTGAGAGTGAGGTGACTGTTGTCTACAGCTCTTTGGAAGCGAGCAAGCCGTTCAAGCGCAACTTCTTCACGCGACGAAAATTTGGCGCGTTTTTTCGCGAAAGACTCGATAGGCACGCGGAAACTCCTCGCAGAGGCGTCAAACCTTCAAGGTCGTTCGAAATTCTGTCGCGCATAAAGTCCGCTCGGGAGACCCTTCGAATGCTAATTAATTAAGGCCTTGGACCACAGTCACGGGCATAAAATCACGTGCGAATTCAACAACTTTTTTTCGTATGAAAAAATGAGTCACTCATAAAATTAATTACACATCTGTTTAGTATGAATATCAAGCTGTCGAAACTTCTCTCGAAACAGCTTTTTTCCAATTGGCGTGATAACTTCAACAATTTGCACTCGATTTACTTCAAATTTAAAAGTTATGCTCCTAATTGAGTTTCGCAGAAAAGTGCGTAGGGAATTGCTGATTAATCGAAAACTTTTCATTTTATGAGCAATTTATGAGCAGCTATAACGAAATTTTTCACTGAAAATTCATTTCTTAAGTTGAAATACCTACAACTTTTGAATAAAACAATATTTTTTTAATTCCGTACGCACTTCTCTAGGTATTCTAATGTAGATTGACGAGAATTTTTGTTTTTTGTTCTAGGTAAAAAATTGTGGATGCTAAATGTCACGCCGCGGAGCGCCTAAAAAAAGATAAAAGAAAATATTAGTAGTCGGCCATTTTGTGCATCGAAAAAGAAGATATATTTTTTCTAACAGCTTGTTTTTCATAATAAATAGATGTGTAATTAATTTTATGAGTGAATCACTTTTTCATAGGAAAATAAATTGTTAAATTCGTACATGATTTTATACCCGTTACTGTGAGCTACGGCCTTAAATGCGTTTGATAATTCCCTCGCGAGTGTGCTAGCGCGTATTGTCTCATTCCGAAACTTCGTCGTCGTTCTCGTCGTCGTCCTCGTCGTCGTCATCCTCATCCCCGTTGACTTCGATCCCGACACTTTTAATACCGTTTCGCAGTAGAGGAGTGCCCTTGTCCTTGCCAAGGACACGGGCGTGTATGAGAATATTCAATGGCGTGCCTGCTTTGCAACACAACAGCTGAACTTCCTCCTTCATTATTATCTCCTTGTAGGCCAGTAGGTCGACTTTCAATCTGCGTGAAAGAAAAAATCGATGTTATTTCATGGTTCGTTCGTAGGCATGTTTGTACGCGTGTATGTGTACGCGTGTGTTTGCGTCAGTGTGTGGGGACAATGGTTATGAAGAATTTCGACTGCGAGGATTGTTCCCAGAACAGCCAGATGAGCTGCGAGTTAATATTTTATAGATATTTTTACTTTTAACTCTTCGCGGTCACACGGGGTCCAAGGGACCCCACGCGCCACTTTGAGCCAAAATTAATAGAAGTTGTGGACAGCCAAGGAGGCTGGCCTGCCTTGTAAGGGTGCTTCGGAATGTCCTTTGTAAGTACCGATTAGAGTCGGACGACTCGCGACGGCCGTTTCGTCGTGGTAGTCGATACAAAAAAATGGGGTTATTCTGACCCCATCTGCACGTATATATTTTCGTAAAAAAATCGTATTTCTTTTTGTTTTCTTCGTGGGATCACTCTGCGTAATGTAAGTATGAATATGAGAAAGGTAAAAAAAAAATTCTATCAAGTTTGTATGAATTACTCCGAAATGTGAATTATTTGCGACGTACGTCTACGTCGTTTAAAACTCATTACAATACTACTTGGAAACCATTTAGTATGTGCGACAAGCACAGAGTTTTTATTTGTGTCGACTGTGGGGGACAAACTTGATTTATTCACGATTTTTTAATATTTTGTATTTTTAAAAATATTTTCCATATATATTGTGTTTACACTATGCTCGTAATTTTTCGAGCCGCTATTGCGAATAAGTTGCTAATTTTTCACGATTATCGTTCTTTTTTACAGCGAAATGGGCCCTCTTGAAATTTTCAAATAAATACCTTTTTTTAAACGCCCACTATGAAGCTATTTTTTTCCTTCAACTATCATATTTCAAGAGTATATCCCTATTTTTTTTAAATTGAAAATTGAAAGAGTTATGATTTCTTAAGTAAAAAATGGCTTTTTTTACGCATTGATCCTTTTTTTATTTTTTTCCGCCATTTTGAATGTCGATTACAATATTGTACTAAGAATGCGACATTCTAGAAGGTTCAAACTGACACCCTGATTTTTTATAAGCCCTTCGGAACAATAGAATCAACGTGGCAATCGTTTGAACATGGCTGGGGTCACACGGACCCCATGAGTTGCTGGCCGAGGGTGTGACCTCGAAGAGTCAAATGGAGAATGGATACACGGCGTTGATAACGAATTAATAATAATTACTTACTAATTATATTATTGAAATTGAGTTAATGCTTATTAATAATGAAGAAAAGTCATTATTTTTAATAATTGTTTTCACCGCTCGATTATGTATAAAAATATATAAATATTTATATATTGAGGAAGTAAAAGCAATTACTAATGGCACTTCATCAAAATGGAGAGAATAAATAAAATGTGCAATGGTGTAGATGGAATGGAAATTTAAGGGACTATATCAGTGTGACACTTTCCAAAAATCCATTTTTTTATGTCTTTTTCGACAGTTTATACTTTTAAGAATATCAATATCATTTATATCATTTATATCAATATCATTTTATCTTGCAAAAAACGATAGTTAAATCTTTAAACGCGTTTCTCTAGAAATGAGATTTTTCAAATTTGCTGACATTGTAACTCAAAGAGCAATTATCCGATTGACTTGAAATTTGAACTGAGTACTCTTCAATATATTTACTCTGCAATGACGTAGGATATTTTTGATTGGATGAAAATTGACGATTTGTCATTGAAAAAAAACCACCATTTTAAGGCAAAAAACAGACTTTTTTCATAACTACGCCATTTTGTTAGATTTTGATATTATTCGAAAATCCTACGTCATTGTACAGGAAATACCTTCCAGTTTAACGACATTTTTTCCTTTTTCGGTTTCAGCTACTCAATCGGCCGGAATCATGTCAGCAGTGGAAGAACCCTTTTTTTTTGCGCCTCCAAAGGCAGCGCATAAGGCGCTTGGATCTCAATATTTTTCTATGAAAAAATTATTTATAATAGGTCAAATGTAGACAAATATATTCTTAATTTTCCGAAACATTTAATTCAGTACTTTTCTTCCAAAACATTCCCGAAAACCACACAAATTTTCAGCGTTCACAATGGTATGGCCCCTTAAGGGAGTTGGAAAAAAAGCATAATAATTCAAATTGATCAAAAAATTCAATATGATTCGAGCAAGATTGACGTGTCGACATACTGGAAGGAATACAAATGGAAAGATATTGGGTAGACATAATTTTTTCGTCCCAAAAAGTCCAGTTTTGAGCCGACTAAGCGTCATTTGACGCGAAATTGGAAGCATCATTGGAGGAAGATTCGTTCTAAACGCAAGAGTTCCCGCAAATGACGCTTATTCGGCTCAAAACTCGACATTTTCGCACGAGAAAAATTATATGATGCTGATAAAAAATCGCTGATATTTCAAGGTTATGTTCTTGCCAGATGTCCAACTCCAACCTTAAGATATGACGTTTTACATCTGACGATTTCAACCATAACCTTCTGGTGGGGCCATCTTTTGTCAAACAGCGGAGATTTATTTGTACTATTTCATATTCACCTTAGGCCATCCTTGTCCTGTGCGAATTCAATCACAGAGCAATTGGGATTCGAGTTGGCTACTACAACAGCAGGGGCTATACTCTGACCTTCCCCGTGTATGCAAACGTTCCACGGAACCGAAAACTCTATGTGATATCTGGCGAAGAGTGAAAAAAAAGCGATGTAGAAGTGCATTTCACAGATTTATTTAAACGTATTTTTTTCCCGATAAAGAAATAGAGTTTACGGACGGACCGTTGCCAAAAAAGAATGAGATTTTTTTTCTTTTAGAACTGTGCTTTTGTGCCAATAAAACAGAATGGCAAAGAGATTTGAAAAAATAATTCTAAAGATAATGATTAATTCGGTTTATATCACGAAAATTCAAATGGGCGACGCTTACGCGAAATGCCGCACGATTGGCGCTGGCGGTCGTGACGTCACAACGTTATATGCTATAGAATTTTAGGTTACACGGCTTACGCGTCGGTGTAAATAAATGTGACACGTGGTGAGATTTTGCATACAAAAACATCTCAAAAACTCTTAAAAAGTGAAATGCTACTGTAATTCTCGTGCAATGGTGTGTGAGAGTGGTCTTGTGAAGACATGGACATTTTTATGGCGACAGAGTTTCTGAGCGACAATTCCCGATCCAACACTGCGGAAATGCATGAGGCCAAAGCTTTAGTGAAAAAATTGAAGTTTAACTTTTGACAACTACTTTTCGTTGTATTCGAACAGAGAGGAACGAAACCAGTCATACAACTGCATCGTTGCCATTTTTGACAGAATTAAGTACTACCAAAGAACATATGTCTCACATGGAAGCACAGGTCCCGTGTTAATATTCGGCACATAAAATATAGTATATATTTCCGCCGGTAGACTGCGCGGCGACAGATGTTTCGGCTTTTGCCGCGAAAACTAGCATGTTTCGGCTTCCACCGCGAAAACTAGCTTGTTTGATTTTCACTGTAAAAACTAGTGTAAAAGGAGTAAGTTTAAAACCTTGAGGATCTCATCGCTTGTACAATCTAACCAAAAAGAGCTTTGGTGAGAATTTAAAGTCCATCGTACTCAGGTAAAAATCGGGAAAAATAAACCATTATATAGTATTTTTTTTTAAATATGACAATTTTTTGCGTAATAACATTTTTATTTTATACTCGTTGCTTTTATTAACATTTTGATAATAATTATCAATTGACATCGATAGTAGTAATTGTTATAAAAAAGTAATATCTAAATTGTAAATTTAATGAAATATTTATTGTGATTTTCTATTTAAAAAATAACGTTATTGAAAATATTATTCAACAAATGTACTGTAATCTTACAGATGGTTATCGTCGAATATGTTTGAAAAATCTTACTGATGTTCGATTGGAATTAAACCTTTGTCAAGCATGGCCTGTAAATCTTTTTTTTCTTGGTGCAAGAGTCAATTTTTTATCTGACGTCTGTTTTAATTGCAACATTCGAACATCATCCGTGTTTTTGTTTTTTTTTTTTGAAGATTGTCATCTCTCGCTCTACTTGGTCAAAATCATTTTTAACGTGGATTGTATCGACGTAAAGTTGAATGGATATTTCCAGAATACTTGCAATTTTAATTGAAGTCCAATTAAATTTTTTTGAGAGGTCTAAAAAATCGTAAATTTCCGATAGCGGTCAAAGGAATTGGAGTAAAAAAATAGAGGCAAGACGTAAAAAAGCATGGAAGAAAAGTCGGAAACAATTCCAGTGTTACTGAAACATGTTAATTTTCGCGGCGAATATCGAAATCTGCTTCTCTTCATGGCGAAAACCGAAACTTGCTAGTTTTCTTGTCGGAAGCCAAAACATGCTCGTTTTCGCAATGATATCGAACGTACTTGTTTTCATAAGAATTCTGAAACATGCTACTTTTCGTAAGCAGCGTCGATATATTCTTCGGATGTCCGTGCACATCGATACAGGCAGCGCTTTAGGTGGCTAGCGTGATAACTAAGCATCACCCCACGGAATCGTGGCAGCGCTCCCATTAGACCTGTGCTCTAGTGTAATATATCTTCTTTGGTACTACACGAGCAGTTCGTATAACATTGCGACCGGACAGCGCGCTCTTTAACTCAATTGGGAAGCGCTCGGCGCGTTCTTGCCAAGCCGAATAGAATAAAATGTTCACTGCTATAATTTGATTAATTATTGTTTGAAAACAAATACTTTTGTTATAAAAACCACATATGATCTTTACAATAAATGTTTTTTAAAAATTAATTTAATAACCTAATTGGACGATGATTTTGGGTTGATACGTCGCGCTGCTTTGAGTCACAGATTTCGACCTCTCAAGTCTTGTGGCACAGTTAGAAATGTTTTATTTGGCGAACTTTTCGTGGTATTTACACAGCCAGAAAAGAAACAAGTCCTGTATGTCTTTATTGTTGTCATTTTTGACGGAATAGATAGAAAGACAAATAGATATAAGAGAGTAGATAGAAAGTGAAAAGTAAACTCGTACTCTGGCAAAAAAAATATTGAATTTAAATAGGATCTATTTAAATCAAATAGATTTTGTTCTTGTCTCAGGCCTATTACGATCTTATTTGTTTCAAAGATATATTTTTATTTGTTCCAGCTATTCTTTATCAATATTAAATATATTCAAATTGAATAAATAAAGATTCGATTTTATTTATTTACGACGACGACGACGAATAAATAAAGATCAATATTAAATATATTCAAATTGAAATGTAACACTTAATGAAGAGTTTTACCACAACGATTTTGTAGCGAAATTCGTCATTCCCTGGCCTTCAGAAATGATTTTTTTCGAAGAAAATATTTTGCCTATATGGAATCGAACCTAGAACTTACCTACCTATAGCTACGCATGCTGCCCATATGCTACCGAGTGCTTGTAAAATTTTCGTCGCAGAAATAGCATAAGAGACCAAATAAATTCCTATAATTATTTGTGATGTCGCATAAACTATATTAATTATTTAATATCATTGTAATAGTTAGAGAGTTTTATCGAATAACATGCTATACATTTTTCAAATATAACATATATATATATATATATATTAGTGTGGTCCTTATTTGGGATGTTTTTGAATTTTCCTGCGGACAAGGCAGAAAAAGTTTTGAAATAAATAAATAAAAAAGTACGCTGAAGCTGGAGCCTGTAGGCCAACTCAAAGTACTCCCGCCAAGGCCGTTAATTGTCCCATTTAATTTCAATGGAAACTCGGACCTACTACACTTTTTTTTGCCCCCACATAAATAGTATTTTGAAAAATCTGAAACTTGGCATATATCTTTCCAATAGTCATAGGCATTCCTCAAAAAATTGGGCGATTTACAGCGATGGAATTTTCAAAGTACCAGCGCGTCAAAGTTGCGTCTTGAAGTAAAAAATCATCATTTAACGAAATAAATGGATTGATAAACAATATCAAACAACTAGATATACTTACATGAGTTTTTACAAATTGTATGAACTAAGAATTGTTACATTAAACAATTATTGTAACTTGTTTAAAACAATTAAACAATTGTGCAATTACAAATTAATAGACAAACGAATTTCTGAAGTATCGGTAAACAAACTCAGGAATCATTTGTGGTACCTAAGTCCAGAAACTGTTGCACTGGCATTTTTTGATGAAACATTGTCGAATGAAACGAAAAGACAAATGGTGTCTAGGCTGAGCATCATTGACGACGAAATAGATTGTCCGAAACGAGTGGAAGTACGTGACATCGCAAGCTTGCGTAATTTAACTGTCGAGTCATTCGTTTCGCCTCAATCGCGGAAATTTTTCGAACGTTTTGACATAAAACAAGATTTTTTAAAGAGTGATCCAACACAGTGGCCCAAAGATCGTAATTATAAAACAGGCCTTCAGCTGGTAAAACATCTAAAAGTTGTAAACGATACTGCGGAGAGAGCAGTTAAATTAATTCAAGAAGACAACGAGATTTTATCGAAAGATGTTGCGCAAAAACAATTCATTTTACAAATTGTATCCGAGAATAGAGCGCAATTTCCTGATGCTCGGCAACGTACCGTACAAGAGATTTATAAATCATGTAAACTCACTGTACCATAGTTGTTTGATCTAAGCTGTGTTAATAAAAATGCAACTGTAAATTCGAGTAAAAATAATGTGTCTCGTCATAATTACTGCAACGACATGTTTAATGTAACAATTCTTAGTTCATAAAATTTGTAAAAACTCTCATGTAAGTATATCTAATTGTTTAATATTATTTATTAATCCATTTATTTCGTTAAATTATGATTTTTTATAATACTTCAAGACGCAACTTTGACGCGCTGGTACTTTGAAAATGCCAACGTTGTAAATTGCCCAATTTTTTGTAGAATACCTATGACTATACGAAAGATATATGCCAAGTTTCAGATTTTTCAAAATGCTATTTAGGTGGGGGCAAAAAAAAGTGTAGTAGATCCGAATTTCAATTTAAATTAAATGGGAAAATTCACGGCCTTGGCGGGAGCACTTTGAGTTGACCTACAGCTTCCAGCCTTAGCATACGTTTTTATTTATTTATTTGAAAACTTTTTCCGCCTTGTCCACAGGAAAATTCAAAAACACCCCAAATAAGGACCACCCTAATATATACAGGGTGTCCCATTTTAATCTTACACCTGAATTTTCTCGAAAAATATTGCTCGGACGAACTATTGTGTGGAACAAAACTTCTAGGGATTGAAGGGGGACGTTTGAAAAAAAAAATTTTGAGGAGCCAAAATTCAAAATGGCGGCGTTACAAAGGCTGGCATGTTTTTTTCAAACGGAAACATAACTTTTTTTTATTGCCAAAAAATTTGTCAGCTGAAAACTAAAAACTTTTGTTGAAAATTTTTTTTGATAAAGTTCATAGTTTTCTAGTGAGAACATCATTTTCAATTATTTCAGATGTATCCAGGATTTGTGTGTGTGTGTGTGTGTGTGTGTGTGTGTGCGCTTTGGCTAACGCAAATGCCGGTGGTAGGGACAATTAGACTAAATGTCTCACGGCAAGCCGCTCAATGTTGTATTTTCGAATGTATGACCACTTGAACAAAAAAAGAATCAAATTTTTTTGTTGAAAATTTTGTTTTTTTTTGTTTTTTTGTTTTCAAATTTGGACGATATTTCATGAGAAAATTTTGGAGGAAAATCAATGAAAAATAATTTTTTTCCATTTTAATAGCGTTTGTGCCATTTTCAGGCCCAAAAACGTGTTTCTTTAAATCCTTGACGAACTTTGATCACGATGGGTAGAAAAACACACACACACACACACACACACACAAATCCTGGATACATCTGAAATAATTGAAAATGATGTTCGCACTTGAAAACTATGAACTTCATCAAAAAATTTTTTCAACAAAAGTTTTTAGTTTTCAACTGACAAATTTTTTGGCAATAAAAAAAAGTTATGATTCCGTTTGAAAAAAACATGTAACGCCTTTGTAACGTCGCCATTTTGAATTTTGGCTCCTCAAATAAATTTTTTTCAAACGTCCCCCTTCAATCCCTAGAAGTTTTGTTCCACACAATATTTCGTCCGAGCAATATTTTTCGAGAAAATTCAGGTGTAAGATTAAAATGGGACACCCTGTATATGTGTATATATATATATATATATATATTTTTCTCTCTCTACCCCACCCCCTTTTGATGTGTGAGTTGCAATAAAGACAGACCATTATTTCAATCAAATAGAAAAATCCTTGACTCTACGAAAATAGTATTTAATTTAAATTTAAAAAATTAAATAGATACATTTAGTGGATTCAACTAAATTGTTTTTTTTAAACAGATGAAACCGATTCATAGATTTATTAGGATTGAATAAAATATTTCGTTATTAGACGATATTAAATAGATTTCGATTTGAATAAATAAATATATTTAAAAGAAATAATTCCAATAATGGAATGTAATTGAACAAAATTTGATTTCGCGAAAAATCTAGTTAATTCGAAAAAGAAATCAAATCGACGCAGTTAGTTAATATCAATAGAATTTTTCTGTCAGTGTACACGAGCAGTTTCTATACCGGCTAGAACATTGTGACGTCACAGCGCGCTCGGTTAAGTTCGGATACGTTTGGCGCGTTTTCGTCGAGCCTACGAAAATGAAAGTTTCAAAGTGCTATATCTTCGTTAATGGTCTGAAAAAATACTTTTCTTATAAAAACCGCACATGTACTTTACAATGGAAAAAAAATCAATTTTATAACATAATTTTGGGGTTAAAGTTTTATTTGATTTGTCGAGATGTAAGGCTCTCCTTGAATACTATCACACGT
Organism: Ophion obscuratus; assembly: GCA_964007375.1. Classification (NCBI taxonomy): domain Eukaryota; kingdom Metazoa; phylum Arthropoda; class Insecta; order Hymenoptera; family Ichneumonidae; genus Ophion; species Ophion obscuratus. The sequence goes on along the minus strand of OZ023321.1, from coordinate 15,270,878 downwards.
ACTAAACATACTTGGGAGGTCTTCAAAGAAATAATGAAAAATAATATGCCCTATGTGGGAGCCCTTATGTATGTTCGAATCGTAATTGCCTGTGATGAAGTTGTAGAAAACCGAGATGCGCGTCTATGTGGCCGTGGCGTTGAGGCTGTATCATTATATTGCTGTCTCGGCCCATCCCACTGCCACCGCTAAAGTGCACGTGATGTTCTGAAATCGTAGTACGAACTTTGGCGATAGAAAAGTTCGAATATCGAAGAAATCGAAGTTGGAGTTTAAAAAAATCAGAATCGAGCATTTGTGATCGTTGTCATCCAGTTTGTTACAAGTGACACATTGAAGAAAAAAGCTTAAGCTTCCTAGGCTGAATAGATGAACAAAAAATTGTTTATCGTTTATTTTGAAAATAATTGATTTCTTCGAACTAACGTTACGTGGAATGATCGAACATTTTGGTGACTCGTCTCAATACATGGTTGATTCTTTTTCTCCCTATAGGATTTTGTAAAGATTTTTTAATTAATTTCGAACGAAACGAAGATATTTTGAAACGTTCCAGTTATTCATTAGCGCAGTTTAGTCGTGCTAAAATGGTGTAGGAATGTTTAAAAAAAATGAAATATGGCAAAATATAGGGACAGTCGGAGGCTGGACGTCGAACTATTAAGGGGTTAGGCTACTGTGACATTTTTTAAACATCGTTCGTCGCTTGATGCAATCAAATTGAAGAGGAATTTCCAACGCAAATTGAAGGTAAACTTATGATTACAACGATAGAACTCCAAGTAAAACTTTAAGGGATCATCACAGTCTAAAATTTGCAAAAAATCGATTTTTTTTTGCATTATTCGATAGTATAGACGGTTATAAATGTGGATCCGGCATCGCTGTTTGATCGTAACTAGACAATTTATACGAAAATTCCGCACTCGAAACTTCAAACACGTTTTTCTCGAAATGTCGTTTTTCAAAACGGTGTACACTCTTAAAGGAAGAGTTTTTAAGCTATCCCTCTCAAATGTCGATAGAACATTCTTTACGTCATTCCTTATCTTGCTATGGAAGCTTTTTTTTTAATCTTCATATTTTTTTAACGAAAAACTGTCGAAAAAAATTGGATAAATTCGATACTTTTTTTCAAACCACCGCCATTTTGTCAATTTTAATTTTTTTAAAACCTCCACAGGAAAATAGTGGGTTTTATACTGATTAATAATCTTTTTACAAATTTTGTTTCATTTTCAACCGTTAAAAAATGTAAAGAAAAATAAAAATAAAATAAAAATAAAAGTAAAAAAATTATTTTCTGTTTTGTCATGAGTGCTTTGATTTGACATAGAAAAAATAAACAATTTTTCGACCCGTTACACTGTGATGATCCCTTAAGGAGGTTGGAGCGCTTCAGTTGAGTCAAATGATGTTTTATAATTTTTTTTCAATGAACCTCAAAAAATGCATACGAGGTACAGATTCATTCTGTATATGCTTTTTTTTAAATATATCATTAAAGGGCAAAATTATGCCTTTTAATATTCTTATTACGTAAAGTAGAAAAACTTTTATGTTACTACCAACTCGAAAAAGTATAACATTGTCGAGGATTATTATGAAAAAACTACGACAACGAATGTTTTATACAATTCACAATGAAATTTTGAGTAATTTATAATTATGCCTGTTTATATCTACGTCACGAGCTTATTGGTTTACGATGGACAAGATGATTATTCTTTTTTTCTAAATGTTTACAAACGTTCAGTTTGCGTTAATCCATTGTTAGAAATAGTTTATCTTGGTGCTAAATAACAAAAAAAATTACATAACCTTTAGTGTGAAAGTGTTGCCCATCTAGCCGCACGTTAAATGACATACATTAAACTATTTTTTATCTCTGGTGGTTGGTGGTGGAAAAAGTTAAAAAAATTCGTAAAGACACAGTATAGTCTAAACAATAACGTATATTTTTTATTCAATTTAACCTTGGATTGTGGCTAACGCTCCAACCTCCTTAAACGAGTTTTCCTCGAAACTATGTTTATCAAAACGGTGTACACGATTTCTCGACATCTAATGAACAGATTGACTTGAAATTTGTTATAGCTATTCAGTGTAATAGTAGTTGAGTCTTGACCGACGTTTTTCTTCTCAACAGTTTTTTTCATCAGCTATTGTCAATACTGTTATTTGTCCTCGAAAAATCGAAAAAAAATTCAAATTTTTTCTCGTTCGTGATTGAAACACGAGAACAAAAAAGCTCGGTCAAGTCTTAGCCCGTATTATCTATTTTAAGAAAAAAAAAAACATTTTTTTCAAAAGTCCTTGACGGGATTGTTTATAACTTCTTCAATTATCAATAATTTTTTATAAAATTTGGTACACGACTTTGTTAATGTACGTACAAAAAAACATCCAAACGATTTTTCAATCATCTTACTTGTTCCTTCGATATTAATTTTTTTAAATAACCATGATATTCGGGTCGTCACCACGCTCCCCTTAATTGACTTTACGGTCGGATCTGGTAGCGTCGATCGTGTTGAAGATTGCATCATTGCAATGCAACGAAAGTTCTACTTTACATTTTCATTTCCTTATTTTTTACTATTAGACAAAATCTCGTTTGCAGATATGCATCTCAGAATGAGTATCGTAAAAAAAAATATTAGGAAATTTTCGTTGACGAAACTCTGCCAAAAGAAATAAAAATTGTGGTATATTAACTCTAACTTTTATTGGATTCCAACGGAGGAAACTTCAATTTCGTTCATGTCGAGGCAACCTTGACTTTGATGTAACGTGTTTGAGTAAAATTTGAATTTAAAATACTCGGCTAAGCTCTTACTTCCGGCAGAGGGGCGGATGGGAAATAATCAAGGCACGTGAGTGTTATATGGGTCACATTCATATTTGGACCGTACCGCATAAGTGAAATTCTCGGTCGCCACCGCGCGTATACGTATCGACTCGATTCGTTAAATATATATGTTACGGGGCTACATTCGACGTGCTATGTTGATCAGTTGAAATATCATACATGACGGGATCAGATAACGCAATTCGTGCAACCTACCTTTATCTCCCATGTCTGGTGAATTATCCGGCAAACTTGATAACAAACCGTTATAAATTGAAATGTACACCCTGTCGGTGATTGAATTCACTGCAACGATGCACCATGCTGCAACGAACACGGGACACTGTTTTGGGGAAAGACCAATGCGTTGTTCGCCGCTCATTGAGGGCAGCACTTACACCTGCCGCCTGGTGGCGCCGTTCCGCGGTCTTTACGCGTAGCTCACGTCGAACCGGGAACGCATTCAAAAACGAATTTATCAAGTGGTTTTAGGTACACGTAATCGCCAAAATATTTTTAAAAATCAATTATTATCATCAATTAATAATTTAATTTAATAATTGATGATTAAAATCATCAGCTATTATCGTTGTATGATCCTGCGGAATTTAATTCCTTATGACAGGAAGTTTTTATTTGTGCAGAACTGTAATTGATGTCTTTAAGGAAAATTCCTGCGGAATTTAATTCCTCATGACATGATGTTTTTATTTGTGCAGAACCGTAATTTATTTTGGGAGTATGAAAAAAGGAATAAGATTTCTTTTGAGAGTGCTTATTTAACACATATTAAAGTATACAAGAAAAAATATCATAATTTTCATACAAAATGGCGTCGACAGAGCCCATCTTGAAAAACGGGTTTTTTTTACAAATAGCTTCACGGGAGGACGGTTTTTTCGTAAAGTATAAGACCTGGAACGAAAACCAAAAAAAAATATAATGTATGTATTATTAGCTATAGGACTACGTAGGGATTTTTAAAAATGAAATTTAATGAAATAAATTAAATTAAATAAATCGATTTTTTGCCCAAAAAATAAGCACTAAATTGTTTATAAAAAAAGTGTACATTCAATCAAAAAACGGCTACGTACTCCCATAGAGAATGTAATTGTGAAGGTACTACCAAAATTTCAAATCGATCCATGCAAAGGTGTTCGGGTAATCTGTCCTCCCAGTTTGAAAAAAGTGTTTTCGAAAAAAATGTGTTTTGAAGTTGTACGAGGCGCCTGAAAGAAGTCCGAGGCGCTGCGGCAAAATCGATAATTGAACCTTAAAAAAAATCGCTACGGGACCAATTGCATATTGTTTTTATGACCCCAAAGTATTTTTTAAGCAACAAAAAAAAACGATTTTTCCAACATCCTAGAGTGGGGTTATTCCATAAGTGCGAAAAAAACTGATCGGGTTTGTTTGAGTTCATTTAGGGAGTTTGATTCTTTACAAAACTATCATTGATGTATCTGAGTGGGGAAAATTATCTACGCAAAATGTGTCTCACTCTAGCCCGCACATGTCGCGTGGTACGCGGGTCATTCGAATTTAAAAGGAAAAACGAAAAGTCAATAAAAAAACCAAATCATATCTTTAAACTAATCTGATTAAGCTGAACTGGCATAAGAAACAAAAACATTATGAGGTTGAAGTTTACATCGTTGGAACGCAACAAAAATAAATATGTCTGAATTCTTTCAATATATTTTGGCATATTTCACCTACAAAAATCATACAATCATTTTTTAAGATGTTAACTTAACGATCTACTATATAAATCTACGTAAAAAAGATCTCGTATAATAATAAAAGTAAGGACATTGGAATTTAAAAAAACTTTTCGTTGCGTTCCAACGATGCAAACTTCAATACCACGAAAAACGTACTTTTAGTATAATTATAAAACTTTCGTATGATCAGATACTTTTTTAAAATGTTTAAATCTACGAAAATGACAGGCTGTCGAAAAGACGTTCGATTTTCGACCAAAAAAACACTTCAATAATTTGTTATTAACAGATGGATAAACATGGCAGAAAGTCATCCGGTCATACGATCGAAAATTTTATAAACTATCCTCTGTCCAAATTTCGAGGGATTAAGCTACTGTGACGATGCAAAAATCAGGGTTATTTGGAAAAATTAATTTTGAACGAATAAGTAATAAGGTGATTGAAAAATCGTTTGGGCATTTATTTGTACATCCAGCTAACACCCATCCTACCTCAACAAACATATACAGTTTTGAAAGCATTTTCAATCCTGATATTCCTACTTTTTAAATAAATAATACGTATTATTAATGAATTAAAATGTCAGGTCATTTTGAGATTCCCTTTACAACCTCGTGAAGCGCCTTTGAACGTGAGGGGCAACGGTGCACTTGGTGTTAGCCATCCGGTTGATCGGAAACAAGAAAAACGAGTTTTTTTTTCTCAAAATAGATAATATTGGCTAAGACTTGGTCTAGACTTAACCGAACTTTTTTTGCTAACGTGTTTTAATCATCTGGAAAAAAATGTAATTCTTTTTCACTTTCTCGTGGAGAAATTACATCATCATTGTTAATAATTAATGAAAAATATGTTAAGAAGAAAAACGTCGGTCAAGACTAAACTACTATTACACTGAATAAGTGCACTAAATTTCAAGTCAATCCGTTCGCAAGATGTCGAGAAATCGTGTACACAGGTTTGAAACCATAGTTTCGAGAAAAACGCGTTCAAAGTTTTACTAGCACTTCTATCGTTGTAATCATAAGTTCACCTTCAATCTGCTGTTCCTGCACCATATGTTGGACCTTCCTTTCCAATTCGAGTTGCGTCAAGCGACGAACGAGCGTTCGTCATTTCCACAGTAGCCTAACCACTCAAGTGAATCAGTCTCCTAGATTCTGCGATACGACTTACGCCTAAAAATAAAAATTGTTTCGAGAAAAGAGCCGAAGAAAAAAGAATTTTCATTTTTTAATATTCGATTTTTTTCCGCCCAATGCGAAAAAAAACATTAAGGCGGGATATACATTTACGATTATAAAATCGATTTCTTTTTTTTTTTCTAAACGATAGAACTACATATGTAGAATATTTTCCAAAAGTTTCAAAGTGAAATTCGAAAAACTTCAAACGTTACAGCCCGTCAACGCTGTGCCTCACCGCTCGTATTCGGAGCGGGCGTGAACTTCAAACGCGTTTTTCTCAAAACTGCATAATCGAAATTGGCGTGCAGGATTACTCAAAAACGATTGATTTGAAAATTGGTAGAAATATTGATAATATTGGTACCTTCTACTTGACGAGATTTTTTTTTGAAAAATTGGAAAGAGACGACTTTTTTAATCCACATTTTACAGAAATGTTGTGTGAAATTTTGATTTTTTTTGTAAATGCGTGGCATTTTCTTAAATTTTCATTTTCTTCATTTTAATTACCGTCACATGGATAACATACATGTTCTAACTAAAAAAAATTTTGAACTTTTTTGCAAATCAAAGTCTACGGGAAGCTAGACTGCACGCCGATTCGCAACTCCCGCGGCGACCTCGCTGTAACACTCTGCCACAGCTCCGTCATTTTGATGATGAATGAATTGCAAAAAATTGTTTTTTATACTGAAATATACTTTTAAGGGGTTAAAGCTGTGTGACACTTTCAAAAAATCGATTTTTTTTGCCTTTTTCGACAGTTTATACTTTCAAGAATATCATTATCATTTATATCATTTTATCTTGAAAAAATCGATAGTTAAATCTATAAACGCGTTTTTCTCGAAATGAGATTTTTCAAATTTGCTGACATTGTAACTCAAAGAGCCGATTGACTTGAAATTTGACCTGAGTACTCTTGAATATATTTACTCTACAATGACGAAGGATATTTTTGATTGGATGAAAATGGACGATTTGGCATTGAAAAAAACGACCATTTTATAGGCAAGAAAACAGACTTTTTTTCATAACGACGTCATTTTGTTAGATTTTGATATTTTTCGAAAATCCTACGTCATTGTACAGGAAATATCTTCCAATTTAACGACATGTTTACTTTTTCGGTTTCAGCTACTCAATCGGCCGGAATCATGTCAGCAGTGGAAAAACTTTTTTTTGCGCCTCCGAAGGCAGCGCATAAGTCGCTTGGATCTCAATATTTTTCTATGAAAAAATTATGTAATATAGGTCAAATATAGCCAAATATATTCTGAATTTTCCGAAACATTCAATTGAGTACTTTTCTTTCAAAAAATTCCCGAAAATCACCCAAATTTTCAGTGTTCACACTGGTATATCCCCTTAAAGTATACCTAAAGTTTGATAATTGTAGAATAATCATTTCTTATTTTACAAATCCCTCAAAATTGCTTATTTTTTTCCTGTCTCAATGTATATCCCGCCTTAATGCGGTAATAATATGAAATCCGTCGAATGAGTAATTTGCAGTCACGTTATGCTAAATTGCACTGCGTAATCGTCGTGTACAATGTATGCGTGTGTATTCGCGGTTAACTTATGTCACGCTGCCTCTACAGAGTGCCAGCGCCTCGTTTTTCTAATCGATGCACATACAATTAATCCAATAGCGTAATTACGATTGCCGCGGTGCTCCAACATCGCCTGGCACGATTTTAATTCGTTCTTTATTAACTCAATTACCTAGAATTGATGCGAACCGTCTCAAAGCACCGATACGAGTTTTATTCTATTGGATGTCTACTCGTCAAGCTTATATTCCTCCACGATGAGTAATAGGCTTTATTCGAAGTTTATTTTAATTTTTTGTTCTCGAAGCGATGACGAAGCAGGAAACTGTGAATTGTTACCGATCCGCTCGGTACGACCTTGTTCTCTCGCGATCTCCGAGCTTTTAAATAATAGCGAATAAATAAGAATTGAGGTTACCGTAACCCTATGCACTTCAGAATTTATCTACGCTCTTTGTGATCTCCGTGTCGATAATAAACGTTAACGCCATTCACTGCGCATCTGGACGGAGAATCTTGCCAACGTAATACACGGTCATTTCATTCCGGTCTTGCGATTTTTATTGAATATTGCTCGTCGAGATAAGCAAAATAGTACAGTCGTGCTGTATATTGGAATCGGAAAAAATTAGAAGAAGGCTAGTTTTTTGACAGGTGATTTTGTAGGTGCCACGGGTGCTAAAACGAAGTTTGCCTAAAAATCGGGGGGTAGGGTTTTTTTAGGGGATGGGGGTGGTTTAATGTCAAACTACAACCCCTACGAGGTCGGCGCCGGGAGACAAAATGTTCAGAAAAATCCGAGTTTTATTTTTGTCCATAGCGCCAAAGTCGTGGAAGTTCATTTTGGGGGTGAAAAAGTGGGGTGAAATTTTGAAAAATCAGTTTTCATTCGATAACTCTTTAGGACAAATTCATACAATTTTCGTTCAAATGAAAACGTTTTAGCCCTTGAAAAGACGCGTTGATAGAGAATTAACAAAAAAATTGTTTATTGAATAACTCAAAAACAATCGATTTTTCGGGGATGTTTCAAATGTACAAAATGTAGAGAATAATTTTCTCTATATTTTCGTTCCTATGCACAACTTTTGAATTTTGCTTTTTCGAACCCATCTCAGGGGTTGAAAATTCAAAATGAAAATCTGAGAAAACTATTGACCGAAACTAAAGAGATACGAGTTTCGCACTGTGGACATAAATGTAGCTGAGGGTTCAAGCTACAATTTCTTCCACGGCGGCGAATTCGTGCCGTCAATAGTTTTCCCAGAATTTCATTTTGAATGTTCAACCCCCGAGAGGGGTTGGAAAATGAAAAATTCAAGGGTGGTCCATAGCAACGAAAATATGGAGAAAATTATTCTCTACATTTTGTACATTTGAACCATACTCGAAAAACCGATTGTTTTTTAGTTATTCAATAAACTATTTTCTTTTTGGTTTTTTAACCATTTTTTGGGGTTGAAGATATTATTGGAGAGTGATGATCGAATACTCGATCGACGCGTCTTTTCAAGGGCTACAATGTTCCCATTTGAACAAAAAACGTACGATTTTTTTCTAAAGAGTTATTGAATTAAAACCGATTTTTCAAAATTTCGCCCCACTTTTTCACCCTCAAAATGAACTTCCACGACTTCGGTGCTGTGGACAAAACTAAAGCCCGGATTTTTCTCAACATTTTGTCTTTTGGCGCCGAACTCGTAGGGGTTGTAGTTTGGCATTAATCCACCCCCATCTCCTTTCACCCCCTAAAAAAGAACCCTACACCCCGATTTTTAGGCAAACTTGGATTTAGCACCCGCGGCACCTACGAAATCACCTGTGAAAAAATTAGCCTTCTTCTAATTTTCTCCGATTCCGGGTTTTTTCAGCGAAAGCACGACTGTACTAAAATGAAAATCAGACGAATAATTTCATACGATCCAACAGTCGAACAATGAAGGCGGTATACCACTCTGACGGAAAAAAAAATTTGTTTTTGATTTTGGCCAAAGTATATACATATACATATACACACAAAAATACGTGAAGAAAGGTTCAAGCTCAAATATTGAAAATTGACCAAGTTACGAACGATTTAGTGAGAGCAGTTAGCGCAACGAATTTACGTATACCAAAACTTTCAATCCCATTTTTCTCTATGTGAGTTCTCTCGACCTGGCCGGAATCATAACTCTAGCTATAATTGTCCGATTTTCGATTCAAGGGGGAATATACCTTTGTGAGGCCAAAATCAAGGGTCACTTTGACAACTTATTTAAGAAAAACAAAACAATATTTTACATTCGGTTTTTTATACATGTTAGTACAAGTTTTAAGGAGATTGGAGCATTAGCCACAATCCAACGTTAAATTTAACTTAAAAAAATACATATTATTGTTTAGACTATACTGAGTCTTTACGAATTTTTTGAACTTTTTTCACCACCAAACACCAGAGATGAAAAATAGTTTAATGTAGGTAATTTAACGTGCGGTTAGATGGGCAAGACTTTCACACTAAAGGTTATGTAATTTTTTTTTGTTATTTAGCACCAAGATAAACCATTTCTAAGAACGGATTAACGCAAACTGAACCTTCGTAAACATTTAGAAAAAAAAATCTTCATCTTGCACGTCGTAAACCATGGGCCAATAATCCCGTGACGTAAATATGAATAGGCATAATTATAAATTACTCAAAATTTCATTGTGAATTGTATAAAACATTCGTTTTCGTAGTTTTTTCATAATAATCATCGATAATGTTATACTTTTTCAAGTTGGTAGTAATACAAAAGTTTTTCTACTTTGCGTAATAAAAATATTGAAATGCATAATTTTGCCTTTAAGTATATATTTTTAAAAATTAGCATATACACAATAAATCTGTACCTCGTATGCATTTCTTTGAGGTTGATTAAAAAAAAATGAATAAACCGTAATTTGACTCAACTGAATCGCTCCAACCTCCTTAAAGTAAAAGAATTTTTTTAATTATTATTTTGAAACAAAATGGCGGCGCAGTAGTCGATGAAAGAAAACTCCTTTTTCCATAGTCCTCTACGGGCGTATTCGCACAGGTCATAATTTTAAAGCTAGAACAAAAAACGAAAAATATTTTGAAAATAGATATAAAAAACTAGTCCAGTACGTAGGGGTTTTTCGAAATATTGATTTAAAAAAATGGCGTTAATATGAAGAAAAAAAAATCGGTCGAATATCGATCATAAAATTTATAAATTTCAACTTATCGAAAAAATCCTACGTACTGGACTAAAAAATGTTGTCACGAAGCTACAGTCAAAATTTCAAGTCAATCGATTGAAAACTCCAGGCGCTACGCATACGCCCATGTCTAAAAACATAGTTTCGAGAAAAACGCGTTTAATCTTTTAAGTACTGTAAAATCACGGAAATTTCGTGTTTACCTTTAATCGGCGGTGCCTGGACAATACAATTGTCCTTCTTATTCAACATTCTCTTGCTCTTCTTCTTTTCGGGAAGATGTAGGAAAAAAATGCAATAAAAATGTCCTAAGGTATATTCCCCCTTAAAAAAAACCAACATTCTCGTAATTGCAGTAGCTATCGGCATACGTAGCCGTTCTTTACATTTTGTATCTTTTAAGCCCCTAAATATAAGTAAAAAATTCGCTAAATATACGCTTTTTTTAACTTCGGAAAATTTCGAAACCCAATTTTTTTTTGACAAATTTGTGATAGCAATATTGCTTGAACGGTTTTCAGAATTGTTGTCAGATATCTACAGTCCAAATGTTTAACACGAGGTTTTCGGCGATAATTAAAATGAAGAAATAAAATAACAAAAAAGAATTTTCGTTGCGTTCCAACAATGCAAACTTCAACATCGTTTTATAGACCAGCCATTGTCAAGTTATTGATTCGGCCATTGGACCAAATTTTTTATACAGAGGCTCTATTACACCTCAACAACTTTGTTAATACTCTTTTTGTGAATAAAAATTTCGAAATAAGTTCAATGTATGCTTAATAAAAGACCTTTTGTCCAAATCCCAAATAAATAATCTAGTAGGAAAAAAAATCGGAAAAAGGACCTTTCGGCCCGGCACAGTGGTGCCCTTAAGCTTCGTCGCCCTGAAATATGTACATTTTTTGGCAATTGAATAATCGTATAAAATTTGCCTCAAATTAGTTTTAATCGGAGACTTATATTTAGAAAAACTTATTAATTTATTTTGATGGTATTGAAAAATTTGTAGATGGGTAAAAGATATTTTATAATCGTGCTCTGCAAATTGGGACATTCGTCGATAACTTCCATCATTTCTGATTTCTCGCTCGTATTGTTTTACCGAAAGAAATTGATTTCTTGAAATAAAATCCGCGTTGAATTTTGATAAAAATAGACGCGGCATGTGTCGCAATCGTTGCTGAGACACTAACGATGTGTGACCGAAGCTAACGATAACGAGGTCGAGTTTTATCCCCGACCTCGTTATGTAACGGATGTGTGGTCTTGGAGGTGAAAAATATTTTTTCTCCAGTTCGTTCGGTACAAGAAAAATTTGTATTCATCTTCAAGCATTTACGGCGACAATTTTAGAATCTACGATGCTCACCGTGCTGTCGTTTTTCTGTCTTCAAACGCTGATCGATTACAGTAATGTGTATTGTCAATGAATTTCGTTGAATTCGAAAATCAAAGGACTCTTGTGAATTTGCTCCGTGCTTGAAAAACAGAAACTTATGACTGGTAACAAAATTCTGAATTGCGATCGATTAAGGGGGGAGATACCTTTAAGTGAGGTAAAAATTTGCTGATTTTCATGAAATGTTTTTAAAGGGAAATATTTCTTCACCATTTTTGAGACTTAGGGTATGATTTATTACTACCTTTGGCTGTTATATGGGGTTTTATAAAATTAATCTTAATAAATGGCGAAGGTATGGCACGGTCTTTCAAACTGCATTTTCAAAACTGGCGTGACGTGTAACTAAAAAACTAATCGACCGATTCTGAAGAAATTTGGTATAAATCTTTCTAACCTTATTGTTTAAAACACGACCGTAAATGTTTTTGAAAATTAGAAAAAAAGGATTATTTTATTGCAATATTCAATTTTGTTGTTTCGAAGCGTACCATTTAATCGATTTTCAATATTTCTCTCTTTTTTTTGCTTCATATTCTGCGTATGAGTGTCAACGAAGGAAAAATCTTTATTGATTTTTTTTTCAGATTGATCCCGCCGACGCTACATGTCACGCCATACCATACCTCCGCCATTTTTCCATTAAAAAAAAATTATGCAAATCAGCATATTTTCCCTCGCCTAAAGGTATCGCCCCCCTTAATATAAAAGTTATTTGTTGACGATCAATTAATTCGATCGAACGATTAAAGAAATTCTTGAGTTCAATTTAAAAAAAAGATTGTATGTTTATACATCTTTTCAGCTCTTCGAAACGTCAAATTTCCTCGTTCAACAGGTCCGTGTCGCAAACATTATCACACAACACTCGAGGGCATTGACCGCAAAATAAACATCGACCTTCGAATCTTTTCGCTCGACGATAATTTATTCGGCCAGACTTTGAAGTTCGCTCAAATACGAATATTCAGGTTCTCCCCGGGCGCTCAATGATCAGGGAAAAAAATCTTCCACGTGAGAGCATTGCGCGAGCAGTAACAAATGTTCCACTCCGTCGTATCGATCACTCGCTCACTTTCCGTTAAAATCTTGGAAAATATTCAACCACTCTTTTTTTTCCTTCCTTGAAACTCGAGATTGAATTTTACATTTATAATGGCGAGGAGGAAAAAAGACTTCCATGAATACCAATTCTTCCCACCTGATCTCTATTGCATTGCTTCGCAACTTACGCAATTGATTTCGATCTTTCCATTGACATTCCCAATTTGCACGTACATTGGACCCTTTTGTGATAACAGCAAACTTCAAGAAGAAATTTTAAGAAAAACCAAAGTAATAATAACAAGTGCCTCCTGGTGCTAGTTTAAGGGGTTACCCTCACTTTCGATTTTGAAAAAATCGATTTTTTTTATTGCACTTTTTTGAAGTATAAGTATCTGAGAATATGTCCTGAAAATTTCAAGTCGATCCGAACAAAATTGACTGAGATATGAGCGTTGAAAGAGAAGAATCCGTTCTTCGTATAAGCTGAAATTGAAACTTTAAACGCGTTTTTCTCAAAATGGCATTTCTGAAGTCGGTGACCAAGATTACTCGAACACTAATAAACCGATCTTCTTGAAATTTTGCAGGCTTATTTAATACATAAAAATGTAGTCTTTAATCGTTCGATTTTTTTTCGAAAAAAATGGCCGCTTTATAGCCAAAAAACGGCCGTTTTTTTTTCGTTAAAATCGAACCATTAACTTTGACTGTCCGCCATTTTGTGAAAAATGAATATTTTTTAAAATCCTTCGATTAAAGACTAGTTTATACTTATATTTGACTAAATCCATCCGCATTTTTTTCAGATGATCCACTTCGCCGCAATGTTGGTCACCGCAAACCGTGTATATAAAAACATTATTTCATTGACGGCCACTTTGCCAGTAAACAATGTAATATTTTTCAATAAAAAAATTACTGAAAGTTCTTCAAGATGTGTTCTTTAAGATGGTATATTGATCGATTAAAAAAGTTTTGTGGTTTTCTTTAAAAAAATTCATGAAAAAGGCCCTTTTTGCGCTACAAGTGGGGGTAAGGCCTTAAGGAAGACCACTGCGACGCGCCTAAAAGGGTAGTTTTTTCGAATTTCTTTTGTCTACTAGACCCTATATTTGAGATTTGAAAAAAAAAGGTGTTCTTGAGCATACATTGAATTTAATTCGCGTGAATTTTTATTTTAAAAAAATTAACAACGTTATTGACGTATAATAGAGCCTCTGTATAAAAAATGTGGTCCAACGGCCGGTTCGATATCTTGGCAATGGTTGGTCTGAAGAATAAAAATAAAAAAGATTCATAATCTATATGAATATGATTCTCGTTGTTCACAAAACGGGGTGGTAAAAAAATGTAATTTTGGCCATCTTTTTACTTATTTTCTATATTATTATTCTATAATATATATTATTTATTTTTACGTATATTATATTTACGGGGGCTTAAAAAACACCTAATTAAAAGAATGGCAACGTACAACGTAACTATTGACCAAGTTTACTACCAAATAAACTTAACCGACGTTTTTTTAAACTTTTTTTCATCAGTTATTAGCAACAATGTTGTAATTTTACCTCGAAAATTTTGAAAAAAAATATTAAAATTTTTTGTTGATGATTGAAACACCGTAACAAAAAACAGTCGGTTAAGTCTTAGCCGATATTTATTTATTTTAAGAGAAAAACACTCGTTTTTTTGTGGCGCTACCTGTTCTCACTAAATCGTCTGTAACTTGGTCAACTTTCGATATTTTAACTTGAAATTCTTTTCACATATTCCTGAATATGTATACGTTGAGAAAACGCAAAAACATCGATATTTTTAACCCCTCAGAGTGGTGTCCAAGGTATCATACCTAAATATGCAATTGTTAAATTACACCTCATTGGCCCCACTGTCAGCGCACGACGTGGCGCGTAATCGCAAAACTGTGAAAAGCGTCAAATGCTGAGTGATTGCCCTAAATGTCAGATGTGAAATAGCGACAGAAGGACACGCGATCGAACTGTACTCTCATAGATTTTACCGTAGGGAACAAGCTCGACGCAGGAGTGCGGTAAAATTAATCGTTGGCAGACCCGACGATCAGAATGGTCTTGAAGTTTGCATCGTTGGAACGCAACGAAAGTTCTTCTTTACATTTTATTTTCCTCATTTTTATTATTATACAAGATTTTTTTTCGTAGATTTATATAGTAGATCACTACATAAGTATCTTCGAAAAAATATGCAAATGTGCCAAAATAAATCAAAGGAATTCAGAAATATTAATTTTCATTGCGTTCCAACGATGCAAACTTTAATGTCATCAATCAGACGTGTTCTGAATCTCCAAAGTCAAGCCTTACTTGAATTAGCGGAGGAAGAAAAGAACTCTTCAAATTCATTCGGCCGAAAAGTCGACAGGTTCCTATAAATGGGTGCCAAAATACAAGCCATGGAAATTCGTGCAATAATCTATGTATATTATATTACTTTGGTACAAAAATCAATGTGTACAAAAGTCAATGTGTAAGGATATAAAATGCTGCAGCAAGAGTTCTCAATTATTATCGTGACATGCCTCCGCGTAACCGTGTTCAAGGGGCAGGTGGTGGGCCTCGTCGTTTCGGTGGTAGAGCCTGCAAAATAGAAAACGAAACGTCATTTTTAGGAAAAAAAATGAAAAAATGAAAAAAACGCCCCCCCTGCAGCCCTTCGACTTAAAAATCCGAATTAATTCATGAAATCGTCATTTACTGGGTACTTCTGAATAAAATTATTTCTGATACTGTAAATTGATGAGTTGCTAAAAAAAAAATAACTTCGTAATTTTATGATGTTTAATCAGCCATATTTCCAGTGCTGTTCGAAAAATGTATCACGTCAAACATTGATAATTGTCGGTATGCGTAAAATAATTTGTCCACCGTTACTTAAAAGGAACATCCATGAGGTGACACGCTTCGATCTTGTTGACATTTGGATATGTTATAAAGCACCGAAAAGTAGGCGATACGTATTTTTTTGTTTATCGGCGGAAAAACGGTTTTAAGGGCTGAAACGCTCCCTCAAAAATGGGGATGTTTTCCGTTTTTCGTCGATAACGTTTTAACGGTTCGAAATATTGAAAAATTTCAAATTGCAACAACGTTTATTTTTTGTGCACTATACATTGAAGATGAGAACGATAACGTTATCGACTAAAAAAATACCCCTATTTTTGAGGGTTCGTTTCACCCCTTGAAACCGTTTTTCCGCCGATAAAAAAAATACGTAAAATACGTATCTTTGAGGTGCTTTATAACGTATCCAAATTTCAACAAAATCGAAGGGTGTCCCCTGAGGGATGTTCCTTGTTAGTCCAGCCGTGCTGTCGCTGAAAAACCCCGTAATCGGAAAAAAAATAGCAGAAGGACAGTTTTTGACAGGTGATTCTGTTGGTGCCGCGGGTGCTAAATCCAAGTTTGCCAAAAAATCGGGGCGCAGTGTTTTTTTTTAAGAATGAAGGGGGTGGGGTTGATTGATGCCAAACTACAACCCCTACATGATCGGCGCCGTAAGACAAAATGTTCAGAAAAATCCGGGCTTTATTTTTGTCCACATCGCCGAAGTCGTGGAAGTTCATTTTGGGGGTGAAAAAGTGGGGTGAAATTTTGAAAAATCAGTATTAATTCAATAACTCTTTAGGGAAAATTCGTACACTTTTTGTTCAAATGGGAACGTTGTAGCCCTTGAAAAGATAAAGTATTTGATTATCACTCTCCGATAACATATTCACCTCCAAAAAATTGTTGAAATACCGAAAAGAATGATTTAGTGAATAACTAAATCATTTTTCGAGTGCGGTTTAATTGTACGAAATGTAGAGAATAATTTTCTCTATATTTTCGTTTCTATGGACCACCCTTCGATTTGATTTCCCCACCCCTCTCGGGGGTTAAAAATTCAAAATGAAATTCTGGGAAAACTATTGACCGCACGAATTCGCCGCCGTGAAACAATTTGTAGCTTGAACCCTCAGCTACATTTTTGTCCACAGCGCCAAACTCGCATCTCTTTATTTTCGGTCAATAGTTTTCTATTCGGTCAATAGGAAAAAACAAAATTCAAGGGTGGTTCATAGAAACGAAAATGAAGAGAGAATTATTCTCTACATTTCGTACATTTAAACCATACCCGAATAATCGATTGTTTTTGAGTTATTCAATAGACAATATTTTTGTTGATACTTCAACAATTTTTTTGGGGGTGAAGATATAGTTGCTGTGGGATGATCAAATACTCGATCGCCGCGTCTTTTTAAGGACTATATCATTCCCATTTAAACAAAAATTGTATGAATTTTTCCTAAAGAGTTATAGAATTAAAACTGATTTTTCAAAATTTCACCCCACTTTTTCACCCCTAAAATGAACTTCCACAACTTCGGCAATGTGGACAAAAATAAAGCCCGGATTTTTCTGCACATTTTGTCTCCCGGCGCCGACCTCGTGGGGGCTGTAGTTTGGCATTAATCCACTCCCATCCCCCTTCATCCCCTAAAAAAACCATCCACTCCGATTTTTAGGCAAACTTGGATTTAGCACCCGCGGCACCTACAAAATCACCTGTCAAGAAACTAGCCTTCTTCTCATTTTTTCCGATTCCAACATACAGCACGAGTGTACTAACTGCGAAATGAGTATCGGAAAAAAAATAATCCGACACATTGTCAATTGGAATCTCAGACTTCAATTATTGATAATTATGGGTGTTTGTTTGGTTTGTCCAGCGAACAAAAGCTCCAACAAATAAACATAAAATATTCCGAGCTAAAAGGCTTCCGACTTACGTTCTTCTCGCGGAGACACGTCCAAATCTCGTGAGCCGTTTCGCAGTCGTTTTCGCCCTCTGCAAATCGAAAGAGAGAGAAAGAGAGAGAAGTATGTAGAAACACAGCAAAAAAATCGAGATATTGATAAATCGATGGGAGAGTACGTACTCTTACTGCCGCATTCACGGATGGCTGCGGTGATCCTGTCGTATTCGGGAATGTCCTTTGGCAGTTTTTCGATCGCTTTCTCGATGTCCATAGTTCCATCATCTTTCAGCTGGAATACGAAAGACGCAAATAATTTTTCAAAATTCCAATCTTCATTCACAATTCGCCGGGATTTTTCGGGATCAATGCTTTCACCATAATTATTGTTATTGTCATCGTATATTTCTTACATGTCCATGGTGCTTCATCATACATGCACCGAAACATTTTATTTTCGGATCGTCCTTAGGTGTTTCTTTTATCGTTGCGACATCGAGTCCGTTCTCCTGGGCGCATTTCGCCCTGGCAGCTCGGTGTTCCTCTCGTCCGGGCGTACCAAGAGCCTAAAAAACGGGCCTAACTAGAGCTTGGACTGTCGGAGCTTTTTCCATAATTGGTATTATTTCGATATCGAGAAGTTGTAATATCGGAATACCGGTATTACGATATTTTTCGATATTTATGTAGAACCGTGATTAAAAACGTTGAAGCTTGAAAAGTGAAGATGAAAATGATAGAAATAATAGTGCTGTCAAGGAACGTCACTTAAGTGCCTGCCTTCGATTTTGTTGGAACTCATATATGTGATAAAGCATTGAAAACTATTACACGCGTATTTTTCTTATCTGCGGAAAAACAATTTTAAGGGTGGAAACGACCCCTCAAAGAAAGGCGTGTCACCCCTTAATTTAAATTATTCTATAGTGAATTTTTCATCGCTTTACATTAGAAGAATTTTGGTTTATGTTTCATTCAGATCGGTGGTCTGCTTGTTGGTAAAGCTGCAAAACCATCCCTCGACACCTCTTCCTTGGAGGGGTGGCTTCCTCCCTCAAAACCGTTTTGCCGCAGATAAAGAAAATACGTGTCTAATAGCTTTCAATGCTTTATCACGTATATGAGTTTCAACAAAATAGACGGCAGACACTTAAGTAATGTTCCTTGTAAGTGGAACCACAATATTCATTAAAAATCACAGTCTTTTGTCAAGATCTTTATTTATTATGACTTTGGAAACAAACTCTGCTATGTTCTTGAATATATTCAACCCAACATGCGATAAATGAACCAAAAATTTAAATTCTATGCAAATCAGATGAATAGTAAACAAGCAAAATTAAAAGAGCTTGCGGAAGGCAGGCAACAGCATGGTCACTTTAATTAACGAGATTGAGATTGTTGAAACAATGAACGCAAAAAAGAGGGCGTCTGAAGTTTCGTCTTTCAGAGACGACCTTATCTCGTTGCAATGGATAAATAAGTTGACACTTCGGAAATATTTAATGTAGGTAATAATATTTTAAGGCTGTTAAACTTAATTAAAAAAACAAGTAAAAGTGACTTAAATGAAAATAATATAAATAAAAATGGTATTTTAATTTTGGGCCCGGGTTAAAATTCCGAACTTTGAATGATCAGAACGCTCAAAACTCTGAAAGAATACTACCCCGAAAGATCACAACTCCGAAACAATTTTACCCGAAAGACCAAAACTCCGAGAATCTGAACGGGGCCGGGTTGAAATTCCGAACGCTGAATGATCAGAACGCTCAAAACTCCGCAAATAATTGTACACGAAAGACGAAAACTCCGAAAATCTGAACACCGTCAAAATAATTCGGCTATGAAAATTTTAAAAGTTTCAAAATTCTCAATAAATCGACGAATTATTTGATCAATTTGTTTTCATTAAGAAGTCATTTTACGTCAATTTTAAAATTTGTCTAGACAATGTTATACGTTCTACATCATTTACGGTCAACTGTGTAGACTTTCGCTGGCATAATGTTGACGAACCTTGAAATTTCGGAACATTAAAATTAGGAATTTAAAACCATCGGCGCATTCAAAGTTCGGAATTTCAACCCGGCCCTCATGTCAAGATCATGCCAGCGAAAGTCTAAACATTTGACTGTAAATGATGTAGAACGTATAACATTGTCTAGACAAATTTCGAAATTGACGCAAAATCCCGTCTAAATAAATAAAAAAAAATTTGAAATAATTCATTGATTTATTGAAAATTTTGAAACTTTTAAAACTTCCATAGCCGAATTATTTTGACGGTGTTAAGATTTTTCGAAGTTTTGGTCTTTCGTGTAAAATTCTTTCAGAGTTTTGATCTTTCGGAGTTTTGAGCCTTCTGCCCATTCAAAGTTCGGAATTTTAACCCAGCCCCATCTTGAATTTCGGAATATAAAATTCGGAATTTTAAACCGTCGGAGCATTCAAAGTTCGGAATTTCAAACCGGCCCCTTAATTTTTTTCAACTCTGTTATCGAAATATCGCTCTCATTCGAGTGCAATATCGGTTTTCCACTATCGGATTTTCGGTCCGATATTCCAGTTTTTTTTATATAATTCAACAGTAAGAAAAAAAATTGCGAGGTCGTATCCCGTGCAGAAATTTTGACCGGGATACCCTATGTCCGATCAAATCCCGATCAGGATTTGTCATGGATTCCCCAAAACCGGTATCCCGGTTAGAATCCAACTTGCATCAGTATCGGCATATGTACGACGACGATGGCATCATTTTGAAAATTTTGGCGTCACGTGTGTATTTTCTGTATTACGATGGAATTCCTATCTATAGATAGGAATTTCTGTCTATAGATTCCTATCTATAAAATTCCTATCTATAGATAGGAATTACATAGTAATACCGAAAATACACGTGATGCCAAAATTTTCAAAATTATGCCATCGTCGTCGTACATATTCCGATACTGATGCAAGTTGGATTCTAACCGGGATACCGGTTTTGGGGAATAAGTCTCTGTTTATACCCATCGACATGTCGGTGGGTATAAACATGTATTTAAGACAAATTAAAATCAAATTCACAATGATTAGATTAAAATTTACACCAACCGTGAGTTCTTACGTATTTCGAGAGAAAACATTTCGTCGAGGCGAAGATATTTTTGCAAAAAAAGTTGTGAGTTTCAAATATTACATTATAAATATGAAAAAAATCACAAAATGAGTTGTGAATTTCCTCAAGTTGAAGAAAATAAAAATCGAATTCACGACAGTTATATTAAAATTTACACCACAAGTGTAAACGTATTTTGAGAGAAAACATTGTGTTGAGGCAAAGAAATGTTCGCACAAAAAGTTATGTGCAAAAATTTCTTTGCCTCGAGGCAATGTTTTCTCTCAAAATACGTACGAACTCACTTTTAGCGCAAATTTTAATCTAATCATTTTGAATTTGATCTTAATTTGTCTTAAATACGAAAAAATTCACAACTGATTTTGTGAATTTTTTTGTATTTATAATTTCTTGTCAATACATTTGCATTCACAGATTTTAATGTGATTTTTTTTAATTCACATCAAAATCTCGCGATGAGCGCGATCTGCCATTTGAATCTTTGGATAAATTTTTTTTTACTGATAGTTTAATGCACCAAAACTTTATAAATGTTATTTATTTTTATAATAAATTTAACATGTCATAATTCCATTTTTGACATTTTATTTCAGCCTGTATTCACCCGTGATCCTTCCCAGATTCCTCAATGATTCCATGGGGAATCTATTTAGAGTCATTAAAGGATCCGGTTCTGGATCCCTAATGGAATCCAGTTTACGGATCTTACATTTAGTCTTCGAATCTGATACGATATCGGACTAGATCCCGACTGGGAGCCCGGGATACAAGTCAGAATCCAGCTGTATCCCTGCCAAAATTTCTGCACGAGAACCGGCCCCTTAATTTTTTTCAACTCTGTTATCGAAATATCGCTCTCATTCGAGTGCGATATCGGTTTTCCACTATCGGATTTTCGGTCCGATATTCCAGTTTTTCTTTATATAATCGAACAGTAAGAAAAAAAATTGCGAGTTCGTATGATGGGCGCGAAAGTACGAGGATAGTTTTACTTACGAGGGCCGCGAGGGCGATCACTGCAAAGATGGTCGCGTTGCGATACATGGTCGGTCCTTATCGCACAATTGCACAATAACGATGTACGCAAATATTTGCTCCTTTATATGGAAAACAGTCGCAGGCGCGACAAAAATCGCGCTTCCTGGTGAGTTATTATTAGTTTTGAATGTCGGGTAGGGGCAAAGTAACGAGTGTGTGGCGTTAATTGTGCACGGTAGTTGGGACAGATGGAGAGTAACACACGAAGGATTCGCTATTCAAACGAGAATGTCATGAATCAACGCTGTATCGGATTTGTCACGAGGGCGCTAATGATGACGACTTCCTTCGTAATGCACCTTGCTGTTTGGTCATAGACGCTGAAAATTTTCAACAGGATATACCTCGTACCCGATCCCGCGGAAAGCACATCCTCGATCTGCTCGACATGATACTGAAGACGTCATAAAGTCCAATGAGTTCACAGCGCAAGTGGGAAGAGACCTTGGCGGGACCACTTAGTTCCACCAAGTGACTTTATAACCATCGTCAATCCATAGATATTGTAAAAAAAATATTTCCACATTTCTATTGTCTTACACACGTAGGTACATACCTACCTATGCAAGAAAAAAAAGAGACCAATTGTAACCAGAAAAGAAGGGATGGGTCATGACACTTTTGGATATCCCAACTCGTTCCTCCGAAGTACGGACTTGGTCCTTTTACAGATCCGAATTCATACTTGTATTCAGGAAATATCAATATTCTACATACACTCTGATGTCAATCTTTCGAATCTTCACATCAACAAAGATTTTTATCAAACTGTGCAGGCTTCAATGTCATTTTACCGCATCAGCCTCATATTGCTTCGAATAATTAACCAGGCCGCGATTTCTAAGAAAATGTTTGAGATTTATACAATATACTATTGCTATTATGCAAGATATAAGAACAACTTCGTATTTACCATTAGGAAGGACAACACTGTGACGGGCCGAAGTAAAGTAGTTTTTTTTTCGAAATTTTGCTGTATATTGAATTATTTATTTGGGATTTGATAAAATGGTATTTTATTAAGCATACATTGAACGTATTTCGTGTAAACTTTATTTTTGAAAATTCAAAGTTAACAACTTTTTTGAAGCATAATGGACCCTCTCCACAAAAAACGTGGTCCAACGGCCGGATCGATAACTTGACAATAGTTGGTCAGAAAAATTAAAAAGTTTCATAATCCATATAAATATTGTTCTCGTCGTGTACGTAGCCATTTTTCGAACAAAAAATTCATAAAATGATAAGGGTTGACAATAGTGTAATTTTGACGAAATTTGAATTTATGTTCGGGGGCTTAAAAACATTTAATTTAAAATAAATACGGCTACCCACAACGATAGCTACTGCAATTACGGAAATTTTGGTTTTTTTAAATTGAAATTTGGACAACTATAACTAGAGTTACGATTCCAGCCAGGTCGAGAAAAGTCGTTTCAAGAAAAATGACATCCTCTGTAGATTGGTCAATTTTCAATATTTTTACTAATTTTTTTTCACATATCCTTGAACGTGAAAAGGAAAGGAAATGAAAGGAAAGGAAAGGAAAGGAAATTTTCTCATCCTTTGAGAAAATGCAAGAAAAAATCCATTTTTTCGACCTCTCACAGTGGTGTCCCGCCATAATAATAGATCCAATCCCGATTGGTGCCTGGAAGTTGAATAATAATTTTTTCGGAGATATACACAAAAATGTTAATAGTGAAACGTCGAAAAAAAGTACACAATATACGATCCCTATTGTATTGAATATTAAAAAGCCTCGTATATGCTATAATCATATATATCTGATCCTCTTTGGGATCCGGTAGGTGAATATTAACATATGTGTATATATATATATAAGTGTCGGCCAATAGTTTTCGATCATTTTGGATAATCGCAAAATTATATTAGAATATTATAATTCATGCTATAGAGCTATATAGCAGTATCTTCGTTAATTAAGAAATAAAATGAATTAAATTATTTCAATTTAACTTTTCAATTATCCAAAGTGATCGAAAACTTATGACCGATTATTAACTTGTCCTGTATATCTATATTGAGCGACCAGATCCAAATGAGGGGTCAGAACAACAACTTCAAAATAGGCCCATTCGTCGACCTGACAAAGTGATGCTTCGCTTTATATCAAACTCAAAAACAGATCTCAATAATACGAATCTTGCACTGACGAAAAATGTGTGATCAGGGTTTAACGAGCTACATCTATCTAGGTGGGTGAAAAAATGTAATTTTCTTAAAAAAAATGTATTCGATAGTAGCATCTTTTAGCGCTATTCCTCGAAAATTTCATGGAAAAATATTCCGATAAAGTTTCAAAAAGGACATACCTCTGACTCATTTGGTACTTTGTGTACCCGTGTATTTTTACTCGCTGATCACGAATATGATGGTGGAAATGCCCGCAAATTTTATTTTCAATGCCAAAACTCACAAAAAATGACGTTTTAAAAAGTTTTCTGTTTTATTGTAATAAATGTTGATCTTAGAAAAAAATGTTTCCTAGAAAAGTTGCAGCCTATAAAAAGATTGATCTTCTATGTTCTGTACAAGTTTTGTCTAAAACCAATTTGTTTTGAGAAAAATGGGATAATACTCCAAAAAGTACTTGTTCTGAACTCTATTAGTTTCGATATTATCTACTTACGCACTTTATCGTGGGAAGGTTGCAGTTTGATCTTGAACACTATACGCATATCTCAGCAACAATCAAACCCGAACAAACTCCAACCTTCCCGCGGTAAAATGCGTCAGTAGATAATATCGAAACTAATGGAGTTTAGCAAAATGTACTGATTGGAGCATTATCCCATTTTTCTCGAAATAGAATGGTTTTAGACAAAAACTGTATAGAACATAAAAGATCAATCTTTTTATAGGTTACAACTATTGTGGAAAACATTTTTCTCTAAAATCAACATTTATTAAAATAAAATAGAAAAACTTTTAAAAAATCAGTTTTTGTGAGTATTGACCTTGAAAATCAAATTTGCGGGTATTTTCACTGTCATATTCGTAATCCGCGAGTCAAAATACATGGGTACACGAAATTCCAAATTAATCAGAGGTATGTCCATTCCGGAAATACACCCAAACTTTCAACGCGTTTTTCACGAAACACTGTTTTCGAAGTCCGTGGACATGATATCGTGGGAACCACTCGATGGATTGTTTCCAAATTTACAGGAGATACGATGAGAAACTTTTAAAGGTCTTTGACGATTCGACTCTTTGAAATCGATCTTTATTTTTTAATAGTAACGTTAAAAAAACGACTTTTTTCATAGATTTTGTATGCACGAGGTTCAATCCGTCGCCACGTTGTTAGAAGAAACGATTCGAAAAATCGACGATCGTCAACGACTCGTATTTATTGTTAACTCGAATAACCCGTTTGCTTTTTAGATTTACGATGAGCTGTTTGAGCTGAAGAGCGTCCACCGCCAAACGCCGCGAAAAAAAATCTCGTCATCCGCCGGCGGCCATGGGTTTGTTGTTTTTCTGTATTTTTTAGTGATTTTTTTTAAGGCCCTAATATATGTACCTTTGTGTTAAAAAAAATCGGTCCTCTACGTAGACGTAGCCCCTTAAAAAAAAGAACCTTCGATTTGGATTCGAATCCAATATACATATTCTTCCAAGCCCGAATGTGGAAAATTAAAAAATCGAGTTGTTCGTCAAACGAGCAGAAAGTCCGGCGATAGTCAAACGTTACAGGTTTTTGAACCCAAACGTATTACATAGAGATCAACTCGTGTTTACCTTCGTCGCGATCATGATTCATCGGATCGTTCGATCTATCGGCACTCCGTGCGTTCACGCTGAGATCGATCGATAAAAAAAAACCGGATACAGGCGCGGTGGCTTGTTATGTAACCGATTAAGGCATCGTTAAACAAACAAGTTATTCAAGGTCGAGTAAAAAAGGATTCCCGGCGGTATATACTCGCCGTGTGGAGTAGGAAAGTGAGGCTGAATTTTTGCGATTGTCAGGAGCTTTGGAGCGGAATCTTTTGGGCACGTGGATAAGTAAGGATTTTTTTTGGTCGTGGCCTTCTTCGTAGGAGAGAGGGCCATCAATTGTCACACAGCGATCGGTACCAGAGGCCTTTTTTTCTCATATTTTATCAGGATCATCATAAGCTCGCACGAATACGCTGTTACCTTTGGAAGATCTTCCCCTTCCTTGCTCCAATCCACTTCGCAATGGGACAATTATGGTTTTACGTTGATTTAATACGTTTTTCGAGGCCCTGAGGATTACGTGACGAGGGTACCGATCGGATGGTCCACCGCGGTCCTATAAAAGCCAAAATATCGTCGAACGACCAGCCAGTTATCCTCGTGCGGTCATACCGGAAACTCCGAAAAATCCAAACACCTTAAATTTTTGCAATGAAGACCTTCGCGATTCTTCTTCTCGTCTGCGTCATCGGTGGCTTCGTAAGACCTCCCGTGAAACGGGGTTGAATTGACATTAAGGGCAATTTTGACAGTTTTTACGGCTACTTTGACAGTTTTTAGGGCTACTTTGACAGAGCGCCGAAATGCGGTTTAAATGTTTTTAAATTTGTTGTTCAAGTTTAATATAATGTTGCTAAAGTTGATCGTGATCTCAATGATAATTATAAGGTTGATTGAGGGGGAAGCCTGAATTAGAAGGTCCAAAGAAAAGCGTTTTTCGGGAATTTTTTTAGAAGGGAAAAAAACAAGTGAGCCCTGTAAACATTGAGATATCTTTTCATGTATATTTGAAATGTATAAAAAAAAATGCAACACGAAACAATACATAATTGCAGATTTATCAGCCTATTCCATGCGCGTCTTGCCACTGCAATCCCCAATCGGCGGGAAAGATGCTGCTCGTAATTATTGACTGAACCAAATAAACCAACAAAATTTTCAATTGTCATATATTTTTCTTCTGGGTGAAGTAAGGAAGAGTTGGAAAAATCGTGAAATTATAACTTTTCTCAGGTTTGAAGAAATAATGTGTTAAAAAAACTCTAACGTGCTATAAAAATTATTTAAAGATACTTTTTTAATTCACTTAGAAGAGATTTTCATACTGAAGAAAATAAACTTTGGTTTGATTCAGTAGATCGTTTAGTTTTTTTTGCTATCACGCCCGCCAATTTGGGAAAATTGTGGAAATGAAAACTGGAGAAACCGCACTTCAAAGCTTTGGATAGGAGGAAATATCAATATAAAATATCAACCGCTTCACTGCTTTTGCGCTTGTGTCTTCAAAAATGTTTACAATTGGCCTCTGTAACTTTGTAAATATATTCTTGGATAGTTTATCTATCGAATCAAGCAATTTAAAAAAAAAACGATTTTCCGGCCCTTCTAATTCAGACTCCCACCTTAAGGGAAGGTTCTGCCCTGTTGGGCCAAAAAACATTCGATTTTTCACTGATTTTTAATTCGAAAACTATTAAATATAGAATGTTGACGTTTGGCATGTTAACTAAGCGGTCTTTATTGAACATTAAAATATTTTTTAAAGTTTGACAAAACATGGCGGTGGGAGTGAGAGGAGCCACGTATGTCGGTGCGCGGGCGATGACATTTTTCACTTGCGGAAGTCCTAAGACCCGGACAGGTGATCTGAAGCAAAAAAATCAAACATATTTTCAATTCGTACAATATTGTGTATAAGTTGACCTAGAATCACGAAGAAAAATTATTTTTAAAAATAGTCAGCAAAAAACTGCGAAATTTTTTGGGAAAAAAACAAACTTCCTTTCGAACACTCACTATTTTTTTATTTTTCAATTTTTCTTCTTGATTCTAGGTCAACTTATACACAATATTGTACAAAGTAAAAATATGTTTGATTTTTTGCTTCGGGTCACCTGTCCGGGATTTAGGACTTCCGCAAGCGAAGAATGTCATCGGCCGCGAGACGACATACGTGGCTCCTCCCACTCCCACCATCATTTTTTGTGAAACTTTAAAAAATATTTTGATGTTCAATAAAGACCGCTTAGTCAACATACCAAATATCGACATTCTATATTGAATATTTTTCGCGTAAAAAATTGGTGAAAAATCGAATATTTATTGGCCCAACACGGCACAATCTTCCCTTAAGTGTCTATAATAGTACCCTAGGTACTTGAGATTTTTATGTAACATGTTTCCTTAATAAAGATGACAATTTGATTGTAAAAAATCGTTGTTTTTCATTCAATTCCATGTACAATGCATAAAATATTTAATTTTGAAATAAAAATTATGTCAAAGTAACCCTTAATCTTTGACATAAGTTGCATTTCAATGACTTGTCAAAGAATCCCCACAATTGAGGTTATTTTGACACTTAAAATAAAAATTGTGTGGGGTTAGTGGGGCTTGACTTTCTTATACATTTGATAGCCAAAGGACACATTTTTCTATCGGAGCAAAAAAGTTTGAATTTAGGATGTTAAAAGAAGTTACATACAACAAAAATTCAAAACCTGTTCAAAGTAACCCCATTTTACGGTAATTAACGACTCTCAGTGATTGTGGAAGTTGAATTTGACTTGGGAAAATTTGCTGTCGATCGTGCTCGTCAGGGATATTGAGCCTCGAGATCTAGTCATTTGATCAAGCGCTTTTTCGTTGCAGGCCCAACTCGAGAACGAACAGATAGTCAAGCTACGCGAAATCAAAGCCGCGTGCATCGCCGAATCGGGTGTCGCCGCCGGTGAGTGTCACGATTCAACATGAAACACGTGCTTGGAAAATAAAAATATGATACTTCGGTAGTAGAGTATTTTCGGAAGTTGATCAAATAGTCTGAAAATTGTAAGTAAATTAAGGGAGAACACCACTGTGACCCCCTGTTTTTTTGCCATTTTTCAAGAATTTTTTTTGGTGGGAAAAAAGAGATATTCGAAAAAAAAATTTGTTTTGTTCGTTGTTTATTGAAGATACATAAAAAAAAAAATTCAAATTTTTCACGCCCCATGGTGACGCTGGGGAAGCTCCCGCGTCAGGTACTGTTGCCTCTGCAGTGGTTCGCGGCACGCAGCAGAACTCTCTTCAAAGTCGATCTGAAAAAAAATACCGAATGTTTTCGTTAATAATATGATATTTTGAAGAGAAGTACATAGGGATTTGAAAAAATATTGATTTTTAAAAAATAGGCACGCTTTTGAAATTAAAGGACGATTTTCGAGCAAATTTTATCGTCGAAAATAGGCTATAACTTTTTTTATTATTGAGATATCGAAAAAATCCTATGTACTTCTTTAGATAATCTAGTTTTATTGATGCAGTCCAAATTTGAAGTCGATCGGATAAAAATTGCTCGAGTTCTGCTGCGTGCCGCACTCAAAAAAGTGGTTTTGAGAAAAACGCGTTCAAAGTTTTAGGTTTGTTTATTAATTTATGCGATAAATTGGAAAAAAAAATTTTACCTTTAATCCGCGATGCCGGCACCATATAGCTGGCCTTCAAGAAGCAAATCATTGTCCCTAGCATCTTTTCTCGAACTTGTAGAGGCTCTTCTTGCCTCTTTTGCAGCGTCTGTGAGCGAGCGCTCCGCCAGCTCGATCCGCGCTGCGTCGGTTTCAACGCAAAAATTGAAACAATTTGGGCCGATAGTTATCCCCAACGTCTCCAAAACTTTCATGAGGCTTCTCAGGCCATCATTGAATAATAATACCGCGATATCAGCTGCAATATCGACGATTGACGATTGACGACCTCAAAATTTTTCAATTATCGCCACCTATGGCTTTTTTTCGAAACTATATTTATAACGATAGCCGGTTTTTGTGAAGGAAGACAAAAGAATACCTGGGAAAGACCCGCAGGACCTGGGAAAGGCCCGGTATACCTGCCGACCCTGAAGCGCGCAGCTGCGCTCCACAAAATATTCAATATCTCCGAAAATAATTATTTTTTCGACCTGGGTCCAACGGCATCTTAATCTTAAATGTATTTTTGATTTTTCTAGATGGTTTTCAAAAAATCGATTTTTTGAAGCCGTCACAGTGGTGTTGTCCCTTAATATAAACGGTTCAGATTTCACGTTGTTCTTTTTTTTGCAAATAAATTATGAACATGTGACTAAGATTGTTCGGAGTGTAAAACTTGTGTTGCAGTGGCTGTTGAGAACGCAAAAAAAGGCATTCTCGACGAGCAAGATCGGAAACTCGCCTGCTTCGCGTCTTGTTTCCTCAAGAAACTTGGTTTCCTCCGCGCTGATGATACGTTCGATGAGGCAACCTTCCGTGCTCTGACCCCGCCCCAAGTCCCCAAAGAGAAGGTCGACGACATCATCAACAAGTGCAAATCACTCAGTAAGAAATTATTTCGTTTTTCTCCAAATTTTACGTAACCCCTCGATTGCTCTATTCTGCCATCGATTCGAAAATTATATTGTTAAACATCAATTGTTTTTAACGATTTTTCTTTCATTCGAATGATCGCTGAATGATTGCGACTGTCGATTTTTTCGCCAACAGGGGGCGCCAATTCTTGCGAGACCGGAGCGAAAATATTGAAATGTTATTTGGAACACAAAACGGTACCGATCTTCCACTAATCGCTCGGCTCCAATCGACGCGAACCGACAATTCGCCGGAGGATTCTACCTAGACATTGTCACGCCAAAATCACATGTGCAATTGTTTTGGGACGAGAGGAGGAGTTTTTTTTCTCTAGAACGGAGAGCAAATAAACTTTATTTGATTTAAATAGAAATACGCATTTCCTTTTTTTTTGTACGACCAATATTTTATCCCAGTGTACACGACCAAACAAAAAATATTCAATTTAAATAGGCTCTATTTGAAGCAAATGGGTTTTTTCCTCGTTTCACGGCCTACTACGATCTTATTTGTTTGAAAGATGTTTTTTTAATTGTTTCAGCTATTTTTTTTAATATTAAATATATTCAAATTGAATAAATAAA
The DNA here is from genome assembly GCA_964007375.1 of Ophion obscuratus. NCBI lineage: Eukaryota > Metazoa > Arthropoda > Insecta > Hymenoptera > Ichneumonidae > Ophion > Ophion obscuratus. Next base: position 15,240,042 of record OZ023321.1, on the reverse strand, counting down.
GATTCGGTTGAAATAAATCTTTGTTTGCTCACAATGTATTCTGTAAATCTAAGTGTACTATGTGCATAAATCATTTCATAATATCCAAAATAAAATGAAACACTCAATTGAAAGTTTTACCGGAAACGATTTTGCATCGTTATTCGTCATTCCCTGGCCTTCGGAAATGATTTTTTTCGAAGTAAATATTTCACTTATGTGGAATCGAACCTAGAACTTACCTACTCATAGCTACCCCTACTCCCCTTTGATATGTGTGTTACAATCAAGACAGACCACTAGTTCAATCAAATAGAAAAATGGTTCACTCTACGAAAATTCTAATTAATTTAAATTTAAAAGAAATCAAATATATACATCTAGTGGATTTATCTAAATTATTTTTTGAACAGATGAAACCAAATTACAGATTTATTAGGATTAAATAAAATATTTAGTTATTGGACGATATTAAATAGATTTTGGTTTGAATAAATAAATATATTTAAAATAAATAAATCCAGTAATGGAACTCGATAGGAAAAATTTGATTTCACGAAAAATGTAGTTAATTCAAATTTTTAATAATCAAATAAGCGCGGTTGGTTGATATCAATCGAATTTTTCTGTCAGTGTAGTAATAAAGCTTCCATTTGTTCAGAGTCCTTCCCCTTATTACAATAAAACAATTTTAAATACTAATGAAGATAATTTAATTAGAGATGGTCAAACGAGCCATCTGGAATGCATATTCTAGTATCAATTTTTTTCCAATCCGCCTTGGACCGCACTTTACTTTTCTCCATTAAGGGGGTCGTCTGGTCCAGCCGATCCAAAAAATCGACCCTTTTTTGTTTCGCTGCAGCTGCCCTCATACTATATTATATAGTAAACTTCAAAAGCAGCAATACTTCGAGGAGTCTGAAGGCCTACTGTATGCTCGAGGAATCGCAGATGAGCTTCAAACAGCCGTAAGTATTGAAAAAATTATGCTTTTTACAAGCTAAAACTTTAAACGCATTATTCTCGAAACCGCGTTTTTCAAGTTGGCTAAAATCGTACCTCATCGGATTTTCATCCGATTCACTTCATTCAAAGTTTAAAATAAATAAAATTGAATTTATCCGCGGATGAACCTCGATTTATGAAAAATTATTATTATCGGACAAAGTTATTGCAAAATTAATTTCGATTTGTTTCATTAATTTTCATATTATGTCCGCCATTTTTGCAATCAACCATTTTTTTTTGCAAACTGTGGTTCATACGCATTCTACATACTATAACGATTTTTTTTTAATTTCATGTTTCAGATAATTTCCAAGGACTCCAGGATTTCAGCCGATTTGGTCGGACCCTCCGCCTGCGGCCGTTATACCTATATATATATATATATATATATATATATATATATATATATATATATATATATATATATATAGGTATAAGTAAAACTCTCTATATATATATGTATATATATAGAGTATACTCTATATATATATATATATATATATATATATATATATATATATATATATTAGGAGTACAGTACTACCTCCCTAAGAGAGCGGTCTAGGGCGGTTAGGGGAAGTAATTCTCGAGAAATTCGTCGCCGAAGCCTTCCCCCACCGCTAGGTTAGCGCGCTCGAAAATCGCGCATGTGGTAGCGTGTATGTGTTTCTCCACTCGACCTCTATGAGAGAGCGCGAACGAAAGTGTTGAGAAAACTGTAAACAAGTTGCGGAAAGTGTACTGGCGTTTCGTCGTTTCATGCGTAAGTATATCTCATTGAATATTGATGTGTAAATCTTTCTTTTTCTTCGCGTTTTTTTTATTCTGCTGTTTGGTATATTTTGTTGTTGCAATATTATAACACATATGAAGGAAACATTTGTAAAACTTTCAATAATTGTTGAATTATCTTATTGTTCGCAAAAATATACGTAGTATATTCGTTATCGAAACTCGAACATATACAGTAGAACCTCGATTATCCGAACCAATTGGGACCGAGACTAGTTCGGATAATCAAAAGTTCGGATAATCGAAACGTGGGTTTTTTGGGACGAGATCATAAACAACACCTTTTTATATAAAAACAGTACATACATATATATTATAATTTGACATATATGTTAACGTTGAAATATATATAAATATAAATTTCAATTTATATATATATATATATATATATATATATATATATATATATATAATGTATTTGAAATACCTGAAAAAAGTTGAATGCTTTTTTTATATTTTTTAAAAATAAAATCGTCAATTTTTAATTGACGAACGGCTGTAACGCGTTTTTGAGCGGCTAAGTCTCGCAGCCGTTTGGGAAGGAGAGATTGCGTTGGGTTGCTCATTGTTGCTCACGGCGGTGGCAGCGAGCAACAATGTATCTTTCGCGCCAACGTTCGGATAATTGAGAGTTCGGATAAACTAAGTCATCGTTCGGATAATTGAGGTTCTACTGTACAGTGTACAAAAAAAATGTAACTAACAATTTATCTTGTGTATATACTTCAAGTTGAAATATACAATGTATATATATGTATAAATATTTCATTTTTAGATAAAACGGGATGGCTGAATCGAAAATATATTTTACTTGCATCAAATTACTACTTGAAATTTAATTATGGTGCATGTTTTTTTCTCCGACTTTACGGCTTAAACGTATATATTATTATACAAAGGAATATTATCCATTTGACAATCGTGCGACGTGCGATTTTCTGAAATTGCTCGCGATCTCTTATCGAGGTGTCCGCGACAAACTCGAGAGGCCTCGGGTACACTGGACAGCTCGAGCTAGGTGGGGGAAGCCATAAAATGCGCTCAAGCGGAACGGCGGGGAAATTCTCTCTTAGGGAGGGCTCTCTTAGGGAGGTAGTACTGTACAACTTTGCAGTGACCGTTTTACTTAGAGAGCCACTGAGGCCGAAGTACTGGCCCTAGCTCAATAAAAAAAGTGGCATTTTAAACTAGAGGCTCTGCCAATGTAAACAATTTAAAAAGGCTAACGGATACGTGTATGCATTATAAAGTTATTGGCACTCAAACATGGCAACCTAGGAGCCGAATTCTCAGCATTTGCGGGAACTGCTCCAAAGACAACAAAGGAAGGGATTTTTGCACCGGATTGTGACTGGAGATGAAAAGTGGGTTTACTACGATAATCGTAAACGGCGAAAATCATGGGGACTGCCTGGTCATCCGTCATCGACGCCCAAACCGAATATTCACGGATCCAAAGTGATGCTGTGTATCTGGTGGGACCAGCTGGGCGTTGTGTACTATGAGCTGCTCAAACCATCCGAAACCATCACAGGGAAACTCTACCGACGTCAGTTGATGCGCTTGAGTAAGGCACTCAAAGAGAAACAGCCACAATTCAACGAAAGACATGACAAGGTGATACTGCAGCATGACAATGCCCGACCCCATGTTGCAAATGTCGTGAAAAAGTACTTGGAAACGCTGAAATGGGAGGTTTTATCCCACCCGCCGTACTCTCCAGACATTGCCCCTTCCGACTATCACTTGTTCCGGTCAATGGCACACGATGTGGCTGACCAGCACTTCGGTACTTACGAAGAAGTCAAAAATTGGGTCGATTCCTGGATTGCCTCCAAGGACCAAGACTTTTATCGACGCGGGATTCGAATGCTACCTGAAAGATGGGCCGAGGTCGTAGCTAGCGACGGGCAGTACTTTGATTAAAAAATATGTACCCACTTTTTTATAATAAAGCCTTAAACTTTAAAAAAAAACGGTCACTGCAAAGTTGTACTCCCAATATATATATAGATTTTCAAATCACATGTTCAATAGTGTTTCGTCTTGTTCGAATGTACCTTTGCATGTAACAAAAGTTTCGTGAACGAAAATAAATGTTATCTTTGAAAAAAAAAACGCATTGAAAATGAACCTCGGCTGGACCAGACTCCCCCCTTAATTCTGATGAGAAACGAAGGCAATTCCGATTGCTAAGTAGTCGACCTATCCTTACGAGATGCTCTTCCAATAAACTTCCACTCGTCGACGAAACCCGTACGTGTATTTTGCTCAAAAAGGTCCACTTTATTTCATTCCGGCACATAACATTACAATCAGTAGTTTTGACGTTTATAATTATTTTTCCACTCTGCTGTCAAAATATGTTTAATTCGTGGGGACAAGGGATTTGCATGTGACGAGAGTAAAGTTGCACTTTCTTCGTTAGATTCTCGAATCACTAAAAATCCGATTTGAGCATGCCCGGAAGCTGAAATCAGTAGAGCACGGTGAATCAATAATGCATGAGGTGTACGTTGCGAAATGGCGAGCAAAACGAAATAATATTTGGTATTGAAAAATCGCGTACCCCTTGTTCGTGCAAGCACTCAAAAAGACGACGAGCTGTGTCACATTTGTTTTCACCATCTGCAGAGAAAAAAAATGAATAGACATAATTAACCGGTGAATCTACTAAGCTAACGTTGATGGAACTGTGAGCGTCTGACTTATCGTACTTTCGTTGGCGCACGAGTTTATAGCTTCGACGAGGGTGTCGTGGAAAGGCGCATCGGGTACTTTTTCAATCGCCGCGTTTACGTTCAGGGTACCGTCCGGGCGCATCTTAAAAATGCATCGTTCATTTTAGACGGGTCAATCTTTTTACCGATTAGAAGTGCGGTCATTTTTTTCTGCCTACTCGGGTTTCAAAATTTCCATAAGTTGCAATATATCGTTTTGGGGGGGTTAAAGTGCGGCAAGTTGGTAGAGTTTCTTATGAAAAGTCATAAATTGCACTGAACTTTCAACGTCAAGGAGCGTAGTTAATTTTTACAGTTACAGATAGTTACAGACATTAAGGGATCATCACAGTGTAAAATTATCAAAACAATCGATTATTTTGGTCTTGTCCGATAGTATACACGGTTATAAACGTTCTGTCCAATGTTTAGATCGAAATTCGAATTATTTCGGTCGCAACAGCCTTTCTTAGAGAAAGTGATTAGAGCGTGAGATCCCGGCACTCCGAACTTTAAACCCATTTTTCTCGAAACAGCTTTTTTCCAATCGGCGTGACAAATAACTTCAACAATTTTCACTCGATTCACTTCAAATTTAAAAGTAATGTTCCTAATTGCATTTCGCAGAGAAGTACGTACGGAATTTCTGATTAATCGAAAACTTTTCATTTTACGAGCAGCTCTATACGAAATTTTTACACTGAAAATTCATTCAAATACCTACAACTCAATCCAAATACCTCCAACTTTTGAATAAAACAATATTTTTTTAAATCCCCTACGTACTTCTCTAGGTATTCTAATGTAGATTGACGAGAATTTTTGTTTTTGGTTCGAGGTGAAAAATTGTGGATGCTAAGTGCCTTAAGAAAACTAAAAGAAAATATTAGTAGTCGGCCATTTTGTACATCGAAAAAGAAAATATATATATTTATTAACAGCTTGATATTCATACTAAATAGATGTGCAATTAATTTTATGAGTGTATCACTTTTTCATACGAAAAAAAATTGTTAAGGCGTTACCCCCACTTGTAGCGCAAAAAAAGGCCTTTTTCGTGAATTTTTTTAAAGAAAACTACAAAACTTCTTTAATCGATCAATATACCATCTTAAAGAACACATCTTCAAGAACTTTCAGTAATTTTTTTATTGAAAAATATTACACTGTTTAGTGGCAAATGGCCGTCAATGAAATAATGTTTTTATATACACGGTTTGCGGTGACCAACATTGCGGCGAAGTCGATCATGTGAAAAAAAAATGCGGATGGATTTAGTCAAATATAAGTATAAACTAGTCTTTAATCGAAGGATTTTAAAAAATATTCATTTTTCACAAAATGGCGGACAGTCAAAGTTAATGGTTTGATTTTAACGAAAAAAAACGGCCATTTCTTTTCGAAAAAAATTTCGAAGATCGGTTCATTAGTGTTCGAGTAATCTTGGTCACCGAATTCAGAAATGCCATTTTGAGAAAAACGCGTTTAAAGTTTCAATTTCCGGTCGTTTACACAACGGATTCTTCTCTTTCAACGCTCATATCTCCGTCAATTTTGTTCGGATCGACTTGAAATTTTCAGGACATATTCTCAGATACTTATACTTCAAAAAAATGCAATAAAAAAATAATCGATTTTTTTCAAAATCGCAAGTAGGGGTAACCCCACTTGCGATTCGGATAAAAACTCCACGATATTCGTAATCGGCCGAAAATTTTCTATCGGATGAGCTATTGGAACATAGTACAAGTCAAGAAAACAAATTCGACTTTTTTTGCCCGCTTTTCAATAATCGCTGAAATCCTAAACTTTCAAACTGCCATAGCGTTGGCCTTATTTGAGACATGGATACTTATTGAGGAGTTCCCGAAAGGGATTTTGGTAAACTCAGAAAATGGTTCGCTTGGTTCGTTCCGATATTTCAATTAGTTTGTCCGTAAAATGCTTCCGAAGAATGGCTACAAAAGATACGAAGGAGTATGTATGGAAAAATTCGCGAAAATCGATCGACCGTTTTCGAAATTCTGCCAAAAATCGAAAAACCATCGGTACTCCATGAAGTGCATATTTTCAAGAGAAAACGATTATACAGCGGATGCTCGCAGCAGAGTTGCTTTGCCAAAAATAAATGATCGACAATTCAGTGAAGCCACTTATTTTTGTCGAGATGGGAAAAAATGTTGATCTTCAATGTTTTTTTTTTTTTAATTTTCATATCGATGTATTTTTACCCCGTGAACACGAATGTACCATTAATTCTTCCCAAAGACCAATATATTTTTTTTTTTTTTTATCTTCACAAGTGTGTGCAAAAACGCTTTTCGCCCTTAATCCGCGTAATTCGGAGCTTTTGGTAAAACCTTTTATTTTATGTATTTATATAACCCAAACAATCTTTAAACGCGTTTTTCTTGAAACAACGTTTTTCGACGGCTTGTTGATAAAATTTTCGAAACTACTGAATCGATCCTTATGAAACTTTAACCACATATTCTTTACAACTATAGCTATAGCGCATATCAAGAATTTTTTAAATTTTGATATTTACTTTTTTTTCCAAAAACGGTGAAAAAAACGTTTTTTGTTTGTTTTTTTTTCGACAAATGTCCGCCATTTCGTTATTTTTGCATACATAAAAAATCGTATGACATGCGCTATAGCCATTGACATACTGAATCCAAAACTATTTGATTTTTTGTTCCGGCTGATCCGTCTTCGAGATTTCATCAACGGCGCAGACCTACAATTTTTTAGGACATTTTTTTAACTACCATTTTCGTCTATAACTTGTGCCTTAAATAAATTTAAAAAAAAAACATTTTTAATGTATTTCGAAAGTGTATTTATATATTAAGTGTTCACCACTCAACCAAACACGCCAGCTTCGAGTACCGTAATATTCCGGAAATCCATCGTGTTCCTTTTTTACTCGAAAATTGAGGTGACTTTTTCGAAGCGTTCTCCCGAAAACTCACCAAATGTACTCCTTCGAGGACACAGGCCATGTAGCAATGAAATTCAGGATCGTGAACGACTTCGCCGGCTAGAGCACGCTCGATCTGTGCAGGATCGACGGTAAATTCGTTTCCGCATTTTCTTCGCGCTATTCCCAACTGCACCAAATCTCTCGGAGTCATACTAGCCTGAAATGTAAAGTTTGTCGAATTTTCGAAATATCCAAACGCCCAAAAATGTATTTTGAGATGCGGATTAATGAATTATTGTAACCCACCGAAACCGCGAGTAGCGGGACAGCGAGAAAAATCACGAGGAACTGCATGGCGCTGATTGCTGAGACAATGTCAACTTGAACAGCAACGGGAATTTCTGTTGCCTTTTATACAGCAACGTGCTTTTTAGATTTTTCACAGCCTCACGCTGAATAATTAGAATGTTTAATATTGAGTACCGTCACTTAATGTGCCGCACGTATACACGTCGATAAAACGGATCATTAAAAACTCCTCGTAACTCTCATTGCCGGAAATGATTTCCGCGTATTGGAGTTTTTTGGTCGTTACGTTCGCTAATCACACTCGAATTGGCTTGGCAATGAAGTTTCGGCAATTAAGACACCGAGGATTCTTCGCGTCATTATACTTGCACGGTACAAGGATCCAACTGTATTGGTATTATTCCATAATTTTGTAGGAAGAATATGTGAAGATCGAATCGTAGGATTTTACAATGACAGTTTTGAATGGTATGCATAACCTTGGAGTTAAAAACCGGAATGATTATCAATATTTTTTTCGTCTCAGGTATTAGGATAATAAGGTAAATCTTTCGCACACACATAGTCTTGACGTGTCGCCGTTTTTTTTATTGCAAAATATATATAAACAACGTATTCATTGTAATTTATTCTCAGGTATGTAGGCTCCGCACGGCTCGGTCGCGTACATGATGCCGGTAACTTGATTCATCTAAAGTAAAAAATGGAATAATGTACTTTTAGTACAATGGTAAAGCTACAAAACCACCGGAAACTTTTTCGAAATTTTAAAATTTGCATAAATTGCACTGTTTTAACCTTTAACGTTTAACCGTTTAAACGTTTGTCATTAACGAACGGAGGACTATATGAAAAAATCATCCGGTCTGTCGACTGAATATGTTATAAAACATGTTCAGTCCAAATTTGAAGTAAATCGTACGATTAGTTTTTGAGATATGACATATGCCAAATTGCAAAGTATGATTTCGAGACAAACGCAAGAGAAGAAAACGTACTAAAGCCACTTTTTAATATACAATTGTCGTATAAATGTTTGGGTCTGCTCAATATCATTGGTGGTTCTTTATGGTTTCGAGTATGGGCAATACGAATAGAACATTTATTTTGTTCTGGAAACGTGTTTTTTTTCATTATGAACAATTTAATTGTTATAATGCTGATTGTGACGAAAAAGTGCATTTTGTAGAAAAAAAGTTTGAAATGAAAGATGTTTCTTTTTGAATTGACAATAAAAAATGTATCTTAAATTTTTTGCTAGTTCCATAGATAGAGCTCCATTAAGACTCTACGCAATGAGAAAATAAAAGAAACCAAAACTTGATTTTTTTAAATTTCGAGCTTATGCATACCCCTTAATTAATACAAATAGATGGTCAGAATTCTACTACACATTGTGATCGCGACGGGACACTTCGAGGTCTGGGGACAGAATGCCCCTTCGTTGTTTATTCCTAAGCGCCCTGCCTAGAACCCTTTTAGGCATGATCTTGACGGGGCTGAAAACTCAAAGAATTTTCAGCCCCGAAAGACCAAAACTCCGAAAATCTAAACGGGGCCGGGTTCAAATTCCGGACTTTGAATGATGAGAAAGCTCAAAACTCCGAAAAAATTTTACACGAAAGAGCAAAACTCCGAAAATCTGAACACCGTCAAAATAATTCGGCTATGGTAGTTTTAAAAGTTTCAAAATTTTTAATAAATCGACTAATAAGTATTCCAAGGATTGTTATTTATAAAGAAGTGATTTTACGTAAATTTTGAAATTTGTTTAGACAATGTTAAATGTTCTACTTCATTTGCAGTCAACTGTGTAGACTTTCGCTGGCATAATCTTGACGGACCTTGTAATTTCGGAACATTAAGGGGCTATACCAGTGTACACTTTAAAAAAGTCGATTTTTTTGCCTTTTTCGACAGTTTATACTTTCAAGAATATCCTGTAAAAAATTCAAGGCCGTATCGCTACTCATTTTATCTTACAAAAATCGATAGTGTAATCTTTAAACGCGTTTTTCTCGAAATGAAATTTTTCAAATACGCTGACATTGTAACTCAAAGAGCAATTATCCGATTGACTTGAAATTTGAACTGAAAACGTTTGAATATATTTACTCTACAATTTCGTAGGATATTTTTGATTGGATGAAAATTAACGATTTGGCATTTTAAAAAACGACCATTTTATAGGCAAGAAAACAGACTTTTTTCATAACTACGCCATTTGGTTAGTTTTTGATATTTTTCGAAAATCCTACGTCATCGTACAGGAAATACCTTCCAGTTTAACGACATTGTTTCCTTTTTCGGTTCCAGCTACTCAATCGGCCGGAATCATGTCAGAAGTGGAGAAACTTTTTTTTGGCGCCTCCGAAGGCAGCGCATAAGTCGCTTGGATCTCAATATTTTGTCTATGAAAAAATTATGTAACATAGGTCAAATATAGCCAAATATATTCTTAATTTTCCGAAACATTTAATTGAGTAGTTTTCTTCCAAAACATTCCCGAAAACCACACAAATATTCAGCGTTCGCAGCGGTATAGCCCCTTAAAATTAGAAATTTTAAACCGCCGGCGCATTCAAAGTTCGAAATTTCCACCCGGCCCTCATGTCAAGATCATATCAGCGAAAGTCTACACAGTTGACTGTAAATGATGTAGAACGTATAACATTGTCTAGACAAATTTCAAAATTGACGCACAACATCTTAATAAAAAAAAACTTCTTTCAATAATTCGTCAATTTATTAAAAATTTTGAAACGTTCAAAACTTCCATAGCCGAATTATTTTGACGGTGTTAAGATTTTCGAAGTTTTGGTCTTCCGTGTAAAATTCTTTCGGAGTTTTAATCTTTCGGAGTAGTATTCTTTCGGAGTTTTGAGCATTCTGATCATTCAAAGTTCGGAATTTCAACTCATCCCCATCTTGAATTTCCGAAACATTAAAATTCGGAATTTTTAACCGTCTGAGTATTCAAAGTTCCGAATTTCAACCCGGCCCCATCTTGACGATCCTTGTAATTTCGGAACATTAAAATTAGGATTTTTAAACCGTCGGCGCATTCAAAGTTCGGAATTCCAATCCGGCCCCCATGTCAAGATCATCCCAGCGAAAGTCTTCACAGTTGACTATAAATGATGTAGACTGTAAAGAAAAGATGTATAACATTGTCTAGCAAAATTTCAAAATTGACGCAAAATCACGTCTTAATAAAAAAAAAATCTTTGTATAATTCGTCGATTTATTGAAAATTTTAAAACTTTAAAAACTTCCAGAGCCGAATTATTTTGACGGTGTTTAAAATTTCGTAGTTTTTGTCTTTCGTGTAACATTCTTATGGAGTAGTATTATTTCGGAGTTTTGAGCGTTCCGATAATTCAAAGTTCGGAATTTCAACCCAGGCCCATCTTGAATTTCGGAATATTAAAATTCGGAAATTGAAACCGTGGGAAAATCGATGACTGAGTGAAAATTTAACAATTGCGTCTTCGATGAGGCTAAAAGTTTGTGACCCGAGAGCGATTAAGCTCTATTCTAATCGAGCAACAATTTCGTAACATCCTAGTTGTATTTTTTATGCCATCGGATGACAGCTGCTATCGCGTTGCTAAAAAATTATAACAAACAGCATCGTCGCGCTTATCACGTAAAACAATGATAGAAAGAAGATGAACTTAGAGAGCATTTGTGAGGGGCATTTTAATTGGCACGTGATAAATATAATATTTACGATACATGACCCCCTCAGTGGGATCAGCGATCATTACAAGAAGTCTCAAGTTTGCATTCGACGAAACGACATGCGAAGACCTATCATGTCCATGCGTGTATTTATTATTATATATGCTGTTCATCGTTCCGTTTATCGCGGGCTATAATGAGGATCATGTAATGTACAATCGCGATGCTTCCCCTCTACGAGTAAACCGCAAATGTATAGCCTTCGTGTATACATAAAGGAGAAACGTCACACACAAGTTATGCAATTTCATCACACTCAATCGCGCCTATATAAGACGACAGAATCTTCGGGAAGTTTGATCCAGTTCGCCACTAAGCTCCGCAAACAATTGTTCAACTCCATCGAACATTCGAGCAACGATTGTGAGCAAGAAAAAAAACATACCTCGTCAAACATGAAGAGCTTCGCTGTTGTCCTCGCACTTTGTCTCGTCGCCTCTATCGTAAGCCTTTTTTAGCACTGCGCTCATTATTTTCTTCTCGGGGCATAAAGTTCGCGATAAATTCCTACTGAATATCATTTTTTATTGCAGAGTGCCCTCAATGACGAACAGAAGGCGAAACTACGGGAGCACCGTGATGCGTGTATCACCGAGACCGGCGTTGACACAAGTAAGCCAAAATAACATTGACCCCCGGTGATATTCCCGACGTATCAATGATCCCTCTCAACTTTGAATTTACACTTTTATTACGCCGCAAAAACGGTGCGTAAAATGAAGAAAAAAATAAAAGTTATACATGTGAGTAGTAAAAAAAAGTCGGATTAAGGGGGCAGTCCATTTTGGAGCCACGAAAAAAGGCTATTTTGGCGATCTTTTTCGAGGATTTTATAAAAGATATGAATATAAAAGTTGTTGGGCTTGATAAATAGTCTTGAAATACAGTTAAAAAAAATTAATTCATTTTTATTCGTTTTTAAGTACAACAAGTATAGTTTAACGTAACGCCTCAAAAATAGGTGGACTAGGTATCTCCATCACAACTTGGCAACGGCTTGTCTGAAACAAAAAAACCAAAGTCCATTAGATTCAGTATGACAACAGCTATAAAATGGCCCTCGGATATAAAGTTTTATCAAAAAATAAAAAAATTGCAGACGAAAAACGAAATAAAGTTTAAAAAAACGCGTTCTTTCGCAGTTTTCCGCGAAAAAAAGAGTAAAAATAAAAAATTTTCAAACCATCGAGGGTCATCTTGTTGCGAATCATGTTTACAATATGTGGTTCATATTTCAAGAGAATCGGTTTATTAGTTTTAGAGATACGATGAAGCTAGATTTTGAAAAGGTTGGTTCGAGAAAAACGCGTTTGAAGTTTATACTATGAAAAACTCTTACCTAAACTCAATCGGCAATTCCTGCACCGTAAAAAATCCCTTCTGATTGCTCATCATCGTCGATTTCTTCAAGTCTTGCTTGCTTTCAATTTTTTGTAATTTTTAAAGTGGACTGGCCCCTTAAATTTGGCCAAGTGCAAGTCAGGCCTCGCTCTATTAGAGTTCCGTACATATAACCAATTCACATTTTTATAATTCGATATTTGGGCGTTGAAATTCCGGGTTACGAATGCTCCGACGGTTTAAAATTTCGAATTTTGATGTTCCGAAATTCAAGATGAGGGCGGGTTGAAATTCCGAACTTTGAATGATCAGAACGCTCGAAACTCCGGAAAAATACTACCCCGAAAGATCAAAACTCCGAAGGAATTTTACACGAACGACCAAAACTCCGAAAATCTGAACATCGTCAAAATAATTCGACTGTGGAAGTTTAAAAAATTTCAACATTTTTAATACAGCAACGAATGATCTCAAGAATTTTGTTTTAATTAAGGAGGTTGGAGCGATTCAGTTGAGTCAAATAACGGTTTATTAATTTTTCTGTTTCAATGAACCTCAAAAAATTGCATACGAGGTACAGATTTATTCTGTATATGCTAATGTTTTAAATATCTAATCAAAGGGCAAAATTATGCATTTTAATATTTTTATTACGTAAAGTAGAAAAACTTTTGTGTTACTACCAACTTGAAAAAGTATAACATTGTCGATGATTATTATAAAAAAAACTACGACAAAGAATGTTTTATACAATTCACAATGAAATTTTGAGTAATTTATAATTATGCCTATTCATATTTACGTCACGAGATTATTGGCCCATGGTTTACGATGGGCAAGATGAGAATTTTTTTCTTCTAAATGTTTACAAAGGTTCAGTTTGCGTTAATCCGTTATTAGAAATCGTTTATCTTGGTGCTAAATAACAAAAAAAAATTACGTAACCTTTAGTGTGAAAGTCTTGCCCATCTAACCGCACGATAGATTACATACATTAACGGCGGGGTAAAGTTAATTTGGCGAAAAAAAGGCATGTTTTTAAGATTTTTTTGGAGTAACGAATATTGTTCGTTTATTGAAAAATTTATATATAATAAAGTAACATTTGAACAACATTCTCCTAAATTTGCATTGCAAAATATTCAAAATTGAGCGAGTGAAAATTAAACCCCGGAGGCGCCTCGAAACAAAATTGGTTTGCGGTGTGCACCATAACTCGCAACAGAATCATTTGAAACAAAAAAATCAAAATGCATTTGTTAAAGGAGATGTTTCTCGAGGTAATGACGGGAGGATTTTTTTTTTCGATTTTTCGATTTTTCGTAGCACTTGGGAGCCAAAAACCCGATTTTCGCTAAAAAAAATCGGCTAATATGTTGTTGAAAAATTAGTAATTATTTTTAAAAAACAAAAAAGCTCTCGACAATACCTGGTGAATTATGTGAAGAAGTACTGTGCAAAATTTCAAAGCGATTGGTCCAGTAGATTTTGAGTTATCGTGCACACGGACTTCAAATATGACAAGTCTCAGAAAAACGGTTTGAAAAACGCAGAAGAGAAGAGAACGGCATGGAGCAATAGACGCTCAAATACTCATAACTTCGTCAATTTTACTCCGATCGACTTGAAATTTTAACACAATATTCTTGATGTATTATGCATTCATTTAAAAATTTTTTAAAAAATTAAATACTTTACCCCGCCCTTAAACTATTTTTTATCTCTCGTGTTTGGTGGTGAAAAAAGTTCAAAAAATTCGTAAAGACTCAGTATAGTCTAAACAATAACATGTATTTTTTATTAAATTTAACCGTGGATTGTGACTAACGCTCCAACCTCCTTGAGAAGTGATTTTGCGTCAATTTTGAAATTTGTTTAGACAATGTTTTACGTTCTGCATCATTTACAGTCAACTGTGTAGACTTTCGCTGGCATGATCTTGACATGGGGGCCGGGTTGAAATTCCGAACTTTGAATGCGCCGGCGGTTTAAAATTCCTAATTTTAATATTCCGGAACTACAAGGTTCGTCAAGATCACGCCAGCGAAAGTCTACAGAGTTGACAGTAAATGATGCAGAACGTAAAACATTGTCTAGACAAATTTCAAAATTGACGTAAAATCACTTCGTAATAAATAAAAATTCTTCAAACAATTCGTCGATTTATTCAAAAATTTTGAAACTTTAAAAACTTCCATAGCCGAATTATTTTGACGGTGTTCGGAATTTCGGAGTTTTGGTCTTTCGTGTAAAATTCTTGCGGAGTTATGAGCGTTTTGATCATTCAAAGTTCGGAATTTCAACCCGGCCCCGATATTTGACTAGAATTCTTTTTTTCTGTCTTAGTTCTTAGGTAGTACTAAACTGAAACCATATGGGGTGATGATAGCTAAAGAGAGCTTTGTATACTCCTGCTCTAAGCTAATAATGAAAATATATAAAATTATTGTTATTTAAATATTTACAATACCAAAGGACTTATTTTTGGAGTCGGTTCCAGCCAAATTGCCAGGATTCTCACATTTTTCGCAGAAAAAGAGGAGGCGACGAAAAACAAATTAAATATACGATCTACAGTCTTTATTTAATTTGCAATCTTGTTTCTTCCGTGACGTCAATCTCTGGTTCTTGACTGGCACCGACTCCAAAAATAAGTCATTTGGTATTGTAATTATTTAAATAACAATAATGTTGTATATTTTCATTATAAATTTATAGTATTATGTATACAATAAATTATTATATATACTACATTATGAATCGGCGTTTTTCGTATTTGTTGTTTGTATACAGTATATGGTACATAATATACAGAAAAGCCAAAACCCTGACTAGTTTAGTTTCTGAGATAGACCCCGTAACCAAATGGTCCAAAACTGACAACTTTGACGGTCCTCATTTCTTTATTTTTAAAGATAAAAAATAATGAAAAATGTAATTGTAATCTACTCGATGAGCTTTAAACAATAACACCCCACATGCCAGGGTGAGCAATTTTTTTCCACTCCTTTTTCATGTATGAGGCCCCCATGAAAAATAATTTAATTGAATGTCTAATTCAATATTCAGTTTGTGGTCAACATTCTACACAAGATATCCGAATTTCAGTTCCTTAAGGGGCTATACCAGTGTGACCGCTGAAAATTTGGGTGATTTTTGGGATTTTTTTGGAAGAAAAGTACTCATTTAAATGTTTCGGAAAATTAAGAATATATTTGGCTATATTTGACCTATATTACATAATTTTTTTTCACAGAAAAATATTATGTACAGAAAAATAGCTGCCTTCGGAGGCGCCAAAAAAAAAGTTGCTCCACTGCTGACATGATTCCGGTCAATTGAGTAGCTGAAACCGAAAAAGGAAAAAATGTCGTTGAACTGGAAGGTATTTCCTGTACAATGACGTAGGATTTTCGAAAAATATCAAAATCTAACAAAATGGCGTCGTTATGAAAAAAAAGTCTGTTTTCTTGCCTATAAAATGGTCTTTTTTTTCAATGCCAAATCTTCAATTTTCATCCAATCAAAAATATCCTACGTCATAGTAGAGTAAATATATTCAAGAGTACTCAGTTCAAATTTCAAGTCAATCGGATAATTGCTCTTTGAGTTACGATGTCAGCAAATTTGAAAAATGTCATTTAAAAAAAAACGCGTTTAAAGATTTAACTATCGATTTTGGCGAGATAAAATGATATTGATATAAATGATATCAATGATAATGATATTCATAAAAGTATAAACTGTCGAAAAATTCAAAAAAATCGATTTTTTGACAGTGTCACACTAGTATAGCCCCTTAACTCATTGCCTTTACGAGCTGGAGACACATGACGTACAGACGGCAGAGTGACAGCAATAGGGTTCCGTTTTGCCCTTTGGGTACGGAACCGAAAAAATTGGCACGGATTCATAAAAAATGCACAAAGAACAGAACTACCGGAAGAAAACTTTTGAAATTCTATAAAAATCGTCTTGTAATACAGTGGGTAAAAAAAGTATTCATACACGTCGTCTTTTATAAATTATCCTTCGAAAAAAATAAAATGCTCTATGAAGTTTTTGTGTTCGATAACTTATCCTAAATATACATGGTGTCTGTCAACAAAAATCTTGGGAAAACACGAACAAAAAAATTAAGCCAAATTAACATCAGTTTCGTGTGATATGTACAAACACTTTTCTACTCACTTTATATCTATATATAAGACGAAGATTTTTATGGAGTAGAAAAAGTTTCGTACGTATATTTTTAATTGTCAGTGGATCCACCGCAATATCGACGAAAATTCCTGAAGTTTGTTTCGCCTCAAATATTCTTTCGAAAGTTCACTATCTCTCCAGACCCTTCACTCATTCGTTTTTACCGAATAGAACAACGAACCTGCAGAAATTTTGCGCATAAAATCAAAATTGCTACCGATTACTTGTTGACTAATATTTTACAAAAATTAATAAAATTATTTTATTAATTTCTGTCAATTTTTTTTTAATTAAAAAAATAATAAAACTAATATTGCATAACAATATAGTGAGATTTTACTTAATCGCAAAACTTCGACTCGTTCGATATGCAGCAACGTTTTTATACAATTGTACTTGATTCACTAATGTTAAAATCTATCTGTACATCGAAACAATGTTGGCGAGAACGTGAATCGAAAAAACAGTAAAGCAAAAAAACTCCCGCGAATACTGTATCTATTGAAAAACATGTGGTAATTCCTGCATCAAAAAATTGTTCTCGTTATAATTCCAGCCAAAGTCGACGAGGCTAAAAACGGTCAGGTCGACGAAACCGACGAAAAGTTGGCCTGCTTCAGCGCGTGTCTTCTGAAGAAGATTGGAATCGTGAGTTGAATTGAAATTCGATGAGCACTCGAAACAATTCTTGTTGCAAGTCTTTCTTAAGTAAAGAAAAAAAAACACGTTGGCCAAACGATAGGGTTTTAAAATATCTTCTACCATACCTTAGATGAACGCTGATGGTACCTTCAACGAGGAAGTTACCCGCGCCAAGATTCCCGCCGATGTGCCGAAAGACAAGGCCGAGGAAGTCATCACCCAGTGTAAAACCATCAGTAAGTATATTCAAAATTTGACTTATTTTGTACTCTGGTAAAACAAAAATGTGCTTCTTGCGATTAAAAAAAAATCGTTTGAAACGTTTTTTTTAAGAAAAAAAAAAGATTTTCTTAGGGGAAGGGTAGGGCGTGAAAAAAAAACACTTTTTTGCGATTTTTTTTTCATCTATATGGATAGAGTAAATTTATTGAAACCTTACAACTTCACGTACAAATTTCACGGAATGTTCTTGAAATGACACTTAACAATGTACAAAAGGTTTCAAAATTCGCAAAAAAGTGTTTTTTTTCACGCTGCAACCCCAACCCTCCCCTTAAACACTAGGCATAGCGAAATATCATTCTTTTGTGAATATTAATGATTAATATGATTTTTTTCTTTATTTTTTCAATAGCCGGCGATAACACCTGCGACACCGGACGCAAACTCTTCAAATGTTACAGAGAACACAAGACTTTCTCTGTTCTCGAGTAATGATGAAACTAATCGCTGGCAAATGTCGATAAATCGGTTGATATTTCTAAGGGATTGCAATTTTTTTCTCCAACAATCTTGCATTGATGTAAGGAACAATGTGATTCGATTTTAATAATAAAGAAATTATCGTCAACGATTTCTTCGAATATCACTGTTGTGTCTTAGTTACATGGCCTCGTGATTTTACGATTAACCCTTTGAAGCATACATTTTTCTTTACGTGCACGTTTTTTTCTTGCACTTTCGTTATCGATGACACCCGCTACGTGAAAAATAAAAATGTAATAGGTAAGTTTTAGTAGTTATTGAAGACCTAGGAACCTTGAAACGCAGTTACAACCACCATATTTAATTAAAAAACACTTTTGAATCGTCAAAATCTGAATTAAATTAGGTGTAACACGAGTTACACTATGCCGCAAAGGGTTAATAATAATTACGATTATCTATCGTACATTTGAACATTTTCGCAATATTCAGTCGTATATACACGTCATCAATATTTAGCTTCAATAAGTTGGCACTGGTGACGTCACACAATGTATCAGCATAGGAACTTCGTTTCTCCCCCCATCCCTCAAACATGATTTCGCAACAACCTTTAAAAAATCAAATCACGATCAATTCTTGTAGCCAACGGTAAACTAGAATCAAAAACTTTACATTTTCCAGTACGCTGGAATCTATTTTTACTTGAGAGTAGACGGAAATCAGTTAATTGTTAAATATTCGGGTTCCGAAGGGAATGCCTTAAGGGGTTAGGCGACAGTAACAGGTATAAAATCATGTGCGAATTTAACAATTTTTTTCGTACGAAAAAGTGATTCAATCATAAAATTAATTACACGTCTATTTAGTATGAATATCAAGCTGTTAGAAAATATATATATTTTTTTTCGATGCACAAAATGGCCAACTACTAATCTTTTATTTTGTTGTCTTTTTTATAGGCGCTCCGCGGCGTGACATTTAGCATCCACAATTTTTTACCTAGAACAAAAAACGAAAATTCTCGTCAATCTACATTTGAATACCTAGAGAAGTATGTACGGAATTCAAAAAATATTATTTTATTCAAAAGTTGTAGGTATTTGAATTGAGTTGTTGGTATTTGAATGAGTTTTCAGTGAAAAATTTCGTATAAAACTGCTCATAAAATGAAAAGTTTTCGATTAATCAGACATTCCGTACGTACGACTCTGCGCAATGCAATTAGGAACATAACTTTTAAATTTGAAGTAAGTCGAGTGAAAATTATTGCAGTTATTTGTCACGCCAATTGGAACAAAGCTGTTTCGAGAAAAACGCGTTTAAAGTTTTAGGTACTATATGGCCGTGCCAGAGGTGGATTTGCGTTATACGCTCAGGGCCGGATTTAGAGGTCTGGAGGCCTTGGGGCAAAAAAAACGTGGGCCCCCAATTATTTTCCAAATAAAATGAACAATTTTTTTCACTCGAGTTTTTCATAAATAATTTATTATGAAACCAAGTAGATTCTCTTAGCATTTAACAAACATATATAAATGTAATCGAAAACGAGAATTATCTGAAATCAAATTTTGGTGTTAACGAACGGAACCTTGCGAGCTTTTTTCGCCGAAAAATCGTTGATGATTTCGCTGAAATCCAGTTCCCGAAGTAAATCACTTTCAATGCTTAGGAGCGATAGCTTTGATAGACGGTTTTATCCCATCGCAGTTCCCAGCCTATTTTTTATAATTTTCATTTTTGAAAATGAGCGCTCTCCAGTGCAATTCGACACCATCAAAACCAAACACATTCTCAATGCAATTTCGAGGTTTGGGAATGTAGCTCTGAAATTTTGGTCTTCGAGAATTTGGTAGTAAAATTCGAAAGGATTTACATTTGATGCACAATGTTCGTAAGTTCGTAGCTTCTCAGACGCACGTGAATGTATAAAATTCCGGGATCGGGAATAGGCCGAATAGGCTTGTAAAATCCGCAGAATATACTATAAATTCCTCATCCGAACTGGCAATCTTTATTCTATTGTGGACACACATGGACAGGCAAAAGGCTTTTATAAATAAGTGATTGCAATCGTGTCCATGAACTGAAACATTATTTTCTCTCCCTTGAGATTTTCGAATGTATGTCTTCGCTTATTTCGTTTGAAGAATGCATTGACAAGAAATCCTTCATTTAGTTCAAAAAAGAAAGATAACGGTTGAAACGAATTGTAACATTCCATTGTTTCGTTTTTTGAATAATTTGAATTATTTGAAAACTTGCATGAAACATTCAAAAGAATTTTTTTTTAATCGAAGACAAGAATAACAAGAAAAAGGAAGAAAACTCACACTTGCCGGTTACAACAAACTATACTTTTTGGAAAAATAATAATAAAAGACCAGACAACTACATGAAGACGAAATTACGCACGGAAACTTCAACGGACACATCCTTTCCTCGATCGTGACTCACGACTCGATTGTTAATAGTATTATTTGACTCCTCGTCGCGATGATGTGGGTTTTGTATGACAATTGATATTCTTCAATAATTATATAAATGAATCATTATTGATCAACTATGATTTTTTTAAATTTCTTTCATGCAGTAACGGAGTACGGTTCGTGAATAATTGATGACATTCAATTGTGTCATAATACTTTTTTTTGCCTATCAAACTACACACCTTGCTGCATAAAAAAATATGGAAAAAATTACCAATTAGTCAATAATAATTGATTTGTTTAAAAATTGGATAACACTAATTGTTCACATATTGCAATTAATATATATTTATAATATTATAGATAAAAAAAAGTCGAGACACGGAATCGAACACCCAAACTCCGAGGCTACGGGCAAGTCCCGCCCCACTGAGCCATTGAGCCATTGGGGTAGTCGCTCAAGATGGGGCGTAAATTGCAAGAACTTATCAGGGCCATTTGAGATTTTGATATTTTACTGATTGCCTGAGAGAAGTGAACAAATATAGATGAATCGTTTTTTTTTATATTTAAGAACAATATAATCATGTTTGTACAAAGAACTATAGGTGAAGGTAAAACAGCGAAAAAAAATATCAAAGGCAAAGTTGTTTACTAGTGTTTACTAGTTTACTCGTAGGAATTTGAAAGATTTTTTTTTCGAAGTCTCTATTGTGGGGGCCCCTCTTTTGTGGAGGCCCCGGGCCTGTAGCCCCGGCTGCCCTCCCCTAAATCCGGCCCTGTATACGCTCAAAGTCGGTGAAAAAAAATGTTCTTACTATAAATCGAATAGTAACTCATTCTTATGGTGATAAAGCACAGTTTTAGCGAAACAAAAAAATCGATTTTTTGAAAATTCTACTGTGGCCTTAACTCATGGTCAGTGAAGAATTTTAACAATCGTTGATTGGATTTTTACGGATATCAACGCTCGCAGTATTTGAACTTCGAGTAATAATCGTATAAATGCAGGATTTACCTAATTGTATATTTGTAAATTAATCTTGAAAACGGGCCTAAGAATTTTACGAAATTGGGTGATTCGAAATGAAGCGGCGTTCGCTGGAAAGAAGAGCGCACGCGCTGCGAATGCGCACTCTCGTAAGGTTGGAGCGGTTCAGACGAGTCAAATGACGACTTATAAATTTTTTTTCAATGAACCTCAAAAAAATGCATACGACGTATAGATTTATTCTGTAGGTGCTTACTTCTCATTAAGTATAGCAATAAAGCGCAAAATTATACATTTTTATGTTTTTATTACGTAATTGAGAAAAACTTTTGAGTTACGACCTATTTGAAAAAGTATAACATTATCGATGATTATTATGAAAAAAAAAACTACGGCAACGAATGTTTTACACAACTCAAAATTAAATTTTGATTCATTTATAATTATGCCTATTCATATTTGTAACGAAATTATATTTATTATTACCATTAATTACTATGAAGTGTTGCCGAAATACGGCAACTTCGCGAACGTTGAAATTGGCAGCAATGCTCTCCATGCGCCAGCCAAGATTCGTAATCTTCCATCCAACCTTGATCGTTCAATATTGAATATACGTTTACGATGAGCAGATAGCATTATTTTTTAAATGTTTAAAAAGTTTAGTTTGCGTTAATGGGTTGTTAGAAATGGTTTATCTTGATGCTAGGTAGCCAACAAAATTACACTACTCGCACCGTGAACGTCTTGCCCATCCAACCGCACGTAAAATTACATATATTAAACTATTTTTTATCTCTGGTGTTTTGTGGTGAAAATTTTTCAAAAAATTCGTAAAGACTCAGTATAGTCGGAACAATAACATGTATACATATATATTTTTTAATCTCTGATGTTGAATAACGCTGCAACTTTAATCAAATGTTTCGTGCAGATAGTAACGCTTTGGAATAAATAATACCGAACCCGAACAAACTCTGATTCGTCGAAAATTCAAAGAGTAAATTACCGGAAAGTACGCTTCGTAATTCCCTTCGTTCTTGAATTATCTACCAATCAGCGTTACGTGTCCAAGGGCCGAAGTTACGTGAAGATGCAGTCGAAGCTTCGCAAGCTGTGGGCGTTTTTTGCGCCTCTTCCGGCACTGCACGACACCGGTGAATCCCCGGAACAACACACAAAGGAAAAAAAGCGCGCGCAAGACTCGGTATTCCGTGGCATTGTCTCTCGGAACATAATATAGTCACACGCTCGGAACGCCCGATTTTGTACACGATAATAAGAAAAATTCATAATCAAAGTGTGGCATATCGGTATTTTGTAAAAAAAATGTCTGAATCTTGTACCAGACATCACACACTCATACAGAGTCAGGACATGCTTGGTTTTTTCAGATTTTTCAGATACAACGTCCACAACACTGCTCGCCAATTGCGGGCGTTTTCCGCGCACCGTAAATAAACGTCCAAAAGTACATGACATTTTTTTATTTCGCACATATTCTCGACGGATCAATAAACATGTGTATTAATTTTGTTACTTATTCCATCCTCAAAATCCTCCACGTAAGCGCTTCAGACAACAATGCTGCCTTAATCATACCAGTGTGCCACTTTTGAAAAATCGATTGTTTTGGGGCCTTTTTCGACAGTTTATACTTTCAAGAATATCCTGTAAAAATTTCGAGGCCGTATCTCTAATCATTTTATCTTGCAACAATCGATAACTAAACCTTTAAACGCGGTTTTCTCGAAATGAGATTTTTCAAATTTGCTGACGGTGTAACTCAAAGAGCAATTATCCGATTGACTTGAAATTTGAATTGAGTACTCTTAAATCTATTTACTCTACAATGACGTAGGATATTTTTGATTGGATGAAAATTGACGATTTGGCATTTAAAAAAAACGACCATTATATAGGCCAGAAAACAGACTTTTTTTTAACTACGCTATTTTGTTAGATTTAGATATTTTTTGAAAATCCTACGTCATTGTAAAGGAAATACCTTGCAGTTTAACATTTTTTCCTTTTTCGGTTTCGCTAGTCAATCGGCCGGAATCGTGTCAGCAGTGGAGGAACTTTTTTTTGGTCCCTCCGAAAGCAGCGCATAAGTCGCTTGAATATCAAAATTTTTCTATGAAAAAATTATGTAATACACGTCAAATATAGCCAAATATATTCTTAATTTTCCGAAACATTCAATTGAGTATTTTTCGTCCATAAAATTCCCGAAAATCACTCACGTTTTCAGCGTTCACACTGGTATAGCCCCTTAACCTATATGTATTATAAGCATTCTTTTTCGTACGAGTCGACAAAAATGCTGACGCCTTCGATAATTAATAAGCGGGTGATCCAAGTACTTTCCTGCGATAGATTTGTTACATCAATTGTGCAAAGATGGCTTCAAACGACAATGTTGAACGTTCCCATCGCGCTGAAGTGTAAACAACTTTTTTTTTCATAGTGTTACACATTTTGTGCCAAAAAAAGAGTTTTTCTAGGAGTGTTACTGAACTACACTGAGAAAAAAGAATCGTTGAATGTGCCAAATGCATTTTGTTGTCTCGAAATTTTGTTGTATTAATAATTGCTCAGACATTCTAAATAAGCGACAGTTCACACCACTACACTATTTTACCACCAACTATACTGTTTTGTTATGCCAATCACAAATCAGGTTGAACGTATTTAAAGATACATTTTGTTAAAACAACTGAATATTGGATGGATGAAAGAATTTTTTTTCAGTGTACTTCATTACAAAAAAATCTGCAGCTGAAGCACACAGAATTCTTGTTGAGACTTACGGCGACCATGCTCTGTCGGAAACAACATGCAGAGATTGGTTTAAACGCTTCAAAAATAATAATTTTGATGTGTTGAATTGGCGGCATCACTTCATGAAGACACATGTCAGATGCTAGCTGAACTTGCTAGATCATTAGGAGTTGATCACACAACAGTTTCGAAACGTTTTAAAGCATTATCAATGATTTTTTAAAATAAAGCATTAATTTTCACGAAAAAAAACAGCGAGATATTATTCAACATCCTAATATTTCAAGTTTGTGATAGTTAAGAATTATATTTTATCGTGTTTCGTCTAGTATATTATTTTTCCACGAGTTTTATTAAACTTTCTATGGCTTGAAAAGCTGTTTAATGTGCTACTGATGTTTCCTAGTTTTAAGGGGGTGAATTGTCACGATGCGTGTTATGGAGTTATGTTACTTGCGAATTTCAAAATTCTCGTTCGTCGCTTGAGCGAACTTAAATTCAAAGGGAAGGTCCAACATACGGCGCAGGAATCGTAGATAAAAGGTATAACCTTATGATTACAACTACATATCTGCTAGTAAAACTTTGGACACGTTTATCCCGAAAATATGTTTTTCAAAACTGTGTACACGATTTCTCTACGTCTAATCAACAGATTGACTTGAAATTTCATCAATTTATTGAGTGTAATAGTAGTTTAGTTTTAACGAACGTTTTTCTCAACATTTTTTTCATTAGTTTAACAATAATGATGTCATTTTTCCTCGAAAAATCGGAAGACATTATTCAATTTTTTAAATGCTCGAAACCCGATAACAAAAAAAAGCTCGGTCAAGTCTTAGCCAATATTATCTATTTTGAGAAAAACAACTCGTATTTTTCTGTTTCAATCAACGGGGTGGCGAAAATCAAGTACATTGTTGAGCCCCTCGGGTTCAAAGAGCCTTCACGAGATTGTTTATAAATTCTTCAATTCTTAATATTTTTTAATGAAGTTCGGTACACAACTCTGTTAATGTACATACGAATAAATGTCCAAACAATTTTTCAATCATTTTATCACTTAATTTTTTTAAATAACCCTTTTTTCGCGTCCGTCACAATAGCCTAACGCTTTAACGGTTTTGCATTGAAGTACATTCAGCAAGAATGAAAACGAAATTGTTCACAAACATATGAAGAATTCGACGAGTTTCACTTTTTCGTAGGCAATTATAAATGTTTCCATTTTGACGTAAGCAGCTGCAACTTAACATTTCGTGTTTGTTTGTCCAATAATTACTGTCGTCTACTCGGTATCTTGACAAACATAATTTCACACGACAACCAAATCCTCCGAACGCGAAAGTATATATTTTTTATCACTACAGTCCATACGTCTATACAACAGCGCTGGTCATTCCGTAGCTACAGTTGCTTCGTTGTACATTGCTCCTATTATGTGAATATCAAATACATTTTCAAATTACTGTTCTATTTTCTTTTTCTTAAGCAATACACCGTCATGGTCTATAGTGTGAACATTATTTGACCTTTAGTGACTTCATATAGACCTCCAATTCGTCCTCCGTATCGTTCTCCTCTCGTACGTTCTCCACGAGAACCGTTTCTGGGGATTCCGAGTCAAAGTACTTTTCTTCCTCGTCGTGAGTTCGCATTTCAACGTTGTCGTAAGCTTCGTTGTCGTCGACGGCACTGCGAAAATATTGCAAAATTATCAAATGTACGAGTAAAAATAACCCAAACAATCATATTATTCATTCAATAGAAGCTTATTAAATATTGTTCTTTACAATGCAGTGATAAAGATGTTCAACCAGACTCAAATTACAAAAAATATGTGATCTACTCATAAGCGAAAATATGTAATACAATTATTAAAAATTATGTCGCAACATTTTTTATCTTTACGAAGACTATTATTTGTGTCCACTATAATGATTTTTGACAATGGAATTCACAATCGTCTTGAATTTTCGGAGGAAAAACAGTGTAGTTACTATCGTCACCTGTAATCAAATTCGACATCTTTCCCATCGAGAAAGTTTTCGTACATGTGTGTGACAAATTCTTCTCTAAAAATTAGTCTCTCCTTGATAGGAACATTTTGGGAGAGGGACTTCTGTCTATGCTCGTGACGAAAGTGTCGTTCGCTCGTTCCAGGCACTTCGCCCCAATGCGATCTCGCTTCGTCGTCGGTGGTGTTTTTGTGCTCGTCGTCATTGTCCGAATCTTCGTCGGAATCGTTCTCCTCGCGAATCTCGTCCTCTGCTTCCTCCTGAGCTCTCTTAACGTTTCTCAATCTGTCCCTCTCTATGCTCTCGAGCAGTAAATTGACAAAAGTTATACTAGTGGTGTCAATGTTGTCGCGTTTCATCTTCTCTTCCTTGGTCAAAAATTGTCCTATGAGATTCTCGTACAGTAGCGGATCGCGCTTCATCATTTCCTTTTCGCTAAAGTATTCGCCCTTCTCCACCAGCATCTTCAACGCCTGATAGCGACGATTCTTCACGTCTATCTGGCGCTTGTTGTCGTCCAAGTATCGCCTCAGTCGATTCAGGTGGTAACGAATCTCGTAATCCTCGTTTGCGGCGGACGCGAAATAACTCAAGTATTCCTTCTTGAGATGTTTGCCAAATTTGGCAAGGAACAGACTGTGACTCCTGTGCAGCAACTCTCGAGCTATTTCCCTTTTTTCATCGCGCGTCAACTCGGGATCACCTTTTTGCTGGCTTTTGAAAGTTGCAGCGGTATTTGCCAGGTGATCCACGATTTCGGTCTCCAGTGGGGAATCCGATGACATTGGTTCCGCAGCCGGCATATCCGCTACGGTATCATCCGCGATATCTGCTTCTCGTGTCATCGCTCGACTCTCCTCCTCGTCGTTCATGTGCCGATAAGAATCCGTTGCACTTGCAAAGAAAGATAATTTGTATCCATTTTAGCGCTATTGCATTCTATTAAACAGCCCACTGGGTTTTGCTCCTGACCCAACATAGATCACTTATCATTGTACTTCTATGGGTCTGTATGGGAGATAGTCCCAGACGTTGGTAGCAAAAATTTGAAATTCTCAAACATGCGTTTTGGATTTACAATAAAATCAGTGGCATAATATTTGGACCTCCACTCTTCATATGTAATTAGTGTCAGAATTTATTCTTATGGAATACATTGTTTGCATCAACGTAAACAACAGTCAACAAGCACTGTTTATGTTAGGGAAGTACACGTTATTTCGACTGTCCGTTTCTAATTTATGTTCTCAAAGTACACAAATAAATGCCAAGCATTTCATGTGTTCAATGATGAATAATTGCCGAAACGAGTAATTTATCACAATCGTAATAAAATTCAGTACCATTTATGGAGAAAGAAACAACTATTTTTGTTTGTCTGTAGTTTCATAACCAAAAATGCAATGTTGCAAATAATGGAGAATGAATAACTCGAATTACCTCGAACCTTTGTTCAAAATGGTATTTTTCTTGTTACTTTTTTGTCGCTCGTTAAGTCATTGACAGACACTTGTCAACAGCGTTTTGTTGCACCACCGAAAATCAAGTCGACCGTCGTCAGTTGGAGTTGAACGGTAGACGTCACCAAACGTCAGTAGCCACTTGACGTTCAACCGTGGACGTTATAACCTAGAAATATACGAGCTGGAATATCCAAAGAACGGGGATTCAATTGACAATCACATTCAACGTGCCATTATTTGTACACTAACGAAATCGGTAAAATCTGTTAACTACGCTGTTGCCGAATAGTTACATGACGCGATAACTTACGTAGGTATAGAAAAAAAAACAAGTAGAAAATGCGTCACACTGGGCGTTTCTAGGTTAAGTTTAACTTGTCAAACCAAAAAAATATTCACCTTCTCAGCGTTATCCGCTACTCTGTGCGGCTTCTAGAATATCGCACATACACGAAAATTTTTATTGTTTACAATACTTATGAATTTTCCGATTACATAAAGGAGGACCTTAATGTTTTCCGTGTTTCGATAAATTTGCAGATCGAGCTCTCAGGGAGAATGGAGGACTCCGATCCGGAGTCTTTCTTTGGTCGTTGGAAGTGGAATTGGACGGCTCTGTGCGGTTTTCACGGAGGCATAACGCCGCTTAATCCCGAAACGCACGATCTGGGGTTATGTTTTCAACAGCTCTGCCTGCAAGTACGTCACCCCGCTGTTCTTATTCGTTTCGTCGTTCTACACGACGCTTCAATCTGCTTGGTTACGGTTGTTTCGCGATTAATGCGAGTCTAACATATATCTTTGCAGATTCCGACGCTTGCCCTGATGGCTGTAGTATCGGCGTATTATTGCGGAAAGCGCAGTTACTCCCATGAGCGCTTCTCCCACATTGCCATTAATTTGAGACTGCTTATAACGGCTTGTTTGTCCGTACTCCCGATAATTAGGGCTTACATCATTCTCACCAACACAACGATATTGCCGCTCCAGCGGTCGAACCAGCACGATTCGATCGTGACAATGTACCCATCTATGAGTATCACGAGGATGCCCTGGGCGATGAACACTGCAACAAATGAGAATGGGATACTCACAAAACTTCAGGACGGACTGAACGACAGTTCGAGCATAGCGAAACTATTGTTTTACAGTTACAAGAATCGCAGTGGGGCAAACAAGTCTGCGATGCTCGCGAGCAGTGATAATGACGTACTGCTGAGCATAAAGTATGAGGATCAAGCTACTTCCGCCAAACCTATCGATTATCTGGTCGCCGGTACGGAAGGTTTGGCGTGGGTCGTTCATCTTTGCTTCCTTCTGACGTTACGTAGAAGGAACAGTCTGAATATGCGAGGACCCGTCGCCATAAGAGCTTTGATATTCATGCTTATTGGCGTTTCGGCACTTCTATTACGAACCCACGTGAAACACGATCCTTACGATGACGTCGTGCCACACTTATCTATTGGCTTCAGCATGGCCGTCGTTACGTTCTTATCTCTTTACATCTTGACACTCATACCCGGCTATCGGTCGGATCAATCAACGCGATACAGAGAAGTAAGTTACTACGGCACATCACTATCCCTGATTGTCTTTTCAAGGGCGCATGGGATATGAGAACTCGATGGTCACGCCGAATGGAACTGTGGCGAAAATTGTCGATTTTGTCTCAATTTCACTCTGAATGAGTGGAAGATTATAATTCAGTATCTGAAAACTCGAGCGATGCTCGGTGAGCACAATGACATTTTTCCTAATATTCAACTAAATAAATACAGTCAGTATTTCTCTGGTCCCGCTCGAGGTTAACAAATATGGATGGATGAGCTTATCGTCGAAAGTCTGGATAACGAATATATCGTGTGTACCACAGGTGACCGAGCGAACGTCCCTCTTGAGCTCACCAAGTTCTTCGTACGTGCATTTCATGGAAGTACAAGATCCGAGCTATCTCGGCACTGCTATGGAGAACTCGACGGTGCTGTCGAGACTTTTGTTTCATTGGGTGACGCCGTTGATGGAAAAAGGAGTTCGAGGATTGCTCAAACATACCGATGACCTTTACGACTTACCCGATCACATTACCGCAGCCGCGATCAATTACGGAATTGACAAGCACATGCGGAGAATGGTAAATCATCGCTATCTTCAGAATTTCATTTTTCTCCAACTGTAATGCAGAGGTTTGATAGGTTTGAACATTGCTGATGTTCGATACTTGTTACGTTGAATGGCAACACTTATTCACAATACTACTGCTGTCTTTTTGAGAAGGTCGATCGGAAGAATATTCTCAATAATCTTGCGTCGCCTCGGATCAGAATAGTCTTAGTTTGAATAAGATTAATTAGAAAACTCCATACCTATGGAAGCAGAAAA
Organism: Ophion obscuratus; assembly: GCA_964007375.1. Taxonomy (NCBI): domain Eukaryota; kingdom Metazoa; phylum Arthropoda; class Insecta; order Hymenoptera; family Ichneumonidae; genus Ophion; species Ophion obscuratus. Next base: position 15,209,603 of record OZ023321.1, on the reverse strand, counting down.
TATGTTGTATCGGTTTTTAAGGATAAACGCAGAAACGTCATCAGCATGTGAATTTTAAATCAATATCAATAATTGATAATTGTTTAAATAACTCACAAGAACACGGATCAAATCTACAATCTATTACGTTTCCCACGAGCAGCCTCGAGCAAAGAGAAGGGCCAATTTCAACGGTACCGAAACTCCGGAGGTCAATATCCTTCCGTCGAGCAACAATATATCGTTGTTTCGACTGTTGCATCAATGCTTCGGCTGGCAATTTTATGCCGTAGGCGTACTCAAGTTCATCGCCGATTGTACCGGCTTCGTGGCTCCTCTGTTGTTGAACAAGCTTGTCGGTTTCATCGAGGACAAAGAGAAGCCAATTTCTTACGGCTACATGTACGCGACACTCATGTTCGCCAGCACACTTATCGGTACGAACATTCGCAATCTTCTCGTCGTTTGTGTTTTCATTGTTTATCGATGATATTGTGGAAAATCGACTACTTTGAAAATATATACACACAAATGTATTACCATTGCAGGCGCTTTTTGCAATACTCATTTCTCCTTTTGGATGTCAATTGTCGGATTGAAAATTCGCGGAGCGATAATAACGCTGGTCTATCGCAAGACTCTGCACTCGTCGAACGTTCAGCTGAGCCGTCAATTCACGTTCGGTGAAATTGTCAATTTCATGAGCACCGACAGCGACAGAATCGTCAACAGTTGTCCGAGTTTCCATAGCTTTTGGAGTATACCGTTGCAGGTAGTGAAAAACGAGTAAATTTTCATTGCGTAAAGATGAAACTTTATGCGACCAATAATGATAAATGTTTTTTTCAGCTCGGTGTAACTCTGTACCTGCTGTACGTGCAAATCGGCGTGTCCTTTCTCGCTGGTGTCGGTTTCGCCGTTGTGCTCATACCGATAAACAAAGTATTGGCGAACAAGATCGGTCGTCTGAGCACGAAAATGATGGACTACAAGGATCAGAGAGTACGACTGATGGGAGAAACACTTCGCGGTCTGACCACCATCAAACTCAATGTCTGGGAGGAATATTTTCTTCGCAACATTTTCAGTTAGTACAAATAGTCGCTTCGTCTCAGTTTTGTGGCTTTTGCGAGCGGTTTACCAGTTGTGCGAAGATTTGGAACATTGATAAAGAAAGGGCCACGAAGAACGATAATGTGGAATGAAATGAGCACGAGATTTTGCAATACGGCGTCCCGATTCACTGTTCGAAATAATACCGCGAAATTCTTTCCGAGAGATGCTCAATCTGTTTGCGACGTCTTAACCACAACATGGCATTAATGAACGTCGCGTCCTTGCAGAGCTTCGAGAAAGCGAAATGAAATACCTGAAGGGACGCAAATACTTGGACGCGTTGTGCGTTTATTTTTGGGCAACAACGCCAGTTTTGATATCGGTACTGACGTTCGGTACGTATGTACTTCTCGGCAATGAACTCGACGCAAAAACGGTTTTCACCAGTATGGCACTCTTGAATATGCTCATCGGGCCACTCAATGCGTTCCCGTGGGTCTTGAATGGCCTCACCGAGGCCTGGGTCTCGGTCAAGAGAATTCAACGGCTTTTGGATGTGAGGACACATCTGTTGGACGATTTGAGCCTCTTCCCTTTGTCCAATTAAAACGGAGCTTTGCGGGCGGAACGGAGAAATTCATATTCACAATTTTTATTTGCAGTTGCCGGATTTGGACACTTCGACGTATTACGCGGATCCCCCACCGGGAATGGATGTCATGCTGAAAAATGCGTCCTTCTTCGTCAGCGACAGTCACGACGTTCAGTCGAAAGCAACGACGCCCGCTGAATCGCCAGTTGCTTCAACGTCGAACGGTAAAAGGATTGTGAGCTTTGAGGGCGAGCGCGTATTCACATTGAGGAACCTCAACGTCGAGATTCAAAAAGTACGTGCTCCAGAGAGACTCTCTTTATTAACGATGGGAAACGATTTTTGGTGTTGCTCATTCCATCGGTACCACTGTCCTGCAGGGCCAACTTATCGGTGTGATGGGCAAAATTGGCGGTGGGAAGTCCCTACTTCTGGATGGCATTCTGGCCGAAATAACGAGAGCGGAGGGAATCGTGGCGGTGCACGATTTGGATCAGGGCTTTGGCTACGTCAAGCAAAATCCATGGCTCCAGCGAGGAACCATTAGAGACAATATTTTATTCGGCAAAGCTTACGATCATAACAAGTATAAGTGCGTATTTTTTATGGTACATTTTTATAGGAACTTTGATGGTCGAAGAGTCATCCAAAGCATGCGATCAGCTCCACATCGAGCTGTGCGTGTAACATATGCATGCATTGAATGATTGTCGCCCTTCCTTTAAGGGACCATTCCAGTGTGACTGGCTTGAAAATCGCTGATTTCCGGGTTTAAAAAAAAAATTCGGTAAGGGGCCTTCCATAAATTACGTCACTTTAAAATAGGGGGTAAAATTGCTTCTTTTCATGTTTTTCAAAAATAAAATTCGGTAAGGGGCCGTCCATAAATTATGTCACTTCAAAATAGAGGGGGAGGGGGTAAAACCAGCAGAAAATCGATGACATAATTCATGGACGGCCCCTAATCAGTGCAGTTTTTTTTTCTTTTTAAATTACACGTACATAAAAATATTTTTTAATGTTTTACTGTTATTTTTTTATATAATTTTCTTGGCCACTGCAAACTAATGCCTAAAAAATAGCCCCTGGCGGTGGAAAGTCTTACTCCTCCAAAAATGGTCTAAAAGAAACAAACCAAAACGATTATTGATCAGTATAAAAAACTGTAGAGGTGTAGGGAGGATTTTTAAAAATAAAAATTAACAAAACGTTGGCCGTTTCAAACTTAAGTTTCAAATTAGGCCTTTTTCGACAGTTTTTCGTTTAAAAAGATGTGAAACTTTCAATTCAAAAAACGCTTCCGTACGACGTTATGGAATGGCGCGAAGAATGATGTGGCAAAATCAAAGACGGAGAGCTTGAAAACTATTCGTTTAAAATCTTCCACTGTTTTGAACATCAACGTTTTGGCAAAAACGCGACTAGGCGGACCGTCCGCGCCAGGTCTCACGCAGCTCGAATCCCTTTTTTCTAAGCAAGTCTGTAGCGACCGAAATAATGCAAATTTCGCGACCGAAATTTAACAGCATGTTGATGAAAGTCCACTTTTTATGGAATGGTCCCTTAGGCATCAAGTAACGAGACGAACGATTAATTAGTTCGCATCAATCGTGGGCTGAAAAAATGCATGACTCACAAACGTGCGTTATTCCTTCAAGTAGCCTGCCAAAACCTTCATTCTATTACTTCGAATAAAACGCTTGAAAATATTAGGGAGTATCACAAGATAGTTGTACGGGAGTGTCAGATCTCTTCGGGTCCTAGGAAAATCGAGGCAACGGAGAAAGGACCCGGTAAAGTGTCCATCGCTTTTCCCCAAGATTCGATTTTCGATTCGACAAATCATAATTTATCTCATGTCTTCATAAAATAGTAAATATTCGCTTACTCACGTTATTTCAAATAAAACACAAATCAATTTAAGGCCTTCGGCCACAGTAACGGGTACAAATCATGTGCGAATTTAACAATATTTTTCGTATGAAAAAGTGATTCACTCATAAAATTAATTACACACGTATTTAGTAGGAATATCAAGCCGTTAGAAAATATGTATATATATATATATTTTTTTTTCGATGTTGCAAAATGGCCGACTACTCGAAACTTCTCGAAACATCTTTTTTCCAATTGGCGTGACAAATAACTTCAACAATTTTCACTCGATTTACTTCAAATTTAAAAGTTATGTTCCTTATTGTATTTCGCAGAGAAGTACGTACGGAATTTCTGATTAATCGAAAACTTTTCTTTTTGTGAGCAGTATATGAGCAGTTATAACGAAATTTTTCACTAAAAATTCATTTCTTAAGTTCAAATACGTACAACTTTTGAATAAAACAATTTTTTTTAAATTCCGTACGTACGTCTCTAGGTATTTTTATGTAGATTGACGAGAATTTTTGTTTTTTGTTGTAGGTAAAAAATTGTGGATGCTAAATGTCACGTCGCGGAGCGTCTAAAAAAAAGCAAAGAAAATATTAGTAGTCGGCCATTTTGTACATCGAAAAAAAATATATATTTTTTCTAACAGCTTGGTATTCATACTAAATAGATGTGTAATTAATTTTACGAGTGAATCACTTTTTCATACGAAAAAATGGGTGAATTCGCACATGATTTTATACCCGTTAATGTGGCCTAAGGCCTTAATTGAAACCGAGTAATTGATTATTACTCGAATAATTCTTTTTGCTGCTTTAGTTAGACCACTGAACAATAGTCCACTAATCAAATCGAATATAAATGAAAAATGATAAGTATCCATACCCCATGTTAATTGTGATGCAAGTATAATTGTTACGTTCGGTTTTTCAGAAATGTCTTAACGGCGTGCGCCCTGACGGACGATTTGATGGAATTGCCGAAGAAGGATTTGACGGGTGTGGGCGAGGCCGGGAACACGTTGAGTGGCGGACAGAAGACAAGAATATCCCTCGCACGCGCTGTCTATGCCGACAAGCCTATTTATCTCTTAGACGACATACTCGCGACTTTGGACGCGAAAGTGGCAAAGCACATTTTCCAGCACGTTATACTCGGCCTGTTGGGCAACAAGACGCGTATATTGTCCACCCATCAGACGCAATATCTCGTCCACGCGGATCTCGTGCTCGAGATGTTCAACGGTAAAGTAATGAGGCAAGGTTTGCCGAGTGAAATTCTACCGGACCTCGAGGATTACTTGTTGTCCTCGGGTCTGGCCGATTCGGAGCTCGTGGTAGCCTCGATCGCCGGATTACCCCGAAATCGGGACGAGCTCGCTAACGCCGAAAGCGATTCTCTCCTCGACGAGGAATTCGTCGAGAGGGGAACCGTCAGATTTGGCGTTTACGCCTCTTACATGGGCGCGATCGGTCGATACCTGGCAATGTCGATATTCTTGTCCATGCTGATGATGCAGTGCTCGCGCAACTTTACGGACGTATGGCTCTCGTTTTGGGTCACTAACGCTAGCGGCAACGCGACGAATACGACCAACTCGAGCGATTCATCGATCTCACCGAAACTCGAGGCTTTCCTCGACGCCGATGGAAACGGGGTCGGATATTATCTCGAAGTTTACGCCATTCTTGGACTTTTCAATTCGGTGTTCACTCTCATAAGGGCATTCATGTTTGCGTACGGTGGCATACAGGCGGCTGTCACGATGCACAAACAACTCGTCAAAATTATCATGAGGGTGAGCGATAAATGTTTGTGCTGGCTAACAAATTTAAGCGATCATCGCAGTGCAACGGGTCGAAAAATAGCTGATTTTCGCGATTTTTTTTTTTCGATAGTTAAAATATGCTGATCAGTCTGATTTTTTAATGTCACTTATGAAGAACAGAAAATAAATTTTTAAACGTTTATTTTTATTTTTTTTGCGGTTGAAAGTGTCTTGGGAAAAAAGGAGTCCTCATTGTGTACACGGTTGTAGCCGTAAATATTATCTGAAACAAAATTTGTAAAAAGATTATTAATCAGTATGAAAGACGCGGAGCCGGGTTGAAATGCCGAATTTTGAATGCTCCGACGGTTTAAAATTTTGAACTTTAATATTCCGTAATTCAAGATGGCGCCGGGTTGAAATTCCGAACTTCGAATGATCAGAACGCTCAAAAGTCCGAAAGAATTTTACACGAAAGACCAAAACTCCGAAAATCTGAACACCGTAAAAATAATTCGGCTACGGAAGTATTGAATGTTTCAAAATTTTCAATAAACCGACGAATTATGTTAAGATTTGTTTTATTAACCCTTTCGTTGGCAAAGAAAATTCGACAAAAAATGCCCAAAATGGCGGGAAATTTTTTTTATCCTGAAATTTGTACTTTTTATTTGGCTTTTATTTGGGCTTTTGAGGGTGCTGATTATGAATCTGAACTCAGAATTCAGGAATTCATAATGACGAACAAATATGGCGAATGAAAATACAAATAATACAGATTGTTTCAGATGAAACTCGGTACTCATAGGTTGCGTAGGTCACTGATGTGAGCTGTTTTTTGCACTTTCGTCCGCCATATTAGATCCGCCATTAATTTTTTTTGAATTTTGTGTTCAGATTCGTAATAAGCGACCTCGAAAATCCCAAAGTGCCAATTTTTATCTAAATCGAGTAAAATTTTCCATTTCGGTCCGCCATTTTGAACTTTCAAATTTTAAGTTCACATTCGTAATAAGCGACCTCAAAAATCCCGGAGTACTAATTTTCATCTAAACCGAGTAGAATTTGAATTTCCAAATTTTGACTTCAAATTCGGCTTCAGCGAGCCAAAAAACCCCCGAGTGAGGCTCCGATTTCAAATCAGAGCAAGTTAAATGGGGAAATTAAGGTTGACGCACTATTGCGTCAATGCCACACAGGGCACGGAATTATTTGACGCACTATTGCGTCAATGCCAACGAAGAGGTTAAGACGTGATTTTGCATCAATTTTGATATTTGTCGAGACAATATTATACGTTCTACATCATTTACAGTCAACTGTGTCGACTTTCGTTGCCAAGATCTTGCCATGGGGGCCGGGTTGAAATTCCGAACTTTGAATGCGCCAACGGTTTAAAATTCCTAATTTGAATGTTCCGAAATTACAAGGTTCGTCACGATCATGCCAGCGGAAGTCTACACAGTTGACTGTAAATGATGCAGAACGTATAACATTGTCTAGACAAATTTGAAAAATGACGTAAAATCAATTCTTAATAAAAAAAAAAAATCTTGAAATAATTCGTCAATTTATTGAAAATTTTGAAACTTTAAAAACTTCCACAGCCGAACTATTATGACGGTGTTCAGATTTTCGGTTTTTTGGCCTTTCGTGTAAATTTTTTTCGGAGTTTTGATCTTTCCAGGTAGTATTTTTCGGAGTTTTAAGTGTTCTGATAATTAAAAGTTCGGAATTTCAATCCGCCCCAAAGCCGCTACCGTCGTATGGAAGTTTTTTTAAAATAAAAATCGACAAAATGGCGGCGGTTTGAAAAAAAAGTATCGAATTTAGCCTTTTTTCGACAGTTTTTCGTTAAAAAATATATGAAGATGTTAAACGGAAAACAAAGTTTCCATAGCAAGATGAAGAATGGCGTGAAGAATGTTGCATCGAAATTTGAGACGGATAGCTTGAAAACTTCTTTTGTACACCGTTTTGAAAAACGACATTTCGAGAAAAACGCGTTTAAAGTTTCGAGTGCAGGATTTTCGTATAAATTGTTCACTTACGATCAATCGGCGGTGCGACGTCCACGTTTATAACCGTCTGTACTATCGGATAACGCAAGAAAAATCGATTTTTTGAACATTTTATACTGCAATGATCCCTTAACAAATGCTGTACCCATTTGCTTCGCTGGATCAACGGCAAATGTTTTTCCGACTGATTTTTTTAAGGCTCGAACCACGTTCTTCGACTTGCATCCACTCGGGCGAATATTGAACAGGTTTTCATCCGACACTTATACGATCGACGACTCTCTGCCGTTTATCGCCAATATTCTACTGGCGCAGTCCTTCGCGCTGTTGGGATCGATCGTCGTTACGGCGTACGGACTACCCTGGATATTTTTGTTGTTGGCTCCTCTCGCGCCCGTTTATCACTGGGCCCAACAACACTACAGGTATCTTCAGAATTGCGTTGCCAGTCGCACGACAACGCTACTCCTCGAATACTCGCAACTTGCAGTTCTTTCGTAAAACTTGATTCGTTGAGGAGCGAAAAATTGATATTTTTTTGGCATTTACACTGAAAATTGATGACTCCTGTCGTGTTCCGGTAAAATAAAACTCTAAACGCTACTCAACTTTTAGGTAGCACCTAGAATCGTTGATTGAAAATTCAGATGAAAGATTTGGCTCTGTCTAATCTTAATAGCCGACCGAAAAACCCAGCGTTTATTTTTCAATGAAAATGCCATCAAATTCGTCCCACCAATACTGACTATTTTGCATTCAACGCATAACTTGATCTCTGATAAGTTATCCATTTCAAGTGCAAGCAAAAAACCAATTTGACTGCGACTATCATCATGATTTTAGTGCAGTTGTATTTTATTGGGATGCTAAATGAGTTCTCGCTGTCTTCTCGTGAAAATTAATGCTTTATTTAATAAAATAAAAAAAGCTGGTTACAATTCGTCGAAATGACGCACCGAATTTCAAGCTTGCTTATGGTACGTCTTTATAGACGCGTTGTTGTGGTGGCGCCATCTGTTGGAAAACAGCGAGAACTTATTCAACGTCCTAATATACGTTTTATTTTTATATATTTACTTTTTGTTGATATTTCCAATTATATATATAGTAATATATATTTTTTGTTGATGTTTCCAATGTTCCTGCCTCTTAGTAAATGGCTAAATCATGGTAAATCATGCACGCAACAACGATTAATCATTTTTTCATCCGCAGATTGACGTCGCGTGAATTGAAGCGATTGTCGAGCACGGCGCTCTCACCGTTGTACACGCATTTCAACGAGACACTCCAAGGATTGAGCAGCATACGAGCGTTTCGCGTCGTGTCTCGTTTCCGACACGAGAACGAGCTTTTTCTCGAAGCCAGTCAAAAGGCACAATTCTCCGCGATCGCGGCCGGCCAATGGCTATCGTTGCGACTGCAATTCATCGGCGTTGTGTTGCTCGCCGGTGTATGCATGATGGCGGTGCTGCAGCATCAATTCGACATCGCCGATCCGGGCTTGATCGGATTAGCGATAACTTACGCGCTATCGGTAACCGGATTGATGTCCGGCGTTGTCAATGTATTCACCGAGACGGAGCGAGAAATCATAGCGGTCGAACGAGTCAAACAGTATTTGGACAATGTTCCCAGCGAAAGTATGGATGGCGATAATCCTCCTTATGCCTGGCCGACTCAGGGAGTCGTCGAATTTCGCGATGTCACGCTCAAGTACAGGTACGCACGTCGCGATCATCCCTTCCTTGCACTCGCCTTTGTTCCATTAAGGGGTGAGATGCAGTCAGGGGCGTGAAAAAACGAGCATTTTCAATAATGTTTTTTTTATAGTAATTAAGCTTGTTTTACAAAAGTGGTTACACAGACTTTTTGATGAAAAACCACTCTCAGCGCGTATCTTGAAAAGCCACTTTTAGCGCAAAGCTTTAGGCTGGGTCCACATATTTTTCCACTCGCGACTACTTTCGCCGAGCTTCTCCATACATCCTCAATTTTCTGCGCAATATTTCGATGATAATTTTTAACGATTCAAATGCACCGGAAGCTGTCGCTCGAGAACCGGCGATCCAAACAAACAGGCATAGACAATGCCGAGTGCAATTTAAAAAATCAACGTCCTAAATCGCAGGGAGGGTCTGACAGCGTCACTGAGAAAGTTATCATTCTCCACGCGACCAGCCGAGAAGATCGGCATCGTAGGACGCACGGGTGCGGGAAAAAGTTCAGTTTTCAATACTCTCTTCCGCCTCGTCGAGATAACTTCCGGTGAGATACTGATCGACAATGTGAACGTGAAGACACTACGATTGAGCGCGCTCAGGTAATCGTATCCTTCAATGATACCAAAATGCATCAACTCCGTGATGTCCTGATTTTATTTGTCTCGAAATGTTTCAATTGCAGATCTCGTCTTGCGATAATACCGCAGAATCCATTTTTGTTCTCCGGCACGGTCCGCGAAAACGTTGATCCCTTGAATCAATATCCGGACATACAAATTTACAAAACGTTGGAAAGATGCAAACTCCATTCCTTGGTTCATCGACTGGGGGGCCTCGGTGCCAGCTTGGACGAAAACGGAAACAACCTAAGTGCCGGACAAAAACAGCTCTTCTGCTTGGTCAGAGCTATATTGCACAACGCAAGGGTGAGCAATTTTTAACCACTCGATCGATATTTCAAGCGCAAAATTTTTTCGCCCTTACCTTACTCGTCACAGCGGACGTTAGCAAATGTTCAACTTATCCCAAATTGTGCCAGAATTCAAACGCAAGTTTCTAAAAATTGATACCTTTTCGTTGAATTTTTATAGAAGTATTGCAATCTACTCGAAACACCTGAAACATTTGGCTAAAAAATTGATGCTATCTTGAAATTATTATTAGGTGAATGCCAAGTATTTTTTAAATCTTTCTTGTTCCTCCGAAGAAAATTCTGTGCGTATTTTACACACACACACACACACACACACACACACACACACACACACACACACACACACACACACACACACACACACACACACACACACACACACACACACACAACGGAACAAAAATAAAAATGTAATCACGTACAACCAATAGCAGCGTACATCGATGAATGCAACTGCTACCTTAACTTACTTTCTTTTATAATCGCCCCAACGAAATTTTTTATTGTTATGCAACATAACAGCTGATAACTATAAATAAATGAGAATATATATATATATATATATATATATATATATATATATATATATATATATATATATATATATATATATCAGAGCTGGGCGTAATTCTATTTGTAAATACGAATACGAATTTATTCACATCGTGATTTTCATGTGAATATAAATACAAATTTATTCATACTTCACTTATTTGTATTCACAAATATTCTGAACACACAAATAAATTCACAGAAAAAATTGTGAATATTCACAAAAAATGAGAATATTTACAAAAAATTGTAAATACAAAAAAAATCACAAAATAAGTTGTGCATTTTTTCGTATTTAAGACAAATTAAAATCAAATTCATAATGGTTAGATTAAAATTTACACCATTAGTGAGTTCGTACGTATTTTGAGAGAAAACATTGCCTCGAGGCAAATAAATTTTTGCACAAAACTTTTTGTGCGAAAATTTCTTTGCCTCAATACAATGTTTTCTCTCAAAATACGTAAGAACTCACTTGTGGTGTAAATTTGAATATAATTGTCGTGAATTCGATTTTATTTTTCTTCAACTTAAGGAAATTCACAACTCATTTTGTAATTTTTTCATATTTATAATGTAATATTTGAAACTCACAACTTTTTTCGCAAAATTTTCTTTGCTTCGACGCAATGTTTTCTCTCAAAATACATAAGAATTCATGTTTGGTGTAAATTTTAATCTAATAATTGTGAATTTGATTTTAATTTGTCTTAAATACGAGAAAATTCACAATTTATTTTGTGAATTTTTTTGTATTTACAATTTTTTGTGAATACATTTGCATTCACAGATTTTGGTGTGATTTTTTTTAATTCACAGGATTTCTTGTAAATATTGACATTTTTTTGTAAATAGTCGCAATTTTTTCCGCGAATTTATTTGTATGTTCAGAATATTTGTGAATACAATAGTATTTGCATTCGTATTTACAATAAGTGGCGTATGAATAAATTTGTATTTATATTCACGTGAAAATCACGACGTGAATAAATTCGTATTCGTGTTTATAAATAAAATTACGCCCAACCCTGATATATATATATATATATATATATATATATATATATATATATATATATATATATATATATATATATATATATATTAACAAATAAGAATAATATTTGAAAAACAGATACTGTGCATCGACGAGGCAACGGCGAACGTCGACAACGAAACGGACAAGGCCATACAGACGACGATCAAGTCTTCCTTCAGAAGTGCAACAGTCATCACGATCGCGCATCGCATTAGGACAATCATGCACTGCGACAGAGTTATTGTCATGGGGGACGGTGAAGTGCTCGAGTTCGAAGAGCCAAATCTTCTCATACAGAATACTGAATCCTATTTTTACCGTCTCGCAAGTCAAGAATTTTCCGACAAAGAATAACATAACTTTTAAGGCGAAATATGCAAAATGGTGATATATATATATTTTTTTACGGACGGATAAAGAAAAAGTATATATACATGTGCATAGATACACACATACACAAATATGTATGTACGTATGTATATACATATACGCACGTGTACATAGAAAGTAGTCGTGAAGCGAGAAAGATTGATAACGGGTGAGTCTGATTCTCCACGTGTCACGGAACAGGCAATGAGCTTGATACCAATAGGAAGATGTCTAAAGTATGATTTTCGTAAGATCGGATATGCTTACGGTCATCGAATATCTCCATTACGCTTAAACATTAATTGTCAGGCATCAATTATATAATTGACGAAGAATGATTATTCTTTGTAGAACGACTCGTGTCATAAGCGAGAGAGTGAGAGAGTACTAGCAATATTTACCTTCATTTTTCTACGATTCAAACATTTTTGTTCAATCTTTTTTTGGTTGGATATTGTCGATAAACTACAAATATATATTTTTTACCTTTGGATTCGGGTAATTATAGGCGTTGGCCATTCACGAGGAGGGTTAAATCGTCGAAATTTAAAAATCCCTTTTTACGCTGATCCATCTCTTTGAACACCTTTCGCCATATGGACCTTCGTACTTTGAGTTCGGTTAGTTCGGTAGCCGAGTAAAAATCCCGTATGTCAACGTGTCCCTTGACTGTTGAATTAATATCAGCGCGTTTAAAACGAGTCTAGTATTCTAGCTCTTTTGCTTTGGTTTCTCGGACGAAGCGCGAATAAAATAGTATTTTCTTACAGTCCTTATCGAGGAGCACGAACAAAGCTTTTACGTCGGTTACCGCGTTACGGGGAAAACCCTTTTTCCATACCCAGTCGACAAATTCCCCGTAAGTGACGGAATTCTTATGGGGGCTCCGAAATATTTGGCTCGTTTCTAACTGTTGCGAAGAGTTGGAAAAACGGGCCGCTGTTACATGTCGTCGGAATCATCGATGGAGTCACGCGTAACTCACTTTGTCAGGGCAACAACCGAACAGAACCGTCATTGCAATTTTGTACTGGTGCCTCGACAGTTCACCCCTTCCCTCCTTGTCGGCGTACTCGAAAGCCTACGAGGAAATAAAACGATTTTTTAATTCCACGAAACTGTCATTCTCATTTTTCATTCATAAAAAAAAATCGTGCACATTGGAAACTTGTGCGTTTGCTTTCTCGTAATTTCATTTTCACGGCTTTTTCCCACAAATCCGGATTTTTCCGAAGTACTCACGACTTTTGGCATTTCCATTTCTCCTTGAGTTTCCGGCTGGCTATCGTTCCAGGGTACCGTTGGATCAACTAAGGAAAATTGCAAAAGTCCGATGTTCCTCGATATCGGGCAAATTGTTTTACGTATGTTTCGGAGCCTTACGGAAATGTTACCATGGCGATGAAAATTCGATGCATTGTTACCTTCGTTTGTTTCAAGCCTGTATGCAACATTTCGAATCGATCCACTAACCTCTTGAAGGATTGTAGAACTTTGTAGTCTGCCTTTCTACGATGCGACCGCATGTTCAAAATTGGTCCTAAACGACGCGCATCGTGACCGTAAATTGGACTATTTTTTTTTTGTTTATCCCTCAAATGGATTGGACGAGGTCTTATTTTATGCAAAAGCAATTTTTTACAAGCGTATAATAGAGGTTTTCGAAAAATAATGAGGGCTTCCGGAAGCGAAAGGGTCGCAGACGTCAACCATGGTAGAAATTATTTTAATAAAATGATTCTATTATATATTTACAATCAAATTAATCCCGATCGTACGATTATTGGTACTTTATCCCAATGCTTGTATGTATAAATATATATATATATATATATATATATATATATATATATATATATATATATATATATATATAACATCAAAACGCCACATTGGGACATAAAGATCGCGTCGATGATCGAGTGAGGCAATGAACCAGAATGGGCAAGATTGGAGGTTTAATGTTTCAATGTTTTTACGGCTCTGATATCCCCATCATCGTTCATCGCGTCCTCTCATGTTTCCATCTCGAGCTCAGATTATTTTCGGTTGCTAATTATACGAAAGCATCACAGCAGTTTGTAATTCGCAGCGTGTGCGATGCTCGAGGGATAATCGGATATTCGACGAAATTAAAAAAGTCGTTCGATCGTGAAAGTTTAATTGTTTTAAGACATGCATGCGAAATGAAACATAACACAAATCCGACAACATAGCTCGATCGCGCCAAATAAGTTAATAAATACAAATGAATACATTGGATACAAACGATACGCGAGGTATTGGGGTACATCGAAAAATTATGGAATGGGAAAGATGTACTGTTTTTTTTGCTCGTTCGTTTTAAAGGAGGTTCTTTAACCCTACAACAATTCAAAGTCTGAATACGAAATGTTTCGTTTGTTTTTTTTTGTTTTATTACGTTTCGCTAGTATATATGTAGATTTGTTTTTAACTATGTCGTGCAAAACCGTTATTTCTACATTAGTCTATATATTTTTTGAAGACGTCAATGAGGAGAGTTTCCTGATAGGTGGACGCAAACAATCTGATTAAATGGATAATCAATATACATTTGATACAGAATTAAATGAGTTTCCCGATCGATAGGCGACCGAAAGAAAATAAACCCAATTCGGAGCCAATTGCACGAGGGATTTATAAATATTGTACCGAATCTTGGATGGAATGGATAGATCACATTTCGGAGGAGAAAGTCCTTATCCGTTTTCCGCTAGGATACGCCGTTAATGAAATATTGTTTAACGCGCAACAGAGCCAATCCGACGTGCCGGTCGAATGAAACAGTGCGTGGGGGTAGTCGCGAGCCTATCTGAAGCGGCGAGAGTAGGGGTGCGCGCGCTCTAACTGGCTGTTGGCCACGCCCACCTCTCTCCGGCGCAGCCTCATTGGCTGCTCTTCATTGATGGATATTTGACGAACGGCGCATCGGAGAAAAAAATACACAAAGACTTTTCGCTTCGGAATTTTCGGCTCTATCGACTCCCGAATTCCTTTTTGTTCAAGTTACAGGACTAACGGAAATAACGGTAGGACACGGGCTTCTGGTATTATCGAATTTTTTCCTCGAAAATCTTATGTACAAGAAGCAAGTTGCTTTCTTTGTTTGTTCTTTTCATTCGGGTCAGGAACACTATCGTCGGAGGATCCTCACGGATTCGGTCGAAGAGAGTTAATCCCCGCGAGTCTGTCCTTGAAATTTCTCGCGATCTTTTTTCGTTATCAGATCTCGAGGGACGTGTCGGAGCCATGACGATGAAGTTCCTCATCTAACAGGGGTTCCTGTTCCACCACCATGCGCACTGCGAACAAAACTATTCTCATGCATTCCAACGTATAATGGGGTACGTACAAGCGTGAAAGATCTATTGAAATTTTTCTTTTTTGTCTTTAGAAAACATTAAAAACAGTCAAATGTATTTCACAACACGCTAAGCGAACGAATAGCACATAAAGCCGAACAAACACAATGGCGAGAATAACGAGAAGGAAACGGAAACAAAAAGTGCATAATCCAAATGACCGAAAACTCGTTTGTCGAGATGAAACATAACGATCGTATTGAAAGAATAATTCCAACGCCAGTTACGCATGCAGATCATAGAATTTTCCGACCTACCTAAAGGTGCCTGTCCACTTGAGAGTGAAACTCTCGAAAGCCGTACTCGCCGGTGGCCACGCTTCTGAGAGTAACTCGCAGGCAGTGACGTCAAACTCGCCGATAGTAGAGACTCGTGAGAGCTTGCTCTCAAGTGGACAAGTTCAAACATGCTATTTGGTAATTACTCGCAAAAATTGAAAACCCAGTTCGAATTGTGACAGTATGGCCATGACACAGCGAAAAAAAAATCGAATGCTTTGGAATATGAAATGTGATGAATACCGCAATAATGAATTGAAAAATGAAGTGATTTACAAAATTGCATCACAATTCGAATGTATCGGAGTACCTGGAATAACTTGTCTCGTTGGTGTTTCTTTATTTGCAACGGTCGAACCAACTAATCCTATACATTTTTCTAATCGACCTGCGGTCATTCGGATGAAACTCTGGAAGGGAAAGGCCTCCTGTTTCTAATTTACGTACAAGATTGTTAATAACGTCGAGTTGCAGTCTCCGTGATACCCAGGATATAACCCAGCGGCTCCTTTTACTTTCTTTTTTTCTTTAAAATGTCCAATGCAACTGTCATCGCTGCGGTGATTCGTTGTTTGTGAGAAGCCAGACACTGCTGACGCGACGTTCGCGAGCTACAGACGCTTTTCCGTGGACATGGTCCAGAGCGTAATTTGCGAAAGTAACTCTCCGGCTACTGCCTGAATTGCTCGCGAGAGTGAAACTCGCGGATAAATACACGCACTCTGAGAGCAACTCTCAGAATATACTCTCAGGGATGAACTTATCGTCCATACGTACGCAAAGCCACTACGTCATTTTCACGTTAATAAACAGTTAATTGAGTATCGGGTGCAACTTCGCGAGACGAATTCACGTTGAGAAAAATTGATTGACTCGAACAAAATATTTCAACGATCGAGTCTAAATTTATCCGTGGAACAGTACAAAAAATATTTACAACATATAATTTCACTTTTGTTTAAATTCCTAAACGTTGTTTCCATTAAGGGGTAAGGCCACAGTAGAATTTCCAAAAAATCGTTTTTTTTTTCGCTAAAACGGTGCTTTATCATCATAAGAAAAAGTAACTATTCGATTTATAGCAAGACATTTTTTTCACCGACTTTGAGCGTATAACGTGAGTCCACCTTTGGCACGGCCATAGAGTACCTAAAACTTTAAACGCGTTTTTCTCGAAACAGCTTTGTTCCAATTGACGTGACAAATAACCTTGACAATTTTCACTCGATTTACTTCAAATTTGAAAGTTACGTTCCTAATTGCATTTCGCAGAGAAGTACGTACGGAATTTCTGATTAATCGAAAACTTTTCATCTTATGAGCAGTTTTATACGAATTTTTTTACTGAAAATTCATTCAAATACCCACAACTTTTGAATCAAACAATATTTTTCAATTCCGTACGCACTTCTCTAGGTATTCTAATGTAGATTGACGAGAATTTTTGTTTTTTGTTCTAGGTAAAAAATTGTGGATGCTAAATGTCGGTCATTTTGTACATCGAAAAAAATATATATATATTTTCTAACAGCTTGATATTCATACTAAATAGATGTGTAATTAATTTTATGAGTGAATCACTTTTTCATACGAAAAAAAATTGTTAAATTCGCACATGATTTTATATCCGTTACTGTGGCCTAACCCCTTAATGAAATTAATTTAATCTACGAAGATTCCTTACGGTTCAGTGTTTATTTGGCGATGCAATGGTAATTGAATCACCCTTGATTGCATTAAGCAAATTATGTTTTCAGCTGCGATATCGTGCAAGCTTGCAGTGCGAGAGACACGCAAATGTAAAAGAATGTCGGAAATTCGAGCGTTATTTCCAGTCTCGTGAAGAACGATCGTCGAGACAAGACAAGCTGAAGAAAAGTGGGGGAAAAATTGAAGAAGAGAATAGAACAAAGGAGTACGTTGTGTGAATAACGCAGCGGGGATTGGAAAAAATGGTTAATGAAACGATAGAGGCCAATAATTCGGCGGCTTAGTTTTGCCGATGAGCAATTTGGCGCCGTGGTTTTTGCAACGGTTGGATTTGGCGCCTAGCTGTCACTGGTGTCCGACGCCGAAGTGAGGGCGCCTAAAACTTGACGCTCCACTACGGGCGCCAAAAAAACTGGCGCTGCAATGAGACGGCAATAACGGGCGACAAAAAACCGGCGCCAAAAGTAATGGTGACGAAGCACGAACGCCGCGATGATAGCGCTGAACAACGGCCGCTGGGAAAACCAAACGTGCGCCAAGAACGTGAGAACCCATGCCAAGGATGGTAAAAAAAGATGGCGTCGCATTCAGAGCGCCAAAAGCGCCAAACTAAAGGGGTCAGAAATAAAATTGCCACCGGACTGAAAGCACCAAAGGTACCAATGGGAAAAAAAAACTCGCGCCGTTTCAAGGGCGCCGAAACCAGCCAAGCTATTTTTTTCAACCGCTTCACAACCCAGCGCCATCTACAAGGAAACTGCACCTCAGATTTCGCAACCCCCTTGATCGTTTCGCCCCCCGCTCTTGCAATCGAAAACAGCGCGGTGCAGAAAAATACCCTTCAACACTTTTATTATGAAAATATCGATACACGGATAACATGAATTTCACTTTCGCGGCTATACTAGAGCGTGTAAGCTTTGCGGGTCAAGTTTACCGATCCGGAACGCCGTCGATATGGATCGCGACGCGCGGATGTCCTGCATCATTTATAGTATCCCAGAGCACTAGCGGCACACCAAGTACCGTAACTTTTTCATCTTGGGATTGAAAAAAAAAAACGCATATGCACGCACACACACACACACACACGCGCACGCGCCACCACTCGTTATGGAAATTTCCACTATGCTCAGATCATCAAATACACGACCGTGGGTAGCTCGGAATCAAAAAATACACAACGTAACTTCAACATTTTCATTTTTTCCTTACTTTCTTGTTAAATCAAATACCTAATGTCATTTTGGAACTTTTACTGCATTTCCCAGTTTGCTATTTTTATTCTTTTACCTACGTTATAGCAAATATGTAACATAATTATTAATTTTCAATTGCGAATTTTCCTGTTCTCCGTTGTAGTTTTCGTAATGTCAAATACATAAACACCCATTATGTGTATTTACGTGTATATAGATACACATGAAACGTAATTTTGAATTCTTGCTTGTTTTCTCGTTTTTTGTTCTCGAAAGGATATCATTAAATACCGGATGTCATTGTTCGTTTTATCTGCCACGTCTAATTTTTTTCCTCTCAATTGGGATTATTGTTCATTATTATTATCAATAATAATATTATTGTTATTCATTATTCTCGAATCTTCAGATTTACTCGGATTTTTTACAGTACGGTTCAACAGTACGTTTATCGTTAAACTTCAACGCGGCGAAGCGCGGTGAAAGAAATTTCGCGAAGCCCGCGACCGTTCGCGACTTGCGGACCTATTGTTTTTCTTTTTTGTTTGTTTTTTTTTGGGACATAGTTGGACAGGGCACGTTTGCTCGCGTATGTATGAAAAACGATGTTTGAAATCGCACGAGATTTCGAATAAACGGCAGAGGGGTTGGGGTGAAACAATGCGACGATGCGTGTTTAATTGCATGGGTGGTGGTGCTATATTTACACAAGCAGCGCTATGACTGCGGCTCTCTCTCTCTCTCTTTCTCTTTTGTGTCGCGTGTTTTTAGAATCCTCTTCGCAGCGTGTCATTTTCTCCCATAGCCCCCCCCCCCCTTTCCATACCGTTTAGTATCGGTATCATCGCTTCGGACATTCCGCCATTTGTAATCCCAGCAATATTTGCTTTCTCTCTCTCTCTCACTCTTCGGCGCGACCTCGCGAAGAAGAAGAAGAAGAAGAAGAAGAAAAAGAGGAAGAAGGGAAGAAGAGCGCGAAAACGAGAGAAATTGACTCGCACAGGGACACTCGTTTTATCACAGAGCTCTCAGTGATGCTGCTTTTTCAACAACCTAGAACGCTGTGACCTGTTTGTAGTACCATTTTTCTCGGCCGTCCCCGAGTAGCCACGCTCAACGCCGGGCGGTGGTATCCTGAACAGCATTATCTTCATGTGATCGCAGATCTCGAGGCACACTTGCGTACTGTACCGCAAAAAGTCCAGCGTTACCCATATCTGGGAATCAAATGAACCGATTGAACAAAAAATACATAATAACCGGTTACGGATACGGAGTGCCACGTTTCAAAATAAATATGTCTCAAGACCATATCGAAAGTACCATACGAAAGACCATACGAAAAGCAGCTTGTTTCAGAATTCTAGACAAAACAAGCACGTTTGATATCACCGCGAAAACTAGCATGCTTTGGCTTCCGACACGAAAAGTAGCACGCTTCGGCTTTCACCAAGAAAAGAAGCAGATTTCGATAGTCACCGCGAAAATTAACATATTTCAGTAACACTGGAATTGTTTCCGACTTTTCTTCCATGCTTTTTTACGCCTTGCCTCTATTTTTTTACTCCAATTCCTTTGTCCGCAATCGGAAATTTATGATTTTTTAGACCGCTCAACATTTTTTATTGGACTTCAATAAAAATTGCAAGTATTCGGGCAATATCCATTAAACCTTACGTCGATACAATCCACGTTAAATATGATTTTGACCAAGAAGGACGAGAGATGAAAATCTTTAAAAAAAAACAAAACAACATGGATGATGTTCGAATGTTCCAATTAAAACAGACGTCAGATAAAAAATTGCCGCTTGCACCAAGAAAAAAAAAGATTTACAGGCCATGCTTGACAGACGTTTAATTCCAATCGAACATCAGCAAGATTTTTCAAACATATTCGACGATAACCATCTGTACGATTACAGTAAATTTGTTGAATGATATTTTCAATAACGTTATTTTTTTAATAGAAAATCACAATAAATATTTCATTGTATTTGCAATTTCGATATTATTCTTTTATAAAAATTACTACTATCGATTTTAATTGATAATTATTATCAAAATGTTAATAAAAGCAACCAGTATAAAATAAAAATGTCATTACGCAAAAAATGTCATACTTAAAAAAAATACTAATGGTTTATTTTTCCAGATTTTACCTGAGCACGAAGGACTTTAAATTCTCAACAAAACTCTTTTTGGTTAGATTGTACGAGCGATGCGGTTCTTAAGGTTTTAAACTTATTCCTTTTACACTAGTTTTTACAGTGAAAATAAAACAAGCTAGTTTTCGCGGTGACAGCCGAAACATGATAGTTTTCACGGCGAACGCTAAAACATGCTGGTTTTCACGGTGAATACGGAAACATGTTAGTTTTCGCGGCGAAAGCCGAAACATGCTGGTTTTCGCGGTGAATATGGAAACGTGCTAGTTTCCATGGCGAAAGCATAATCACGCTAGTTTTCGTAAGAACGTTGAATCGTGCTACTTTTCGAAAGCAGCGTCGATATAGGTTGTCCGGAACGTTCGTGCCAATTTCGCATTGTGCCACCTACAGAAAATAGGTACGAACTTTCCAGACAACCCAATACAAATATAAATAATCTTTATTATCAATTCGAATAATATAAATGAATAATATTTCTGTGAATCTAAACAGCAAAAATGTTTCAAACGAACGTTTAATTGCTTTAAAGAATAAAAATGACGGCGTTAGATATACTTTATCGGGTCGCAATGTTTGAAAGTTGTTTCAAGATATAGTTTTTGAATAGAAACCAATATATTTAATTCTAGAATCATTTACCGCGTCACAAAATAGACAACTTTTGACTAAATGTTTGTCTGGTGTACTTCAATTGTTCAAGATACTTTCTTTAGTTAAAAAAACATTTTGTTAATGTTTTCTATTGATTTATTGGGTATCCTTTTGGTTACATATTTAAAATATCGTTGAAAATTCCTACGCAAACAATTATTCACAAATTGAAAATATTGATTCCCATTTAAAAAAAAGTAGAGTTGGAATAACGTTAAAAATTGCCAGCAAATAAAAATTCATGAACGCCATGATTTTGCTTTTAAAACTATGAGACTTTTGGTTGAAAGCTTTTATTTCTAAAATGCATCGCTTTCAAGATACTTCGATGAACCAACCAGAATCTTACCCCCTGTATATAATACCAACGGATATTCATATACTGTTATACTTATTCAATTAAACTTACGGACCCATTGACACATATATCGTGTGATCCAGTATACGTATAATTTAAATAAATAGCCGAATTACACATATCCGAGATCGATAAAGCCGTGCGAAAAAAAAACATTATGTGATCGTTTGAGAACACTTACGAGGCACAACCACAGAACGTAATATTCCTTGATGAAGAAATTGAAGTACTGATTCAAGAAGAGCATAGCCGGCCCTATCAAGGCGCTGTCGAGATACTGCATCTCGTTTTTCGTCATATGGGCTACCTGAAATTTCGAAAATGCTCCGTACACTTTTTATTTTAAAAAACGGAGTGTCTCCCCGTCCGGATAAACGTATGTTATTCGTCCGGATAGCGGCCCGTGTAACCATTAGACATACATATTATTGTGATTCGCGTCAGCTAGTATCCGGATGAATAACATATATATAATCGTCTGGATAGACTCTGGTAAATTGGTAAACAAACTATCCGGACGAATAATTTACACGTGTGCGTCCGAATAAAATCTTTATAATTTTGTTTGATTTGGGTTGGTTGTGTTTGTTTGTTTGCATTTGTTTGCGTGTATTTGTTTGTTTGAGTGTGTCTGTATAGGTCTGTTTGTTTGTGTAAGTTTGTTTGTTTCGGTTTGTTTCTTTGGCTTTCATTGTTTGGGGCGTTGTACAGCGTGAACTGCGTGAACTGAGCCACTATACGGACGAATAACATGCGCTTATTCGTCCGATAACCGGACGGCTAGCCACAGCGTTTAAAAAAACAATGTCCGCTTTCCGAGAGAAAAAAAATGAAAATCGATCCGTCCTCCATTCGGTGTTAAACAATTCGTACACATCATTCAATTCCATTACGGGCGCAGTACTTACGACAAGACGATTGGTGACTTTGGCAGCGACCATCCCGAAAGCAAGTATGTACAGTGCGGGATGATTTTCGTATACATGCTCAGCGCTCTTTCGATAAATAATGAAGGCTGGCACGACGACGAAACTGAACGGTATTATTGGCGACAAGACCGATGTTCCCTGAAATTGAAGAAAAAGAGCGAACTATGCAGCGATCCGTAAATAAATTAACGAACAATCATTTTGGTAGCTGAGCTTGAGCAAGTCGTAAAAATGTTTAATTTCCCATTGTCGATGGAGCATATTCAGCGTACACTTCCGCTAGCAAAGATGCGTTTCCGGCAGCGATTTCGTTGTCAGGATATAATGGAGCGCAACTTCCCGCGAATGTAACTTATTTGGAACAAAGCTTACCATTGTAAAGAGAATTAATATATGTGATATTAAATGGTGTTCAAATATGCACCGTTGGAATGAAACGAAAATTCGTCTTTATTTTTTCATTTATTTATTTTTGTTGCGATCTAAATCATTTTTTTCCAAGATTAGGTTATGGAACCCTAATATAAGGACCTGCAAAAATGTTCTGGTTATTTTTGTAGCCTAAATGAGCAAAAAAATTGAGTAATACGAAAAAAAATGTTCGTTGCATCCCAACGATGCTAACTCCAATACCATGATGTTAATGCATCACTTTAATAAGGATCTTTAAAAATGTTTTAGTTATTTTCGTAGCCTAAATGAGCAAAAAAAATTGGGTGATACGAAAAGAAATATGTTCGTTGGATCCCAACGATGCTAACTCCAATACTATGATGTCAACGCGTCACACAACACGATGTCACCGATGGCGTTTTAGCGGGACTCTATGGACCTGTCATTATGTGCATTGTCAACTTCTAATGCGAGAAAATAGTATACTTAACGCCATCTTTTGCCAGCGGACGGTTTCATATGCATCCACCTCATATAAATATATATAAGTTAAAAATTTAAAGAATTTTTCAAACCCAATCCCGACGCGTTTCTCAAGCTCAGATCCCCAAAATCTCAAGGACCCGTCAGAAACCAGCTACCCGTTTTTTTTCTAGTCAAATAATTTGTTCCGTTACCAAGTAATATCTTTACTATAGGGATAAAAGCTGGCAGCGGAAAAAAATGTTTGTTTCGAATTCGGCTGATCCGCTTTATTTGGAGGAGCAATCATTTCCTTTTTTACGGTCAACATATTTTTTTGTTCTCCAAAAAAAGAGAATGATCGTTTAGCTTTGTTCGCACGGGCCTCTCGTATTAAAAGTGTATTTTACAAAGCATTGTTCGGGATTTCTGCGTTTCGAATCATATGACTGTCACAATCAATTAATTTCGGTCCGAAAACGAACGAGGATCGCTACGGTAATGACGGCGATCGAAAAGCATGGTGCTGAAGTTTGCAACGTTGGAACGCAACGAAAATTCTTCTATATTTTTTTATTTCGTCATTGATTTAACCGTCTAAACGCTTTTTCTCCTGATTTAGGTTGCGAATCCCTAAAAAGAACGTTCAAAAATGTTTCAATGATTCTTTTAGCTTCAATGACGTGAAAAAAAAATTGGGCGGTACGAAAAGAATGTGATTTCGTTGCATGCTAACGATGCAAACTTCAATACCATTCGAAAAGCGCGCGGTGAATTCAGATTTAAAAAATCGCGGATTGTAAAAATTAATATCGACCAGAGTTACTCCGTTTTTTCCTGGTAAGTCTCGCACCGAAATTTCTTGGGGGATGCGCTTTTCCGAAACAATTCACTAATCATGCAGTCTTCTATACCATGCCACTTGCAACAGAATACAAAAGCCACATGAACAACAAACCAAACAGTGTCTGGCAGGCATGATTTGCGTCACGAAAACCAAACAACGACAAAACGAACATGAAAATCTGCGAAATGCGCAATCAAATATTATTGTTAGTAATAGTTTGCGAGACATTCCAGCGGTGCAATTAATTACGAATAGACACGTTTCGAACAAAATTCAACAAACAATCGAAACCAAATTCGAAAGAAATTACTATTGAACGTTTGTAGTTTAATTGTGAACCGAAGTAAGCAATTAAATAAATAAATAATTGACAATAACAGGAATAAACAAATAAGTACATTAATATATAAAAAATGCGTAAACGGAAATTATTGTATGATTAAACGAACAAATAAACAAAGAAAAGAACAATAAAAATAACAAATTAATAATTAAATAAATAAATAAATACGTGGGAAAATATTTAAAAATTAAGAGAACAAATACACGCCCAAAAATAAAATAAATAAAGCGGTTAAATAAGTGAGCAGGCACATAAATAATAAAAGCGAATAATATCCATTTTTCTTAGCTCAAGAGCACGGACTATCTCCGTTCAACATGCGACTAGCGGCTTAAAATTCAAGCGACTTATATCTCTCCGATTATCCGTGAAGAGCTACAAGCTTTATCTACACTTAGGCCAAGTCGATCGTGTTAATGGGCGATGAAAGCGAGATTTTCGAGAAAGAAATGGAGAAGGCTTATTTTCTTCTTTTTTTTTTGAGATGTCGACGATTGAGTATTCGAAGAGGATAAGGAACAATTTCTCAAGGCAGAACACAAGATGTATATATGTATAAGTAGGCATAGAGAAAGAAAGAGTTACGTAAGACAGAGAAAGTCAGCCTGTGAACGAGGATATTGGCAACAATGAAAAGAAATGAAAAATCACGCCAAAGAAAATGGTGAAATTTGGACAAATAGGTGATCGGGTGAATCGATTTTCGTGCAAGATCTAGGCCCGCTTCATTTCCACCAAGACTAACCGCTTTGAACTAAGACTCTTAACCTAGTTTTTCTCCGTTTCAGTTTACATATTTATTTCTTTTTGTTTCTATTCTCCATAAAATATTCTCATTGAGGTTTAAATCTACCTAAACTCGAGCTAATTTCCTACGTTTTTTGTCGTTGCAGTCTCAAAAAAAAATGGTGAAGTTTCTCAGTCGCCTCAACTGAATTTTTATACGGACAAGGAAATTCCCGGAGTACACCTTGAGGTTGAAAAAAATGGGTCAAATTTTCGGAGTACGTTTGACAATTGAAGACATTTTTGGGCTACGCGTGGTTTGATATGTTATTCAACTTGTTATGTTTTATATGTTTTCGAGGTTTTGGTATATTTATGAATTACATGGCGTAAAAGTTACAATACTGTAACTTTAACGTCTCGTAAATGAAAACGTACTCGATAAAAAAATTCTTATAAGAATATGGAATAGAAAAAAAGGGCTTCTGATAAAAAAAATCGAAATTGACATTCACATAACCCTGGCGGTTATAGCCAAGGTCGACTTGAACATTCCCTCTTGAAAAGAACCAATTTTTTTAAAAGCATTTTAAATATATGCCGTATTTTCAGGGATACAAGCTTGTAAAACTTTATCCGAGACACCCTGTTATACATATAACTTGCTCCCTCTGCCATCGCAATTTTAATCCTCGCTCAATCTACAAATCAATCGAAATAATTAACCAAATAATCGGAGATACAAAAATAGATCTGAGCCTTTTATCGACGAACAAAAAAAATGCAAAAAAGAAAAGAGAAAAAAAAGAAAACCCTTTGCCGCAGTAATTCCTGTTGCGAGAGAACGGGGGCCTAAATCGCGGATTCGAGGGAAGACACAGAGGCAGCGGGACGTGAGACCGTGTGCAGTGTTTCACCACATCAACGAGCCTACGAATTTCTTTAGGGCTGTAGACTTACGGCCACGGTGGAGCCATTTTTTCCTACGCCACCGGCAAGAATGACGGACACACTGCTCTGGGCGAGCAAAGCAGCGATTCCTACGGCTCCCCATAACGGAAACACCTTCACCTCGGTGCCGGTATAAGGCACCTATTTGCGATCCGCCAATGCCAAACACATTCCAAAACACACACAGATTTCGTTAGTCACGACTGAAGATTTTTTTTTTCTTATCTTTACAATAATTACTTTTCGATATACATCATCGTTATTGTCATCATTGTTACCACTGTTGTGCGTCAGCAATTTGTCCAACGTGAAAGAAGCAATGCAAAAAAAAAACAGGAACGTCGAGTTCCAGAAGCGAGAAAAAATATGCAAAGTGCAATTTGCAAAAAAAAAATGACACGTCTTTTACTTTTTGTGTCTCAGGCTCGAAGCACGACACGACAGAAACGTGAAAGTCATTTGCAGACGCGAAATATAGCTTCGGCCACGAAGTACGATTTATTTAAGTGTTTTTTCGTGGCGTCTTTTGAGATATGGAAAAAAAAATTGTTCCGATTTCTGCCTACTTTATTCGACGGTAATTTACGCCTATTTTGGGAAATTTGATCTACATTCGAAATATTGGCCTATATATATATATAAACAAAGTGGACCATTTAACGTGACTACCCCGATATCTCCGTTGCCTTTAGAGTGCGAAAAAAATGTCAGGACGTAATTTCATTGATTTCGAAGGGCCGATACAGTAGTAAAAAATTCATTTTTGCCAAGGTCATAGTTTTGCGTTCTCAAGGTCATCAATGGTTTTTCAAATGGGATCATGTTTTTTTTTTTATTAAGACGTTTTAGCTGATATTCCGACGAATACAACGACCTAGATATCATGACCTTGAAATGATTTTTCACCAAAATACTTTGGGTTTGTTTGCGTCACTCTAAAAGCAACGGAGATATTTGGGGTGGTCACGTTAAATGGTCCATCCTGTATATATATCATCCAGAGAAAAGAGAAAGAGGGAGAGGGGAGGGCGATCTCGACAAGGGGGAATCATCTTCACCCTGCGTGTGAATCCTCGTCGATAGGGGTTGGTCACGAGAAAAAGAGCTGAAAAGAGTCACCCAGAGAATTTGCCATTCGCGGCCTCGTTTGCGAATTCGAGAACGAATAATCTTCCACATGAGAGAAAGAGAGAGCAAGAGAAAGAGAGAGAGAGAGGACACAAGCCCCGAGCCTGCTTCGCGTACGCGAAGCCACACACCAAAGTTCCAAAGAAAAAGCGAACTGGAGAAATATAATGAGAGAAACGAGCAAACAAAAAAAAAGTACAGTCGCGTTTCATCGAGCACTCGAATCCACGCGGCCCGAGAGGAAAAGAAGAAACCTAAGAAATACCACTCAATTTGTACGCACTGTACACAATTTGTACAGCGATACTGAAAAATGTGCAAAAAGAATACAAAAATTCCAGAGAGAGATAGACTAGAGAATATAGTTGCTGCGATTGTCACAAGAGAATCGACAACCGAAGCCTTCCATGCACCCGAAACTTTCGGAAGCCGCCCTCCTCGAATTCATTTTCTTTGCTTTTTTGTTGTTCTTCTTCTTCCTTTGATAACTTACTGCAATGGTAGAACCATTCTTTCCGATTCCACCGGAAGCAAACGATTTACAGAATTCTAGGAACACGTGAATGTAGCCCGTATAAAAAATAGCTGCAACGCACTGGGATACCGTACCAAGCCCGAGGACAGGGACCTAAACAGACGTACACAAAATTCGTGATGGTTAAGATGCGGCGAAAAAAAAAATAATGGACAAATAAACGATCGAAGTAAATAAAAAAACATCAAAATAATGCGTGAAAATCGGTATTCCCTAAGAAAAATCTTCAGCTCCGATCTCATCCAGAGTACGACCGGAATACCCTTGACGCCGAGAAGAAAAGCACACAAGTGCATGATTCTCACAATACGAGGGGGCCATGAAGTTTTCTCTCATCTCGACGAAAATTCGATGCTTCGGAAAAGCTTTAGGATTTGGTCCAAGATCCCTGAACCCCACCCCACCCTTCCCGATATTCGATCAAGTTCCGATTGATCGTCTCCCTCATCGAGACCTGTCCGCGCGAACGCAATTACTTTCGGACTGTATGGCTCAATTTTGTTTCTACGCTTGCGTTCTTTCTAGGACAATTTCCCTGATCGATTGACCTCGGACGTGAATAACAATTTCCTAGAACTGGAACGGAAGAATAATTGTCCAGAAACGTCTGCAGTGATTGATAAATCCCCAGAATATGGAGAATTCTAGATATCCTGGATAGAATCAAGGTATATCTAAAAATGTCTAGAAATATATGGGGTTGTCTAGAAATATCTAAAATCATCTAGAATTTTCTCACGTTATCTAGAAATGTCTATAATTATCAATAAATCCCTAGAATTGTATGTAATCATCTAGAAACGTATGCAATTATGTAGAAATCCCTGGACTTGTTACAAAAATGTCTAGAAGTGTTCAGAATCGGCTAGAAATCCCGAGAAATGTTTAAAAACCATTAGAATTATCTATGAACGTCTAGAATACTCTAGACATCTCTAGAATTGTCTGGAAAAAAGAAGAGAGGGGAGTGGAGAAAAGAGAAAAAAAAGGAAAATCTTCGAAATCATGACGGGCCGTATTTTCCGTCAGAGGAGGGGGGGGGGGGGGGGGGATTCAAGGGCCGAGAAAAGAATCGGGAATGATACGACACCTCGAAGATGCAAATATATAAGCGAAGGACCGAAAAAGCGGGACGAGCTTGACACAAAATGCGAGAATGCGTGACGCGTTCTCGTACCGGCGTTTTTCATTAGTGAACGAAGTTGCAGTGATGTTGATAAGAAAGGAGACAGAGATAGAGAAATAAATATACATATGTGTATATCTATATGTACGAGTAGAATTTGAACACCGCCCCTCAACATGCCATGCTGGATCCCATAATTTCAACATATCGCACAAAATTCGCTCTTCCTTTAGTCTAAATAATATTTCCATGACACGTTTAATCCTCAGTCTCCATAGGGGAGTGGGGGTATGGGCGAAGAGGAGGCGGGGGGAGGAGGGACGGATAAAAAAAAACTTACGGCGACCGTCGAACCGTTCTTGCCCACTCCTCCGGTGAATATCACCGCAAACATCGAATAAAAGCTTGTCAACGCGCACACCATCGTCATAACGCCTATCAAATACTTTAATTCAAAACCCTCTATCAACGGTATCTGCAAGAAATCGTTTCGTTACACTCCCACGCCGTTATCCTCTTCTTTCTTTTGTTTTTTTTTTTTTTTACTGTTTTCCTTCCTCCGCAGAGTCGAAAAGTTTCGCGAAATCAAACATGGACTGATGAACTCATTCTCGATGGTAACAAGCGAAACGAAAACGTGTTGGTTTTCTCTTCGTGGGTTTTTCGGAGAGTGCCAAATTGATACGAGAAATCGGTGAGTAAAAGGTGTGTCGCAATGACTAAAAGTAGAAAAAAAAACGAAACAGAAATAGATACAACCTCCTTCATCCAAACTGTGGGGCCGAAGATCGCGGATATCAGGTGAATCGTTATTATCGTGAACTGGGCCTCGGTCACGTCAATCTTCCCGAATCTCAACGAGCCTGTGCACGAAAAAAAAAAAAACGCTGCGTTAGTCTCGCAGTAAGTGAAAGGAGGGCAAAAAATCGATGAAAAATTGCGGAATTTGAGAAAATTGGGGGAAAAATAGGTAAACGAGGAAAGATAGGCCAGGTTGCAAGAAAATAGAGTGAATCTCGAGTGTCGCGAGTGAGAGTCGCGCTTCCCTTACCTGAGACGTAACTCTGCCAGTGGGCGCAATAGAACAGGGTCATTGCGCAAAAACATTGGAAAAACATCCACGTCGGATAGTAGCCCAATTGTACCGCGATGCACGCCGAAAGAGCCACGAAAACTGCGAAAATCAAATGTTTCAATTTGAAGAGAACCCTCTAATGTCAAGTTCAATTACGTTATGAAAATGACAAATTAATAAATAAACATAAAATGTATTCGTATACTCTTCAGTTTGATTAAGAACTAATCCTTATTTTATTACGCCATCGTAAAATTGAAAGTTCGCAGAGATAGAAGAAATTACTTCCAATTTCAGAATGAAAAGAAACTATCTGAATCTGAATCAACCGTAAGATTGAATTTTTTAGATTAAAATCGGCGAAGATGGCGGGTGGAGGAAGGCTCTAGAGAGGAAATATGCGAAATGGTAAAACAATTTGAAAAAATCGCGCAGGAATCGGAGATGGAAAAGTAGGGCAAGGGAAACGAGGGAACTTCGAAAGGAAAATAGCAAAAGGCATAAGCAATCGTAATCGCAATAGTAAATGTAAACGACGTGGTATACGAATGTAAATAGACCCGGAAGGAGCGAAAAAAAGCCTGCACGAAAGAATGTATATCGAAAAAAAAAAAAAAAATACGTAGAATTAAGTGAAGTGTATGTAAAGACGGGAGAGATTGTAAAAACCCGCAAGGGTATACACGGAATAAAGTACTACTACTACTATAAAAATCGGCGATTTAATCGCAGCATGGAGTGCAACCGTCGATAGATTCCTTAAGTCGTTGCTGTGCAATAATATCGATTGTTTTCCTCCTTATCACGTTTCTTTTCACAACACGATACCACAGAGTGTCGTGTGTGTTAGATCGGCAGATAAATGCCTTGCAAGCTCTATATGTATATATATAGATGTATGCAGGCATGAATTCTTTTTCTATGATATATGTTACGATTTCCAGGTACAAAGAAAGAAAACAATTCAATCTTATGTCTTGAAAAATACGTATCATCTAGTTTTCAAACACAAGATCCTTTGTTTCTTTCTTTTTTTCAATAACCGCGAATTATAAAATTCACTTGGATAAGAAAATCTTTAAGTGCCAAATTTTTAACACGATAGTCGCGTAATAAATCGTACATAAATGCTATATTAGTGGCGATAATTGACGGTATCTACACAATTAACAATTCTAAAAATAATATAATAGTTGCAACCAATTATATATATACAGGGTGTTTTGCACATGGACCAACACAATTTTTTGAATGATTGGGGACATCATTTGCTAGTTTCTTCACCCTTAGACCCTATGTCCTAAGTGTCACAATAATTGAAATATGTTTTGTGTTTTTTTTTAATTCCCCGAAATTCCACCTTTAAATCGTCATAGCTTTTTTGTTTGTGGTTGTATTGTAAATAAATTATTTGATACAATCGGTTTCAAGAAAATAACTCTTGAGCTTTCAGTGTTAAAAATATGTCAATGTATGAAAAATTGCAACTTCTAAATTCATTATAAAAAAAACTTAGTCTCTTTACTTTTACCAGATAATTAATTATTTCTATGACATTAGAATGCTTTCCAACTGTAGCATACCGTTGGAAAGGGTATAAACTAGAGAACTTTTTAAAAGAAAGCGAGGTTCAAAATACCTTTCAGTTTTTTTTATGATGCATTTGAATGTTGAATTTTTTAAATATATTTACACGTTTTTGAGACTTTGAAAGCTCATGAATCATTTTCTTGACACCATTTGTATCAAATATTGATTTATTTATACTAAACATACATTGCAGAATACAACAAATTTATTTCGTGATGTTACAACCGCAAACAAAAAAGTTGTGACAATTTAAAGATGAAATTTCAAGTGAAAAAAAAAACGAAAAAACGAGATAGGGTCACACAATTTTTTGGGGGATTGGACGCACCATCCTCTCGTTTTTTCACCCTTAGACCCTATCTCCCAAGAGTGACAATAATTGAAATATGATTGCTTTTTCGTTTTTTTTTAACCACTTGAAATTTCGTCTTTAAATTGTCACAACTTTTTTGTTTGCGGTTGTAACATCACGAAATAACTTTTGTTGTATTCTGCAATGTATGTTTGTTATAAATAAATCATTATTTGATACAAATGATTTCAAAAAAATAAAATTCGTGAGCTTTCAAAGTCTCAAAAATGTGTAAATGTAAAAAAAAAATGTCAACATCTAAATGCATTATATATATATATATATATATATATATATATATATATATATATATAGGAATTTCTTGAATGATTAAAAAAATATGGAGAACAAAAAGAGGAAAGATTTGGAACCAAAGAAATTGTTGAACGTGAATGAAAATGTGGAAAAATTATTGTAGATAAAAGTGTCTATGCAGCAAATTACACAAGTACAGATGCAGTTTATTTACCGGTAGATATGGAGTCACATCCATGATCAAAGAGTTCCCCTAACGGAGACGAGGTGCCTGTTCTTCTTGCTTGCTTCCCGTCTATGGAGTCCAAGCTTTGGTAAATGAAGAGGCCAAGGGCGCACAGAAAGCATGCCCATCTGGGTGCCTATTTTGTTTCAAAGAACAACAAACAAATTATAGGTAACAAAAATGAAGCGTTCTCCAACTCTCGGTAAGTAACAACGGTATAAATAATTTCGGAAGAGCAGAGGGGGAAAGGAAACCGCACACGAAACAAAATCCGTTCTGGCGCCAATAACCCTGACCTTCCGAATATTTTCAAGGGCATCTGAAGCCCGCTTGATGCACGAGAGGGCTGCGTACGCTTTTCTACTTGCAATTGCGCAAACTATCGCTCAATTCTGTTCAATGCAATGCAATTGTGGAAAATCAATCCCGACACGACAATAAATAGTTTTTACCACGGCCGATAGTTTACGTGCCGTTTGTGAAGTCCGGCAGATATTTTACGCCATAGTTTTTTCAAACCGGTCGTGGTTTTCAGCAAATATTGTTTTAGAGATGGAATTTTTGCTTTGGGTGTGAAAAAAAAATTCCGGAAATCCCGTCGCACGTTCTCAGAATTAATTTTGTCAACTATATTTGGTAGAAAATTATTCACAGTGTGATATTATTTACACGATCAGTGCGAATTTTCCAAAAACCTTCAACAAGGATAAGAACAAAAACTTGAATGCCCGAAAACGAAATTTGTCAAAAATCCGTGGAACGGTCTTGCGAACCCTCTATCACGACAACCTATTTTACCATCAGCTAAAATATCATATATAACAGCAGCATTGCCTGTCAATATTAAAAAAAAACGCAATGACACAAGAAGAAAATAAAGTATAGTTCAATGATAAATTCCTAGGATATCGCCGAGTCATCGGGTAGGATATTATTTTTCATTGAATTACTATTGTTATTATGACTATTATAACTACAGTAATTATTATCGAGGAATTATTAAATTGAAGTTTAAAGACCAGAGGGCACTTTCTCTCGATACTAGAATAAGTTTTATCCGAACGAACGGGACAAATAATAACCAGTAATTTAGCGCTACTCAATAATTCCGAACGAAAAAAAAAAACACAGGATAAATATCGTGCGTCCGTGCGACGAATCGTCGCGCTATCTCGAGCCAGGAAACGAGCAAACGTACAAAACAAACGAATTTGAATAATTTATGGGCAAATAAGCTAAGCTACGCAAATATATAAATAGATAAATAGAAGAAACAATGACGACGGGAATGCAATACAAGCGCGGTATATATAATGAGAAAGATGTTGAGGTTATGTGTGTGTGTGAGAGATACTACCTCGGCTTTGGCGTCGGGACTGTACCAAACGAGTATGAGCGTCGTGGCTATATTGACGATAAGGCCGAGAATTGTGATGAGGTTCGGTGCGAGCCAGAGTGGAACTTTGCTGACAAGCCATTCCCACCAAGGCTGCAAAAGAGCATCTAGTATGCTAGCGCTCGAGCAGCTGTACTTGTGCTCGGACAGTCGCTTCAGCTGACCCGGCGACAATATCTTTTCCTTGTAAAACAGCATGCTCGCGCGATCTGTTTCCTCGGCGCACTCGCGCTTTGCTTGTATCTTCACTTGATTTATGGACCGCGAGCACTGAACGACGAGGAAAACGGGCACGATTCGAGTTATCAATTTGTCGCTGTCAACGATCGGGAGTCGCAGAATTTCCCTAAACTAAACATCACACAAGATACACGCACGCGAGGAGATAATAAGAATTTATTTGGGTATTATTCTTCTCGAAGCCTCGTGATTATGTACTGTGGTGGCCGCCGCCGCCGCCGCCGCGTTACTGCGTGCGCTTCTCTTGCCAACGTCATACGAGAGACGCGTCTCTGATAAAAACATCTTCGCCACCGCGACTGCAGCGTCGCGCGTGGCCGTAGCTCGCACTAACGAGCCTGCGACGAAACTCGAGGCGACCTTGTATTTAGATGAGGGTCACGCATCCGGTCGGTAAAAATCAGACGACCACGTTTTCTCCTAGACGAATCCCATTTCGGGCAAACGAAGAGAAATACTTGTTGTTCATCGTTTAAGGTTGTTGCTTAAAAATATTGAGGTAAATAGATATTAAAGGAAATTTTACATTCGGTATGGTATTTTTTCTGAACATACTGGCAAAAGGAGTACGGACGTTTCTGCGCTCGTTTATTAAATATTAAATTTTTAAGTTTACATTAATCTCCACTTGATCAAGTGACCCAAAAAACGAATATTGTGTACATGATAGTGGACAAAACAATAACCTCCATAAACTTAACTGGAAGAGTTTAATTTCTCAGGGTTTTTTTATTTTCGTAATCGTTTGGTGGCCGTATGACAGTGATTGGTAACCCAATAAAAAGTTTTGGGGGTCGAACATTTTCTTATAATAAAATGATATTTTTTTCTGTAAAGTTGGACGGACTTTTTTTATCTGTCATGTAATTCACAAAATGCCGAGCTAAATCGATGCAGAATCGTTTTGTGGTCACAAATATGCTAATCCCGACGTTTGGTAGTTAGTTCCTCAATTACGCCGATCGCAAACCACATACGTTAAGAAGCAGGCGAAAGAGGGTTGAAGTTGCTGGTTGATGGATACAACGGAATGCGAAGCAGTGATATTTCGATTTCATTATTTTTTCTTGACCGATCTCGTTCTAATAAGTCTCAAACGAAACATAATCGATTGGTGGTGATTGGTGAGTTAATTATCCTTAAATTGTGACTCATTAGATGAGACTCATTAGGGAAGAAAACATAACGGAATCGAAATATCACTGTTTTGTATTCCGTTGGATCCATCAATGACCTGTTACGGCCCTCGATCGCTTACGCCTAGACGGATGATTTTTCGATCGACGTAATTAAGAAACTAACTACTAAACGTCGGTATTACCATATTTGTGATCACCAAACGATTTTGCATCGATTTAGCTCGGCATACGGATTGCATGATAAGTTTAATAAGTGCGGCCAACTTTATAGAAAAAATATAATTTTATTATAAGAAAACGGTGGATCACCAAACCTTTTTATTCGGCTACCAATTACTACCAAGCGACCGTCAAACCATTACAAAAATGAACACCCTGAGAAGTTCAAGTCGTCCGGCTAAGTTTATGGAGGTGTCCGAAACGGAAGGCTGTGATTGGTCGTGAAAATATACGACGTTTTTATGACAGATGGCGTTGATTATCGAGTCTTTTCCGATGCCCATCGTCCTATCTCATGGATCGGAATTTTCTTTTTGATTTTCCGAAAGAACGGGACACTACCAAACGATTGAATGATTTACCAAACGCCACCAAACGACCACCAAACGATTCGTGAAAAAAAAGTTCGAATACTCAAAGTGGGGAGGCCAACTTACGGCCCAATTTTTGATTATCGATTTTTCGAAAAACGGAAAACTACCAAACGATTCGAATAGTTTACCAAACTCTACCAAACGACCACCAAACGATTTGCAAAAAAAAAGTTCGATTAGTCAAAGTGGGGGGACCAACTTACGGCCCATTTTTTGATTATCGATTTTTCGAAAAACGGAGAACTACCAAACGATTTGAATGGTTTACCAAATGCTACCAAATGACCACCAAACGATTCCTGAAAAAAAGTGCGATTAGTCAAAGTGGGGGGGGGCTAACTTTGATAAAGTCGTTCCGAGTATCCAGCGAAGAACTTTGATAGCCCTGCGCTGAGGACCGACACTCGGATATATTCCCTTATCAGTCGATAGCGATTTCTCAAAGGAAGCTTTTTATTGGCTGAGCTAGAAACAGCGTGGAAAAACCTTTATATTATTATACATGTTCATAGGCCACACCAGACAATATTCCATGGAGGCTAGAGTGGGAGGAGGCCGATCTGTGCATTTCAAAGTGGCTACAAAAATGTGGTCAAACCGGGATGGCGCCACTATCTCTAAAACCTCGAGCAGGAAGATGAGTATCGATGGCGTGTAAGAGGGATGGAAGAGGATCGAATATGCATCCCAGCAAGCAGTGCAGCGAGATCGCGCGCACAAGTTACCCCCTCTCTAGCTCTTACGCGCCCATCACACAATCATAGTAGCGCGTGTCCGTGAGCGAGCGACGCTCGGACATCTTCGGGAAGAGCCGAGCGCGCCGAAGTTTCCCGACCGCGCCTTCGGCACCTACACCAACACATGGACGCCGTGCTCGTTCATGTGCGGCCAAGCCGAAACGAAGGTTTCGAGGGAAAGAGCAATCTGAGCACGACTCGCGCGTGACGTCACCCGACGGAACGCGCGAGGCTTTTAGATGATTTCAATGCTTATTTAGCTCTTGATTCTCTGCGTTATTGATGCTCTTGATTCTTTGATCTTATTGATGCTCTTGATTTTCTGCGTTATCAATGTATACAAAAAAATTTATCGCGCACCCTGATCGCTCATTTTTTTAGTTCATACGTTAATTTAAATATAATAATAAATCCAAATTAGAACTTATTTATCTTCTAAAAATTGTTTACGCTTTACTCACACCCGTCCTTATGCCAAATAAATGATAATTCATAAAAGTAAGCGGAAATATATTTATATTCGTATTATTACAGTACTACCTCCCTAAGAGAGCCCTCCCTAAGAGAGAATTTCCCCGCCGTTCCGCTTGAGCGCATTTTATGGCTTCCCCCACCTAGCTCGAGCTGTCCAGTGTACCCGAGGCCTCCCGAGTTTGTCGCGGACACCTCCATAAGAGATCGCGAGCGATTTCAGAAAATCGCACGTCGCACGATTGTCAAATGGATAATATTCCTTTGTATAATAATATATACGTTTAAGCCGTAAAGTCGGAGAAAAAAACATGCACCATAATTAAATTTCAAGTAGTAATTTAATGCAAGTAAAATATATTTTCGATTCAGCCATCCCGTTTTATCTAAAAATGAAATATTTATACATATATATACATTGTATATTTCAACTTAAAGTATATACACAAGATAAATTGTTAGTTACATTTTTTTTGTACACTGTACAGTAGAACCTCAATTATCCGAACGATGACTTAGTTTATCCGAACTCTCAATTATCCGAACGTTGGCGCGAAAGATACATTGTTGCTCGCTGCCACCGCCGTGAGCAACAATGAGCAACCCAACGCAATCTCTCCTTCCCAAACGGCTGTGAGACTTAGCCGCTCAAAAACGCGTTACAGCCGTTCGTCAATTAAAAATGGACGATTTTATTTTTTAAAAATATAAAAAAAGCATTCAACTTTTTTCAGGTATTTCAAATACATTATATATATATATATATATATATATATATATATATATATATATATATATATATATATATATATATATATATATATATATATTTCAACGTTAACATATATGTCAAATTATAATATATATGTATGTACTGTTTTTATATAAAAAGGTGTTGTTTATGATCTCGTCCCAAAAAACCCACGTTTCGATTATCCGAACTTTTGATTATCCGAACTAGTCTCGGTCCCAATTGGTTCGGATAATCGAGGTTCTACTGTATATGTTCGAGTTTCGATAACGAATATACTACGTATATTTTTGCGAACAATAAGATAATTCAACAATTATTGAAAGTTTTACAAATGTTTCCTTCATATGTGTTATAATATTGCAACAACAAAATATACCAAACAGCAGAATAAAAAAAACGCGAAGAAAAAGAAAGATTTACACATCAATATTCAATGAGATATACTTACGCATGAAACGACGAAACGCCAGTACACTTTCCGCAACTTGTTTACAGTTTTCTCAACACTTTCGTTCGCGCTCTCTCATAGAGGACGAGTGGAGAAACACATACACGCTACCACATGCGCGATTTTCGAGCGCGCTAACCTAGCGGTGGGGGAAGGCTTCGGCGACGAATTTCTCGAGAATTACTTCCCCTAACCGCCCTAGACCGCTCTCTTAGGGAGGTAGTACTGTATATTAATTCTCATACTTTAATCAAGCGATAAAGCATTATCCCCAAAAACAAGCCAATCAACCATCCGGCCGCGAATCGTTAGTACCAGAAAGTGCATATTCTACAAGCGATGGGATGGTCCCGTTGGTAGCGTTCCTGGCTTCGGTCCGCTGGGGCGCAGATTCGTTCCCGCGCTCAATCCTTTTTTAAAAATTATTAATACTATTAATTCTTGTTTGATTAGTTATTTTTATTAGTTATCTTTTAGTGTCGAAAAATTTATCGCGCACTCCGACCGCTTATTTGATTAGTTTGTACGTTAATTTAGATGTAATAATAAATCTAAATTACAACTTCTTTATCTTTTAAAAAATGATTTGCCCTTTACTCACACCCGTCCCTATGCCAAATAAATTGTAATTCATAAAAGTAAGCGGAAATATATTTATAGTCGTATTATAAGTACGACTATAATTATATTCATTCTCGTAAGTTACGATCCGCGGCCGGATCGATGATTGGCTTGTTTTTGGGGATAATGCTTTATCTCTTGATGATAGTATATGAGAATGAATATAATAATGCGAATATAAATATATTTCCGCTTACTTTTATGAATTATAATTTATTTGGTATAGGGACGGGTGTGAGTAAAGCGCAAAGAATTTTTTAGAAGATAAATAACTTGTAATTTAGATTTATTATTACATTAAAATTAACGTACAAACTAATAAAATAAGCCGTTGGAGTGCGTGATAAATTTTTCGACACTAAAAGATAACTAATTAAAATAATAATGATAACTAATAAAAATAACTAATCAAATAAGAATTAATGATAATAATAATTTTAAAAAAAGCACTGAGCGCGGGGAACGATCCCGCGCCCCTGCGGACCGAAGCCAGGAACGTTACCAACGGGACCATCTCATCGCTTGTAGAATATGCACTTTCTGGTACTGACGATTCGCGGCCGGATGAATGATTGGCTTGTTTTTGGGGATAATGCTTTGTCGCTTGATGAAAGCATGAGAATTAATATAATAATACGAATATAAATATATTTCCGCTTACTTTTATGAATTATAATTTATTTGGCATAAGGACGGGTGTGAGTAAAGCGTAAACAATTTTTAGAAGATAAATAAGTTCTAATTTGGATTTATTATTATATTTAAATTAACGTATGAACTAAAAAAATGAGCGATCAGGGTGCGCGATAAATTTTTTTGTATACATTGATAACGCAGAAAATCAAGAGCATCAATAAGATCAAAGAATCAAGAGCATCAATAACGCAGAGAATCAAGAGCTAAATAAGCATTGAAATCATCTAAAAGCCTCGCGCGTTCCGTCGGGTGACGTCACGCGCGAGTCATGCTCAGATTGCTTTTTCCCTCGAAACCTTCGTTTCGGCTTGGCCGCACATGAACGAGCTCGGCATCCATGTGTTGGTGTAGGTGCCGAAGGCGCGGTCGGGAAACTTCGGCGCGCTCGGCTCTTTCCGAAGATGTCCGAGCGTCGCTTGCTCACGGACACGCGCTACTATGATTGGCGATGGGCGCGTAAGAGCTAGAGAGGGGGTAACTTTTGCGCGCGTCTGGCTATATATCATTTTGCATCTCTCTCGCACGCAGCCTACTTCTCAAGTATCATGTTGCCTTATGACAGCTCACTTCTCATTATTTACTTGTTCCGTCTCTGTCACACCCAGCTCGTGTCTCGAGGTTTTAGCGATAGTGGCGCCATCCCGGTATGACCACATTTTTGTAGCCACTTTTTTCAAGTCTCTCCATAAGAGATCGGACTCCTCCCACTCTAGCCTCCATGCAATATTCTTAACTCAAATATATATTCCGCGTAACAAAAGATGGCGGCGCTGTTCGGTTTATCGCGGCTCGTCGGCGTCGCCGCTAATAACTGTTTAAAGCGTGTTGCCTCAGGATTATTCACGGAACAACGATTTATACGTACGTTCAACGGTTTACCGATTCTTTCGTACGCCGACCTTATCGCTAACCTCTCATCGACATGTTTTTACCACATAACCTCACTTTTTTCGGCACACGTATATACCAATTACCGTATTCTGCCTTGCGCAAATTTTTAATAATTTTTGTTTGTTTGCTTGCTCAAAAAGTGCAAAAGTACGTTTGTACGTTTGTACGTTTACGCAATATTGCGCCACACATTCGAATCAATTCATACCCGAGTACAATAAGTAATTTCGCGAGATTCTTTAATCGTTTAGAACATTTTTTAAACCGTTGTTTATTTTCACAACATAAGATGTCGGCTTATTTTTCGCCGAATGTTTTTCTCTTAGGAACGAAATCGTCTTCGCTGCCGCCCGCTCCTCCTTTGTACAACAAAGTTCCATGGATACCACAAATACCGGAGCATCAGACAGAGGTTGTGGACACGACGATAGTTGACGACAAGTTGACCGAAGGTACGTCACAGGCCCTAAAGTGATTGATTCTTGAGATCGTGCGTCTTGGGGTACTATTTGCTGTGTACCTTGAGAAAGACAGTTTCTCTATGGATCTTCGAATACGCCCATTTCAGTACTAAAGAGATCGTCATATTCAGCGCTATACAATCTCTAAAATAATTAAGGGGTAACACCATTGAAGAGCTTTCAAATTTTTTTTTTTACATCGGCTTAAGAGATGCTTTGAACCGTTTAGAATAACGGGAAAAAAGTTTGGCACCTGTAAAATAAAGATCCGCAGGCCCGTGTGGGTTTGCATTGGCAGTGGCTGGCCCGTGCGCAAGACGTCGACCGTTTCTCTAAACATTTTTTAAAACGGCACACAGTGTAACGCCAACGATTTTCATTCTTTTCACTCCAAATTTTGAGCACATCTTTATAGTAACATTCCGAAGAGAAATACGTACAGGATTTCCCATGAGTTAATTATAACATTAGTTATTAACAAATGATTGTCCTTTTTTTCTGTCGACAATTGAGTTTTTATCTTAAATGTTTGCTGAATACACAAAAATTCATTTTTTTTTAAATCCCTTATGTATTTCTCTAACTATCGTCGTGTAAATTAATAAAGATAAAAATGTTTCTTTCCAAATTCAAATTTGCCTCACTTACACTGTGTGCCGCAGAGCGACTCAAATTCAACATGCCGCGCGAGACTGGCTCCAGCGTCACCATTTCATATAATTTTTTAATATAAATTTTTTTTGTTCACTCGAAGATACGACTAGTGACATATAAATATTATTAGCCTCTTGTCCTTCAACAAAAAAAAATCGCGAAAAATCACTTAATTTTTTACGTTCCCCGAGGTGTAAGCCCTTAATATAATAAGCATGTAACATTGCTTGAATTTTTAAATGCATCCACTCTGTCGTCCATAATCTGTAGCACAAAAAAGATTGAGCACCGATCCCCAATAACCAATTACCTGCTAGTAGCACTTTGGACAACGAGGCGATTGTAAAAGGAGCAAAAATAATCTTTCACTTGTTACACCTCGATGATTACCGTCTCGCAGACGTGATAAGCGAGATCAACCGTCAAGTCACCACCGGCACGATCAGCAGACTCTTCGCTGTTGTGCACATCTGCGGCAAGCAGTTCAAAGTGACGGAGAACGACATCATAGTGATCCAGGGCTACTGGCCTCCGAATCCCGGTGATCAATTGAAACTCGAGAAAGTATTACTAATCGGCGGCACGGACTTCACTCTGGTCGGCCGACCGATCCTCAATCGAGAACTGGCCAGCGTCGACGCGACCATTATCGAGAAAACTTTCTCCCACACGAAAACGAGATTTCGCATGCGAAAGAGGAAGCAGTACAAGCGCATACACTGTGAGTGACATGCGTTCGAATTTTTTACTCGATTACTTGAGGCCTCTCATCTTTGCTTTTACGTTTTTGTTTTCAGTCTACAGAATACCGCACACCATGGTGAGAATCAATTCCATAAATATCAACGGCAAAATCGGCGACAAAAAGGACGTCGAAGGTTTGGATAGGATATATTAGAAGCTCCGTATAAGTTAATGAATAAATTGGTG
Source organism: Ophion obscuratus (assembly GCA_964007375.1). NCBI lineage: Eukaryota > Metazoa > Arthropoda > Insecta > Hymenoptera > Ichneumonidae > Ophion > Ophion obscuratus. Next base: position 15,166,967 of record OZ023321.1, on the reverse strand, counting down.
GTCGATAATACGAGGAGCATCGTTTCGAGTTTCGATTTTTGAGAAGGCGTCGATTCCACGTAGAAATCGTAAAAAAAGGCAAAGAAAATCGACTTTTGATCGGAACATCGATTATTTCCTTCGTAAAATCGAGGAATCGTTTGATCGAGCCCAAAAAAAAACCAAATTATCAGTGAGCAACAACGAAGCTCATACATAATATTCATCATTGAGTTGCCGATTTTGAAAATAACGTCAGCCACTCAATCTAAAAAATAAAATCCTCGAATGGACTACACGGAATTTATAAGTATTCCAACATCTACTCCGAAAGAGGGCAACGCAATGAAAAATTAGATTAAAAAGAAAAGTCGTTGGAGTAGCAAAGACGCAACGTATGAAAACCACATTCGATCAATTTTATTTCTTCAGGGAAAAAAAGGAAACATTAAATTCCACACTTTTCACCCCCGCGCAGTGTCAAGTCCTCCCGTCGATTCTCATTTCTTTCTTTCGTTATCCCGTCTCACACATACAATACGCAGTTCTCATCTCGTACCTTAAGCTATAATAAAACTTTGAACGTTTGTACAGTCTTTTGATGAGCGCGACGTAAAATAAATGTATCAACATTTCGCGCATTTATTATGTATCGTCAATATCTAGCCGTTTTCGAGATCTTTGATTTTGGGACGAGGTGAGGATATCGTCGCCGGAAAGTTTCGTAGTCGGAAATCTGATGCGATTCTCGATCCCGAGCCAATCTTTTTATCAACGAGGAATGGATTGGCCGTCGTCGTAGCCCAAACATTGACAACAACCTACTCGCTAACTGGCTCGGTCAATTCTTGAAAACTCCATTCTTCAATTCGCACAAGTGCCGTTTCGCATTTTTGCCCACAAAAATGCTCCTTCGTAATATGTATTTTAGAAAAAATAAGACCGGTAGACTTCATCGAGCCCGACTGCCTGCGCAAATATATAGTGCGAGTTCAGCAGGAGCGTCGATGAACCGGTTCACCTTGATCGTTGACTCGACAGTACGAGCCTTGCGGAAGAAATCGAAGTTGAAGAGAATAGCAACTGAATCGCCACGCTTGGGAAGTTTCTGCTCGCGAAAAGTCCAATGTTTGGGACTGTTAGAAGCCTCGAGCGTTTCACCGATTAATGTCCGAGTTTTGAAATGTTTTTTTAGATTTACATACGACCATCGCAATGCTCCGTTTCGAAGCTTCGATAAGTTGGGCTACATCGTTTTTGAAAAACATTGATATCGAAGCAATTCAGCAAAGTTCCTTATTGAAAATCATATTAACTGCACTCATTTCAATAATATTATAATATGGCATGGATTTTTGGAAATTTTGTTCGTCTGTCAGTCTGTTCGAGTGAAAATGGCTGAAGCATTTTTCCTACGCCGCTTTGGTATGTAAAAATAAACGCTGCCAGAATTTGCCGGCACTTTTTCATCAATGTAAAACAGCTTCGTTGGCTTCGTTCATTATGTGCCTCAAGTTTTCCGGTGATGTGATTACGAGTCTATGTTTGAATAATTTTTTTTTCGAGGACGATGTACTGGACCTTATGGAAACTTACTGGGGGTATCTACGTTTAAAAAGAGGCCGTATCCTCTTCAATATTCATCGCCGAAACGCTCGACGTTCCTTAAAAAACGGAGAAGGTGGGTTAGTACAGAATCCGAGAGGTGAAGCAACAGCGATGTTGCTCTTGAGAGGACTGCCTCATAATTGCCCAATGATTTTTTTAATTCTATCTACAACGAAACTAAAATTAAAAAATCCTCGTTAACTCGCCGATTGGCAGCTCATCGAGGCAACAATAACGGAGAAGATTCCGAAACGTTCCCTGCTGGGCAGGAAGCGAACGAATTAAAAAATAGTCGATATACTATGAAAACAAAAACACCCGCAATCGTTAAAATACAAAAATGAGAGAACCGGAAAATCGTCATCACAAACTTAGAAAGAAATAATATTATCTGTCTATAAAAAAAATAGGAATTTCCCCTGGATTGCACAACGATTTTATACGAGAAACGAACTGTCGGCAAAGCCGCGAAAAAATAGGCTGCTGCACGACACGTCTCAGTCTCTAAAACTAGGTCAGGAAAAAACGTCAAAAAATGTTGGCATAACGCTATCACGGTCTTGCATACAGGCCTTTAAACGAATCCAATTTTACCTGATGACCGACGTTAGTGAATGCTCGCTTTAAATATAACCGCCTTGTATCAGGCACGCGGATTTCCAGTTTCCCTGTGCCCTCGTGTGCAAATGCGATACGGCAGTGCGTTGGGAAACGAGTGGCTGTGGGCAACACTCCTCGGGGATTTATAAATAGCTGGAAATAGAGGAGCGACGAGTGTGAGGTAAAAAGTTCAAGAGATCGTAAAAGCCCGCAAGGGCACACGAAGGAAAGCGATAGAACGTACCGAAATTGACAAACCAACAGAAAATATTATTCCCAACGTTAAATGGCCGGTGCTACGTTTACCTCTGGGCTTGCTCGGCAATTCATTATCACGCCCACCATTATTAATCTTCGCTTCGAGACCTGTACGCAAGTTCGTTTCAACGATACGCCCATTTGATCGAACCGTGACAAATGCCAGAACCCGCATGCAGTAGCGCGATTCCGTAACTCAACACGACTTTTTCCATTGTCGATAAATAGTAACAGCCAATCGCATGAACGACCACCGCAAAAAGGAAGCCTCTCATTGGCTGTCGATAGTCAACAATAACGAAAAACTGTCGCTACGAGTTACAAATTTGCGCTACAGAGGGCGTACCAGACCGCTTTGAAGTCGCCAGTGTTTAAATTCGCTCCCTCACCGCCAGGAGTCGCGTGACGAAATTTCTTTCTCCATTGCGACGAGTTTTTCGCCCGTCCACAGGAGCAGTACTCGTATAATTTTTTTTTTCTCTTCGCAAGCACAAGTTCTGCGGAAAACCGCATAAATGGGTCCGACAAGTATTCACAATTGATCACGATACATTAGTAACGCGACGGTTCCCAATCGTCTCCCGCCTCGAACAACCTTTAAGTATCGTTGATAAATTTACAATGTGTGTGTACAGTACCGATCGAAAGTTTTCGGACACTCGAGATACTTGAAAAACTATCGATCACTTTGGATAATTGCAAAATAATATTAGAATGATATAATTCATTATATAGAGCTATATAGTATCTTCGCAAAATAATAAATGAAATGAATTATATTATTCTAACGTTATTCAGCAGTTATCCAGTGATCGAAAGTTTTGCAATTATCTGAAGTGTCCGAAAACTTTGGATCGGTTGTGTGTGTGTGCTAGTGTATGTCGAAAGAAGATGTAACTCTTACCGCTTTACGCAATATTATTAGGTACGAAGAAAATTCCTGCCGAGCTCTCTAAATCGAGTCCAAATTCAGACGGGAAAATTCCGTTTGAACTTGAATAACTCAACAGTTTATTAATTTTGTCTAATTCCGGTTGAAAATTATCAAAGCTGTACAGCTTGAAAAAGCCCTTTGAAGGATCACGATATCATTTTTACACAATGCTCTTTGTACAGCTTTTATACAGCTGTATAAAAAAATGCCTTTTTCCATTCACAACGAGAAACCATTTATTTTTCAAATAGCTGTAATGCGTGTAAAATAACGATATCGTGATTTTCAAAAAGGCTCTTCAAACAGTAAAGATCAGCTTGAAGAATCTTCGGTAAATATTTACAAGTGGGGCTCCAGCCCTAATCGGCTCCAATTTTTTTTTCACGCGTTCGGCGCTCTTCTGCAGTATGAAAATATGTTTTTAATGATGCGGGAGGGGTATTTTATTAAGAAAAAAATATATTTCCGGGAAATATTCGATTTTTGAAATACGTTTTCTGTATGCTTACTCTAATTTGTTTAGGTTTGTTGGGGTCAAACCCATGTCATTTGCCCAACTTGATGTCACCAAACTCGTTTCCTCCACACCTTTAAAAAAGTTTAAAAAAAAAGCATTTGAGGGTTGAAATAAGGGTTGAAATTGTCTACCCCCGACTTAAATATTATAAACAAAGTGCCCTGAAATACATCGACTCGGTCCACCATTTCTAAACGCCTTTTCAGCTGGAGCCCCACTTGTAAATATTAATCGAATCTCCAACCGGAAGTAACAAATATCAACTAGTCGATGGGTGATTGAAGTTTGAACGTGAAGCTTGAATTTTCCGTGTCGATAGACTGGGGACAAAATGATCGTACTCGAGACGAAGAGCTCAATCCAGGCACGATTTTTTTTACACCTAATATTATTGTTCAAAGGGGTAAGCGACGACATTTGTTTTTCGACAAACCCTAATGGCCACGTATTACATCCTCGCCATTGGCGCATCTTGACTCTTCTCATATGGCTGTTGAGAAGATTTCAAGCATCGCCCGCATCTCCGGAGCTCACGAAAAACCCCCGAGCGCACGTTGCGCCCTTATGCCCGTAGGCATGATGCATGTTTATTCTCGTTCGCATTCGCGAAGGAGAGAATCCCGGAACTTCCGTCCAGTCTCGCCGTGAATTCGAATCGTCGTCGACCGCGAATCGAAGTCCGACAACCCTCGGTACAATTACGATTTCTTTGCGCTACAACAATTTGTACAGTCGAAACATCCGGTGTGCTATCTCTTGATGGACCATGAAGCTCTGTTACTGTTTCCGGGCTCGGTGAATCGCATAATCTGATCCCGCAGATCGGTCACGGTCTCTTGGAGCACGCGCTTCTCCTTCAACAAGCCGTTCATGTCTTCTTGGGCGGAGTTCAGGCGGGATTTGAGGCCGTCCGATTCCTCCTCGACACGTCGCAAACGGGAATTCTCCTCGGACAGTCTTTCGAGAGTGGCGATTCGACGCCTCAACTCCTCGTTCTCCGATTTAAGGTGTTTGCTCGATTGTCGCAGGGTGTTAAGCTCCATCTCGCGTTCCGCGTCCCTCGACGAACTCTGGCCGTTCGACAGTGTCCCGTTCGAGCTTGTCTCGCCCAGGGCGCTCACTGAAATCGAGGAATTTTCGCCGTTACGAAACAATCGCTCACCCTCTAGGCCTCTCGGGCTCGCTTGGCTTTTTACCGACCGACGGGTCCTACGTGGAATACTCCGCTGAGGTCCCGGGATATCCTAGTCCGCGATATGCTTAGATCGATTGGCACGGGACCGGGCGACGTGATGTTGTTAGGCGGACGATCCTCGTTCAGTCGGAGCGTCACGTTTTCCAATAATATCTGCAATGTCATTTGCATTTTCATCCCTAAATCAATTTAAAATTCATTTGTGATACAAAATTACACATTTTAGCCAGGGATGTGAAAAAAAATGAAAATTTAGGCGCGTACAAAAATCCGTATGTGTCCAGAGATTTCTTCTAATTGTACTTTTTCGACGGTTTGGAATGTTCCGAACATTATCGGAAAATGTGGAGGAAAAAAATTCACCAACGGAAAGATTCGTTTATGAGGAAGCTTGAAATATAATCATATTTATTATTAGCTACTTAGTATCTCGACTTCAAGCAGACTGGAGTTTTGAGGGAACATGGCAGTGTAAAATTTTCAAAAAATCTATTTTTTCGTTGCATTATTCGAAAGTATGGACAGTTATAAGCATGGACCTGGTATCGCCGATTGATCGTAAGTAGAGAATTTATATGAAAATTTCGCACTCGAAACTTTAAACGCGTCTTTCTGAAAATGTCGTTTTTCAAAACGGTGTACTAATCCGTCTCAACTTTTAACACAACATTCTTCACGTCATTCTGTAGCTTTTATTGAATCTTCATGTTTTTAACGAAAAACTGTCGAAAAAATAGGTTGAATTCAATACTATACTCATTACAAAAATTAAGGGAACAGTAAAATGTCAAAAAAAATTCATTGATTTTTGAATAGCTGTAACTTCGTGAAAAATGGTCGTATCGTACAAAAATGGGGTTTTAAAGCTTGAAATCTCTAGTTTACGAATCGCAACGGTAAATTCTTTTCCAAGCAACACGCTCGGCGTGAATCTAAGAAATAGCGCGAGGCAAACATTTTCGAAATTTTTTTCTTTCAAAATCGTCTTGGTCAATACTGGGGTCATTTAGCATGATTCTTCAGCTTCAAAACGTTTTTTTTGGACCTCTGTACGACCATTTCTCGCTGAGATATCGGTGTTTAAAGAAAAAAGGAGCTTTTTTCGTAGATCATCAATATCTCATGAACAAATGATCGTACAGCAAGCTAAAGGTGGGTTTCGTAAACTGGAATAAATTCTCTAAAAGCACCTTTTGGTACTTTAGAGAAAAAAAAAACATTTTTTTAACCTCAATATCGATTTGAAAAAGTACGAAAAAAATGAGTTTTTTCCCGTTTTGGAAAATCCACCTCAACTTTGCAAATATTGCGAAAATGACTCATGTTTCTAGGTTTTTTTTTAGTTCAATACATGCCCAAAGACCCCCCACAATTTAAAATTAATCGGCTGAATCGTTATTTTTGACCGAAGCGTCAAAGTTTTATAAAAAATTAAAAGAACACTTTTATTGTTTCTTAAATGTCAATTAATGATGATCAAAATGAAAAAAAAAATCCATTTTTTTCTCAGTTTCTCAATAACTTTTCTTTAAATCTTGAAAAAAGAAAAAATTCAAAATTTAAAGAAAAGTTATTGCGAAACTGAGAAAAAATAACGGCAATTTTTTTTTCATTTTAATCATCATGAATTGACATTTTTCATTTTAATCATCATGAATTGACATTGAAACCGCCGCCATTTTGTCAATTTTTATTTTTTTTAAACTCTTCATAGCAAGATAGCGGCTTTAATACTGATTAATAATCTTTTTACAAACTTTTTTTCAGATAATGTTTACGGCCACAACCGTGTACACCATGAGGACTCCTTTTTTGCGAAGACATTTTCAGCCATTAAAAAATATGTAAAAAAAATTAAAACAAACGTTGAAAAATGTATTTTCTGTTCTTCATGCGTTCTTCAACGTATTTTAACCATCGAACAAAAAAATCTCGAAAATCAACTATTTTTCGACCCGTTATACTGTGACGATCCCTTAATTCTTATATCACAGCTAGTCTCACCTCCATTGGTATTGGTTTCGGAATAATTTCGTCCTCGGCAAGATCAGCGAGTCCCGTGACCGAGCTCATGGTGAGAGTGAGAGGAACATCGGCTACTCTGATCTCCAGGGTGTCCTCGAACATGTCCATGAGCTTTGCCTTGTCGTGCAGATCTATGACGTCTACGTTCGTCGTCGCTCGCTGGTGTTCCTGCGACGATCTTCGGCTGCTCTGCTCGCTCGTGCTCTGACTCGCCTGGGACAAGCGCCTCGAGTCCTCTTTGTTCTTGAGCCCGTGATCAAGGCGTAGCTTGATCCTCGAACGACAGTCCGCGTCCGAGGGTAATTCAACCCAGCCTCTCGAACGCGAACTAAACTTCGTCTGAAGAATTGAATTCACGAATAAGTATTAGACGCGGCATAATCCATAATTCAATAAAAAGCGCTTTCTTTTTTTTCGCGATTCTCCTACGACTAATTATTTGGGTCTTACGAGTCGGAAAACTCATAGACACTCATGCGGGAAGTTTGAGTTTTTTTTTCTCGCTTCTGTACGCGAATCGTAGCGGGAAGTGAGAGAAAATTTCGAACACATCGTAATCAAAATCTCAATTAAATCCCCTTAACATCTGAATTCAACTCTAAATTAAATACGATAACAAGCTGAATAAAGTTCTGCGTTGAATACGAAAAAAAAATCTAAATTCAATTGCCAGTTAAATGCAATAATAATCACAATTATATTCTCAATTAAATTGTTCAATACTTCCATAAGCAACTCGAAAAAACGGTAGCATTCGTAAATAATTCTCAAGTATTCGGAAAAGTCAACACGAATCGGTAAATTTCCAATGATAACTGTCGAATAATAAATTTAAAAAAGAATGCACTAGAAGTAAATAATTCGAGAGAATAAATTACTTTAACATTACAAATAATCAAAATAAATGACTAAATAACGAATACTATATTTCTCATTACAAAACAATTAATTGCTTTATCCATTTTTTATTTGGCTCTTGTTTAATTAACATGTCTACAAAAGATGTTTTCGAAAAAAATATTTGCTCTTAGCAAATTCACGACGATTCTTTTGACATAATGTCAATGAGAAATGAAATCTTAACGTTTTCTTTACGCTTTGATTGTTTTCCAGATCATCATCGTATCGCAAACACTGCAAATTGTGCCCGACTCGAACTTTCCGCTGCGATTTTGCTCCAAAAAAAAAGAACTCAAAGTCCAGATCAGAATTTTTGTACCAGGCACAAACCTCGTGCTTCCCTATCGATACATTATCATCACCATTATTGAACGATTTACAATAATATATAGTGGGATAAGCCAGGCGTAATTAAAGTCCCAGTCCAAATGTCCCAATGGTTTTTCGGGACAAAGCAAGCAAGAAAACACACTCAAAATGCTATTAAAAAAGACAAGATACCAAGGGAAATTTCCCGTTGCTAAAATAGAATTGGCGTTTAGCATGCGAGCAAATATTCAATTCAGCCAGAGCACAATTACCATAGTTTACGTAGCAAATTAGGCATCGCTCCGAGCGCAGGATTATTATCGTAGATATAAACACTATCGATACAACAAATGTCATCGACATACGTTCCCTAAAAAACGACAAAGTACAACGATTACATACGCCGGGACAATAATTATTCCCGCAATTAGACCATAAAAAATGGCATGCAACATCGATGGACCATTGACAATTTAACGATATGTAATATAAAACGTATATATGATAATATCGCCAATACCTTCTTTTTGGCCTGCCACAAGTGCCACACATAAACATTCATAAGAAGAAGAAGAGCGCGGGAGAAGGCATGCAAAAAAAGTTATATAACCGATCAAAATCGTACGAATACACGTGTATGTTCATTTTTATATTTCAACTACGTATATTTTTGCATATATAGTTCAACGATACAGAGACCGAAGAGATGGGCGGGTCTAATTACTTTTGTTACTGATCACCCCTAGGCGATTATTCTTTCAATCATTCCGCTGAAAAAATATCTTTCTCTATTTTAAATATTGTCATGGAAAGAGACGCGGTCGGTGCGCGACTGCATCGATCTCCCAGGTAAAGCAGAGTTGGCCTGGGCCCATACTCAGATGGGTGACCGGTCAGCTGCGGCTTGTTAAAATTAAAGATACTTAAATATCAATTAAAAATCAATGCACCCGCATTCTCAGTATTATTCTTAAAAAAACACACACACAATTTCAACCCGCCCATCTCCGTGCATAATGTCCGCGGTGACGTATCGAATAATTGGCCATCAAAACTGCGCGTATCGAAGTTTCATTACGATCCTATCGAGCACGTATTATTTCGATTCGTATCGCTCGAGAATGCATTATTCTTATACGTCTGAGGCAAAAGCCTCCGCTGTCATTATCTGACGGCGATATTCACCGCGAAGCGTCGGAGAAACGAGATATTGGAAAATTGCGAAGACAGTAAATTGTTCTGCGTGTGAAGAGTCATAGAGATTGTATCGATCGAAATATTGATCAAGCTCGGAATCAACCAATCAACATAGTCGATGATGCAGATAAAAATAAAGAACTGCGCCTACGGCGTTTCGTATAGCTAACGGTTTTTCGCAGTGCCATCAAGGTGGAGACGTACGATGATCCGATCACTGCTATTATACTCAATCGATATCACGACGATAAATATTACGATGGTAACGATAATATTGGGCGTTATTCGTCCACGATTATGGCACTTCGACAAAACAAATTGTCCCTTAATTAAATGTAATTATTTATATCCGGCGCAATAACGCGAAAGCGACAGAGATAGAAAGAAAAATTTAAGTGGGCATTTGCGTATTCGCAAATAGATCGTATAGAATTAAGGGGTTATACCAGTGTGACACTTTCAAAAAATCGATTTTTTCTGCCTTTTTCGACAGTTTATACTTTCAAGAATATGAAATGAGATTTTTCAAATTTGCTGACATTGTAACTCAAAGAGCAATTATCCGATTGACTTGAAATTTGAACTGAGCACTCTTGAATATATTTACTCTACAATGACGTAGGATATTTTTGATTGGATGAAAATTGACGATTTGGCATTGAAAAAAAACGACCATTTTATAGGCAAGAAAACAGACTTTTTTTCATAACTGCGGCATTTTGTTAGATTTCGATATTTTTCGAAAAACCTAGGTCGTTGTACAGGAAATACCTTCCAGTTTAACGACATTTTTTCCTTTTTCGGTTTCAGCTACTCAATCGGCCGGAATCATGTCAGCAGTGGAGGAACTTTTTTTTGGCGCCTCCGAAGGCAGTGCATAAGTCGCTTGGATCTCAATATTTTTCTATGAAAAAATTATGTAATATAGGTCTAATATAGCCAAATATATTCTTAATTTTCCGACACATTTAATTGAGTACTTTTCCTCAAAAAAATTCCCGAAAATCACCCAAATTTTCAGCGTTCACACTGGCATAGCCCCTCGAAATCAGTGATAAAGAGAGAAAGTGAGAGTCTGATGAATCGGCAATATTTGTTTGTTCGCCCGCGTCTGCGCACGTGACACGATATTCGTCAATATGGAAAAGCCACACCAGGGCGTTCTTGCGTTCCCAGAAAACGGCTCAAATCAAAGGACATCGATAATGAATTGCGAGAGCGAAATAGAAAGAGAAAAATTCAACGTTCGAAGGAGCTTCGACCGACCTACCTGAAATTCGTCCCAGGGTATCGATGAACACTCTTCGCTTGCGATATTTGAGATCTGTACTTTCAACGATGACCCGAAACCCGAAGATTGCTGGATTATTTCCATTTTCGATAGTTTGAACGTCGTCATCGAGACCTGCGAGAAAAAATGCATTACCAGGACCACAGTAATAATAATATGAAGACAACAATGACATTACAAAAAACCACCTATTTATATAATAATCATGATAATTATAGTAACCACAATAATAATCATAATAGCAACAAAAATGAATATAAATAATAATAATAAAACGTTGACAGAAACATGTGCAATGTGAAGATGCGGAAATTAAAAATAAGGAGGTAATACAGATACCCTATGCCGGTGTTGTAGGAAGGAATAAGTTTGGAACACATTCTTGAATGACGGAAAATAGAAAAAAAAATAATAAGGAAGTTGTAGATGGTTTGAAAAAGTGAAAAAAAGGCTACGAGGGGGAGAGACTAAAAGGAAAGTAATTTTTAAAAAAGAAAGAAAAACCGATCAAAGAATTGTGCGAGTACGCTGGGGCCTTCGAATGCATGGTAAGAAAGGAAGCATAAGGGAGAAAACGGACAAAAGACAAATGTTAACAACAAAAAAAGAAAGAAATGTGTAAAAGGGTATCAATGTACGGCGCGTGGGGGAGGGGAGGGGAGGCTGTGTAAAAACGCGTAAGGGCATACGTAATAAAGAACTATAAGGGAAGTCCCGTAACACCGGACGACACCTAGCGTCGGACGCTCGTACTATCTTGGCACGTTGCAAAATTTTACCAAAGTTTGATTAAAGTTTTTAAGGGGAGGTACCTGAGTAAACGGTGAGAAAAACAGGTAAATTTCGGGAATTTTTATCTCAAAAACTAATGTTTCGATTGGATTCGGGTTTTTTTTATTGGAAAAAATGTACATTGAGGTATGTTGAGGAATTTTTTAAAATGAATTCGTTGGCTGGAAGCGATTCAAACGCGATTATCTCGAAACATAGTTTTCAAAGTCGGTGCCAGATGTATCTCGAAAACGGCTTGTCCGATTTTGTCCAAATTTGGATACAACATTCTTCGATAGTTTTTCTCGTTCGCCACGTAGGGGTTTTTCATTTGATTGAACCATTGCTTTTTTATGCAATGTGTGTGCAATCCAAAATTGTCGGAAATTGCAAACGAAAAACGAATGGTAAATTAAAACGGTCGCAATTCCGTCAAAAATGAAAATTTCAAAAAATCCTACGTGGCGAACGAGAAAAACTATCGAAGAATATTGTATCCAAATTTGGGCAAAATCGGACAAGCCGTTTTCGAGATACATCTGGAACCGACTTTAAAAACGATGTTTCGAGATAATCGTGTTTGAATCGCTTCCAGTCAACGAATTTATTTCTAAAAAGTCCTAAACATACCGCAGTGTATATATTTTCTAATAAAAAAAACCCGAATCCAATCAAAACATTAGTTTTTGGGATAAAAATTCCCCAAGTTTACCTGTTTTTCTCGCCGTTTACTCAGGTACCTCCCCTTAAGTATGTTTATGCAGATAATGCATTTTTGTTCATTTGTTGGTTGTAAACTTCGTTGACGCAGTTATTTCATATATAAAGTTACATTTCTTTTCTTATTGTCTGAAAACCTAAGGTGTCCGCCACTAGGGGGACTTCCCCCTACCGTACACTAAAGCAACGTTGACACAATGAAAACTGAAAGAAGGAAAAAGTCAACGGAATTGCATAAAAATAAAAAAGATCGGAAAATTATCATCGAAAACGGCACTCACGAGATCTTTTCTCTTGCAGACGCTGTCCATGGATTTTTCGCTCTGGGTGTCGGGTGTTTCCTCGACAACTTCCCTGGCTTCCTCGACGGTCGTGATGCCGGTTGGATTCAAGCTACCGAAGACCGCGTCCATTTTTTCCTGTTCCTCGAGGGATACGACGATATAATTTTCGCTGTCGGAGCTGACGTCGCTTCGCATCGAGACGGTGTCGCTGCTGCCGTCCTCGGGTGACGGTTTCAGAGCGGAATCGATCGACGTCATGAGATTGGCGAAGCCTTTTTTCATGGAGGACAAGCCAGCGTTGAAATTGTTGGGTATAAATGGAGCTGCGGGATCTTGCTTGAAGCTCAAATTTCGCGATACCGAGGATGTTTTATTTGCGTTCTCGAGATCGATGGAGCGCGAACGCTGGCGTTCGTCCCGCGACGAGGCGGCTGAGCGGGGAATCATTTGTTGTTCGTGACGCGATATTTCGTTTTGTTTGAAGGTCACGAGGGGCGTCGTGGCTGCGCTCGTCGTCGCATTGACGTGAGGAAAATCCATGGACAACATCGAGACGACCTCGCTCTGCGGTGTCTCCGCGTCGTTGCTCGTGTTGAAACGTTTCGCGCCGTATTCGCCACGCGCGTTTGCCGCCGTATGCTGCCAGGCTGAATTAGCGGCGAGATCTTCGGCTATGCTCGACGAGTCCGGCACTACCGATTCCAAATCACCACCGGAATTCTCCTTTCCCGGGCTTTGCGATGGCGTTATAAAGGTTATCTCGACCTGCGGCACTAACGCACCGATCGCCAATGAACCGCCCGATTCGACCTTCAATATTTTGTTCGAATCCACCACGAGATACGTTGCCATTTCGGCAATTGTCTCCGACAAACGTAGCAAAAACAGATACTGATAGTGATTTATTTGTACGCTCACGAGATTGCTTATGTAAGCCAGACCGTGAATGTCGGCAGTTTTTTCATCGACACCGCCAACACCACCGTCCGACAAACCGAAGGATCCTTTTGCGTTCACGTGCAGCCAAATCGTAAGCGGGAACGCGTCGAGAAACGGCACCGGACGGTTCGAGCCGACCGCACGGGCGCCCAAAAAATCGCCCCACACCGGCTCCAAATTGCAACACCAAACGTCCTTCGCTTCCGTCCACAAGAGCTCACGATTCACATGGCGTATCAACTCGTTCACTGTGCTGCAACTCACGTTCGCCGGATACGATCTCACGTTGTCACGGCCTGTACAAATACGCAACGCTTTTCATCACGTGGAAAATGTTCAATGTATGTAGGGAAATAATGATGATAATTGGTATTTTTGCGAAGTAATGGGACTAAAGAGATGATGAACCAATGAGAGCCGTACCTGCGCAATGATCGAGAAATTTTTCCGTGACGACGTGAAAATCGGTCGATTTGCTCGGGAATTCGGCACCGAAGAACATCTGGGCCATTTGAAAAGCGTTGAGGCACTCGGCCAAATCGGCGCGCGACGATCTCTCGCTCGATCGCACATTCGTCACGGAGACACGGGACGTTTGTACGTGCAAAGACTTGGGCCTGTCGCGCTGATTCGGATACTCCTGTTGGCCCTCGAAGACTACCTGCGATCGAATTTCAGTTGCAAATGGACGCAATAACAATTAACGTTCTTCTACATTACGATGAACATATTGTTTACGGATCATCAAGATTTTTCGACAGTTGGAAAAAAATGTATACGATTCTTTTGTTATTTTACAATGTGAGAAATTATTGATTATTTTTCTACGTTACTTTGCAATAAAAACAATTATTCTTCATCGGCTGGGTTATTTGGCGAATAAAAGAAGAAAAATCCCGCAGTAATTGAACGCGGAATGAAGGAATAATTTAACAGTGCAGAACGGTGCGAAAATTTTACCCTCGGCAGGATCGCTTCGAGTTTAACGTCGAAGTACATGAGATTGGCGGTAGCAGCGGTGGTTTTCTCAGCCCCGAGAATCAACGAATGATAGAGATTGAGGACGAAGGAGTTGAACCACAGACAGGAGCATATGTCGTAGTTGACTAGTATCGGATTCAGCTGGACGTAGAACTTGGGTGGTGGCACTGAGAACGGGACAAAATGTTAGTTTTACTTTGGAACGAAAGAATTTAATCTGCTTATCAAATACATACATATATCTGAATTAATTCAAACCCAAAATTAATCAATTGAATCTGGCGAGAAAACATCACTCGCCACTTTTTTTGGTACGAAAATACGTGACCATTTAAAATACCCAATCAACGGAGCGATTCAAATGATTTAAGAATTATTTTTAAAAAAATCGATTCCATTCTTACGGTGACCCAAAAAAAAATCCCTCGCCGAAAAATCAATCAGCAAGAAATTTAAAAAATTCCATATGAACCCGAAATGACCTCTCAAGGCCAAAGAGATGGAAACTTACGTGGAAAAGTGATATCGCCAGGATAATAATAATACGTGAATTCGACATGGACGATAGTCACGTCGTCGGGAAGACAAAATTTGTCACGATCACCTGCGGACAGAAAGAAAGCGAAAAAAAAGGACATTATTCTGGCACATTTTCAAAATTATCGGCTATAAACGACCAAATCCTATACGATTGACAGCGCATGCCGAGGCGGTAAAAAAAATTGATCAACTTGCTCCCCGATGGATCGATGAGTCGTGAGGATGTGATCGTACTTTGCTCGAGAGATACCCACGATAAAAAATGATATTGAGTTTTGGTAAATGTATTGTTGAGTAAATATTTGCTAAATATATTTAAGTTGGATTTAATGGTATCTATAGAGGTAATACGTAATCTAGATAAAAAGCGAGGGTAACGCTGCGCAGCGATCTTCCGTGTCAAGTAGCGTTAGCCCGGGCCGATGCTCGGACAAGTGACCGCTCCAAAGCGGCCCCGACTACCGTGCGTAACGTTGAACGTTTTGAAAAATACCAGATCAACAAAGAATGTATATGTCACCGGAAATGTATTGGACTCGGCATTATATATAATTCCTAGGAAATATATATACTATCTAAAATTCTCGGGATATGTATTAAACAAATCAGACTATAGACATTTTCTCATTTATTGGGTTATAAATGATGATATTAAGTCGGAGAAAGCTGAATTTTTTATTAACCAATTCTTTTTACGCTAGCAAAAAAATCGTTAAGAATCATTCCGAATTTTTCAAAAACTCCTGTATTGAAATACGTTTTCAAAAATTCCTATATTAAAAAAAACCCAACCCCCTCACGCCGGTGGTTTGTTTGTATTCAGGAAGGCTTCTTTTATAAATCCCCCTACCCTCCACCCCACTTATAGGCGTCGAAATGTTAAAAAATGTCCTATTTTATCACGTGTTTTCGCGAATTTCAAAACCCCATAACTTTTTATGGGGGGGGGGGGGTGAATTTCAGATTCCCCCGATTGAATATCATTTATAGCCCAATAAATGAGAAGATAGCGAAAAAAATTATAAGCTAATTTTTCGGAAAAGTCACTTATCTAAAGAATCACCCACACTTTTCCTAAATTAGTTTGGCATTTTACAAAATTTCCTAGAAATTACATATAATAGCTGTATTTTATACATTTTCGGTAACATATACATCTCACAACTTGAGACCTTTTCCCTCGAATTCCGCACTGATTCTTATAACACCAGCGCTATTTTCCAAATGTTCGTCATGGGGATTTATACAGCTACGCTCTCTTCGAAGCCAAACGATCTACGACAGGATGTGAACGATGAACAAGGATACAATGGACACGTCCGATGGTTCGACACATCTATATGAGCAAGCAGACTACAGCTATTCCTCATTCATTGTTTTCTATACCTTGTGTATGTTTCTTCCTCGTTTGAGCTGTACAATTGTTGAACAGTCTCGGTCATTAACCTTTCATTACGATTTATTCAGAAAGTAGTGCATTTTATTTTATCCAGACACAAAATATTGGCGGAATACTTCTTTTTTCCCCCTCTTTTCAGATGACTGATCATTTTTTTTTAATCTGATAACATTTCTGTGCGTTTGCTAGATTTTTGAACAAAAATAATCAGCCGATTCTTTTACTCGACCATTTCTTTCTTTAGCCTTTTGCATTTGTATCGATACTTATATAGCAGAATAAAACGAAAATTGTCCCTCACCGGCTATAAATTCCTTCGTCGTGGGTTTTCTCGTCGAGCTCGTGACCTTGAATATCGTAAAGTCGTCAATTTTAATCACCATACACGTGGTCATGAGCTTCGCCAATTGTTCCAGAACATAATTTTTCACGGGATTGCCACTCGAATGTTGCTGTTGGGGCGTGCCTGCTTTCCTGTGCTCCGACGTATTTTGATTCTGCGCTTGCTGAGGCTGATGCGATCTATCTAAATCGTCGACTGAGTGTCGCTGAGTACCTTCACGTCGAATATAGAAAAAGATAAAAGTCGATTGAATTGGAAAAATGTAACGTTGCTTAAAAAATGTATAAGATAAGTATAGGAATGTTTCGATTAAAGATTAATTGAACAACAACGTGTTGACCCTTAATAACAGTAAGTGAATGAATCAATTACTATCCAATTATTTTTTTTCATAATTACCGCGTGGATCGTGCAATAATTTCTATATATATATATATTCGAAACCAAGTGGTTTCGAACGGCCTAGAAGCCTGACCTTCTTCAATCTTTTTCAAAGTTGGTAATGTTTTTGTATCATATATTTTGTATCATATATTTGTATCACATATATCACTTGTATCATATACTTGTATCATATATTTGTATCACATATATCACTTGTATCATATATATTGTATCATATATTTTGTATCATATACGTGGCATTTTTTTCAGATTTTTATCGGCTCGCTAACTCGGCTAATTCAGAAATAAGATTTTACACGCGATTAAATTTCAAATGATCATATCGTAGTGATCTTTTCGTCGTACAAAAAAGTGTCCTCTACAAAAAAGATGCGTTTTTCTATGAACTGTTTTGGGAAAAAAAAACAAAATTTTCCAAGTACTACAACACTAAAAAAAAAGAAAAATGTTTCATTTTTTAATTTTTTAACCCCAATGACTAGGTTGATCCAGCTGGAATTTACAATGAATTTTCTTTTATTTGTGTAAAACAACATATGTAAGTTTCATTTTGGGCTGAGCTCGCGTTCAGTTAATATCATCGTCTTAAATTTAGTGGGAAAATGTTTTTGTTGAATAACTCGGCGATTTACAATTTTTAAGTAAAAATGGTAATCACTAAACTTGTAGGAAATCGAGTGCCTTACAAGTTTGGTCATTACAGTTTTTTCTCTACTATCGATATTTTTCATTATCTTGGCCATAAGAAGCCAGATTTCAATGGAGTCGCGAGGCACCGTTACGAGCTTCACTTTTCAATCCGCTCGCCGTCACCGCCGTCGCTACTATCGGCGAGTACCTCCCACTCACGGTCTTCTGTGATCTCTCCCTTCGCCCCTTGCCTTGTCTTAGACCGTGCCCCGTGCCATTTATTACTCCATTTTTTTATGACGACGTTCTCGATAACCTCTGTTTGCGTCAACGAGCATTTGTAGTTTGAAAAATATTCATAAAGCTAGCGAAGGTGGACCGTTGTTTCAGGGCTTTCTAAACCGACGAACCAATAAATGTATTTGTATATTCAACATTCCATGTGTTGCGTATTTTTTTACTTTCGTCATCGAAAGAAACTCGGAATA
Organism: Ophion obscuratus; assembly: GCA_964007375.1. Lineage (NCBI taxonomy): Eukaryota > Metazoa > Arthropoda > Insecta > Hymenoptera > Ichneumonidae > Ophion > Ophion obscuratus. The sequence goes on along the minus strand of OZ023321.1, from coordinate 15,148,654 downwards.
AAATTCGAATAAAAATCCATTTCACTCGAAAAAGGTAAGTATTTTTATTTATTTTTTAAATTTTTATATTAGTCTTCTTCCAGATATACAGGATCTTCCCCTTCAAACAAGCCCCACTTCTATTCTCTTCCACAATCCCCCGTCCTTATTCCACAATTCTTTCTCATCTACCTCTATTCCCCCTTCGCCCCCCACGAAAAAGGTAATGTGCATTTCCGATCATCGAGAAGAGTGAGAGAGACGCACGGAAGCTGTTCTGTCCTTGTCGCACACGTACACGCCGATAGCAATGCCAAGTAGTGGCGAAAATTGGAAACAAACGTGGGTTCGTTAACGGTGCCTACCCCCACCACGGTCGTTTCCAGATCTGTATGTAAGACCGTGGTAAGCACCCACTACTAAGGGATTTTGCGAAATTCAACCCTTAAGGGGAGAAATGGGGTGGCAAAGTTTGTATGGAAAATTTAGAAACATTCTGGTCGGATTTACTCAAAATTTGCTATTCGTGCTTCTTGACACAATTACTGAAACACGTGTTTCAGCGTTTTTGAAATTCAACCCCTAAGGACACAAAGAGGGTGGAAAATTTTTATGTAAAATAAATAAAAATCTGGTCAGCAGATTTACTTGAATGTTAGTATTAAAGCTCTTCAACTCAATTAAGATAACACGTATTTTAGCGTTTTTTCGAAATTTGACCCCTAAACGAAAGAGGGTGGCAAAGATTGTACGATAATTTAAAAAATATCGGGTCAAATTTACTTCAAACTTAGTATTAATGCTCTTCAACACAATTCTACGTGTTCTTTAAAGTAATTCTATCACTTCACACTAGTCATACCACTGATCATACTTGAGACTTGTACAATTTATTTTTTTACCGTATGCAAAAAAAAATAATTTCTAATAACTAAAATTGTCCATGTGTAAACTGTTGAATGAATGTTCACATTTAACTAAAGAAATGAAAAAATAGTTATTCCAGCGATTCGCGCAGTATTTCTAGGTTTGATGTTTGGCAACATCTTCTATCCCCGTCTCTTTTTACTCAACCAGGCGAGTTTAACCTCCATGCTTTTCAACGTCGATCTGTCAAGACAATGTCAGGTGCGGGAAGTATAAAGCATTGTAGTCGGGCCACGACTGGTAAAAAGCGTAAAAAATTTCTGTCGGCGAAATATGTCGGTTAAAAATGAAATATGTGTGGAAATTCGAATGAGTGAGATGAGGTTAGGACTACGGTCAGCTGTAGCCTTACTGTCACGTCTCTTTATCGTAGCAAGTGGTAATAAAGCCAATACCGGAAGTTCAAATTAAACTCGATATTACATAAAAATTAGGTCAATAAGCGTAATTTCTTCTAAGAGCATTGGATTACTACAAGTGTTAAGTATGTAAATCTAATTTTTTTTAAGACTGACGGAATCCCACTATTATATACACTTTTGTAGCGACTGGAAATTGGGTTTTTGCATGTCGTCTGAGAATTCCTTCACAAAAATGCGCAATTTTAATTATTTTTTCTCTCTGTAATTAGGTCGATAACCCACCCTGAAATTTTACAGAGACGATTATTCGATTTAGTGAAGCTCAAAAAAAAATGTAATCCTATGGATTGAAGCCTGACGATATGATTATCTTAATGAAACATTTCAAGAGCACATTTCATTAAGGAGCATTCAACACAAATCGTGTTCTTATTGTTGTCTTCTCACTATGATTATCACGATGAGGATGCTAATTATTATTTTTATATCTTAAGTACGATACAATTGAAGAAACTTGTACAAAAATATTCAAACTATAAACATCTTGTGGCAATATTTGTTATCTAAATATGAGAAAAATTAATTAATATCAAAATTAACGAAGAAGTGGATGGAATATTTATTCCACTGATCGAGAACTGAATTCGTTACCTCCTGAATTTCCTTGATTTCTAATCGGCGAGTGTTGCGCACGGCCCACATCAATGAAATCCATGAACTGGCCGCGGAAAGAATTCATGGACTGCTGAAGCCACTGACTGTGAGGTGTCGCGTTCTCTTTGTATTTCGCCCAGTGCTTTCTGTCGGCGATTGCCAGATGATAGGGATAATAGTCTATTTGAAATTTCACCAATGACACCTGCAGAGCGCCCCCGTCCTTCAGATCGGGATGAACGGATCTTCCAGCTGTTTTTTTTTGTTTTGCAACAATTACACACATTGGATTTTGAAGAAAGCGTAGCGGAAATGATGTTTTTTATCATTACGTCTAGCCGAATGTGTGCTTCTCCCATCCCGCTCTTATTTGCGAGTGTCGAATAGAAAATAATCATCGAACGGGACAAATAAACCTACAAAATGTACCTCCAGGATCGTCGCAGAGATGCAGGTCAATTCGTTGCGAGAGAAAGTGATAAGAGGTTTCAACCACGTCGTATCGCGTGAACATTTTCGATATGAGACTGTTCGGCTGGACCTTCGATCTCGCTTGTTGCGATATCTGAGCCTGATATTCCGGCAAGACCTGCGAAAAAATCGACGTTGCCTCAATTCGCCTTGGCATTTATTTATACACGTATGAGGTGTGATGGGGGTGGGCAGGGATGAGGTAGAAATGTTACCTCGAGTTTTCTAGCCGCTTTCGTTTTGCGTTCCACGGCTGTGGCTCTCTCGACAAGATCGCCGAGGGAGTCAATAAAGTGCAGGGCCGCCTTCAGCTGGGAATCCGTCAGTACCCAGAGAAGATCGTCCAGGATGAGCACCAACCGCGAACCCATCACAAAGCAATCTAGTTTTTCGAACAGAAAACCGGAAAATCATAGAGTATATATTTTTTTTATTACATGAGAAGCTTGGACAACTTTTTTGGGTAATAATTTGATGTAGCCTTTGTGACATGAGACATTTGTGGGAGATTTTTTTTTAATAAGAAATTGATAAGATTTTTTCTTCCAAAATAAGAAAATTACAAGTTTTTGTTTTCTATTAAGTACGAAATTTATAAGATTTTTTATTTATTGGGATGTTGAATAAGTTTTCGCTGTTTTTTTTTCGTGAAAATGACTGCTTTATTATAAAAAATCATTACTGATGCTTTTAAACGTTTCGAAACTGTTGTGTAATCAACTCCTAATGATTGTGAAAGTTCAGCGAGCGTTTGACATGAGTCTTCATAAAGTAATGCCTCCAATCCAACACATCAAAATCATTATTTTTAAAGCGTCTAAACCAATCGCTGCGTGTTGTTTCCGACAGAGCATGGTGGCCGTAAGTCTCAACAAGAATTCCGCGTACTCCGGCTGCAGATTTTTTGAAAATAAAGCAGTGCAGTAAAATTCCCCGCAAATACTCCTTTCCGGCACGAAATTTGACATGGTTAACATTATGAAAAACCAAATTGAAAATGACTTTCGCGAAATGACATACACTGAATTTCAAGCTTGCTTATAGTACTTCTTTTTAGATGCGCTACCATCTTGAGGGGCTATACCAGTGTGACACTTGCAAAAAATCGATTTTTTTTGTTGCCTTTTTCGGCAGTTTATACTTTCAAGAATATCATTATCATTTATATTATTTATATCAATATCATTTTATCTTGCAAAAATCGATAGTTCAATCTTTAAACGCGTTTTTCGCGAAATGAGATTTTTCAAATATGCTGACATTGTAACTCAAAGAGCAATTATCCGATTGACTTGAAATTTGAACTGAGTACTCTTGAATATATTTGCTCTACAATGACGTAGGATATTTTTGATTGGATGAAAATTGACGATTTGGCATTGAAAAAAACGACCATTTTATAGGCACGAAAATAGACTTTTTTTTCATAACTACGCCATTTTGTTAGATTTTGATATTTTTCGAAAATCCTCCGTCATTGTTCAGGAAATACCTTCCAGTTTAACGACATTTTTTTTCCTTTTTCGGTTTCAGCTACTCAATCGGCCGGAATCATGTCAGCAGTGGAGGACCTTTTTTTTGGCGCCTCCGAAGGCAGCGCATAAGTCGCTTGGATCTCAATATTTTTCTATGAAAAAATTATGTAATATAGGTCAAATATAGCCAAATATGTTCTTCATTTTCCGAAACATTTAATTGAGTACTTTTCTTTCAAAAAATTCCCGAAAATCACCCAAATTTTCAGCATTCACACTGGTATAGCCCCTTAAACTACACGCACGCAGTTCTGGTAAACGCCATCTGTTGTAAAACAGCGAGAACTTATTTGACGTCCTAATAAAATACGTAAATTCTTACGACTGTAAAAAATGTTATGCACGAATAACATTTTTCGTACGTAACTCAAAATAAATTTTCTCCAAAAAGAACAAAGAGAATTAAATTTGTTTGTCTCATACGTCATTGGCCTTTAATTTTGTCCAGATATGTTCGCACACAAAATTCTGTCCAAAAAATCCTGTCGTAAGGTCTAAAAGTCGAAAAAGCATAAGGAGGTTCCTCGAGGAACCTTGAAATCCTTTCAAGATGGATACGTACCGGATATTCTTTTTTTAATAGTGATACGACATCTCGCCTGATTCGTAAGGAGTCTCAGTGGCGTAAGGTCCTTGTCCTTCGTACTCTGAGCCTCTATTCTCACGGTCTGCCACTCCAATTCTTTAAATATGAGCAATTGTCCGCGTTCGGGATCCTTCACTCTGGTCATCCGTAGGTCGCAGCGTTGCCACATAGGTGATTTGGATTCCACCATTATCCTCGAGATCTGTGGAAGCCGCAAAATGTCGATGTCCGATAGAACAAGAATGAGGATCGTTTCGCTCACCTGGACGGATGCGACGAACGCGGGGCTCTTGAAGGTGATGGAGACGAGATTGACCGCGACGGTGATGCCGTCGATGACTTTGTGAATGAAGGAATATTTGGTGGAGCCCGGAAGAGCGGATGTGCCTTGTGGTGAGCATGGACTGCGAAGGTCCTCGCACGTTTCCACCTCTATGTGAACTTCGTCCAGCCGCTGAAACGACAAATCATTGGCATTTGTCAGGCGTCCAGTCGATCATTTTCCGTCGCACTCCCAATGAATAATTTCCATGACCGTCGCGCGCGTTTGAGAACAAACTCACCAGGAATATCGGAACGCTCTTCAACTTCGTCCATTGTATGCGAAAGGCAACTTTGTTGCACCACGCGTTTGTCAGCCTCAGCCAAGACGGCAGTTCCAACAGATCGGTGAGCACTATCTCGTCGAGCTCAAGATTGTTCAGTTCGCCCTCTCCCTTGAACGCGCTCAGGTTGATTTTGTCCGCTGAGAGATTCTTGCAGAATCTGACACATGGAATTCAACACCGATTATTGTAACAACGAATTTGATGACTAGCTGTAATAAGTTCATTGAAACAAACTGAGAAAAGAAAACCTATATTCTTGTGATAGCCAAAAAGGGATTGATGTAAAGTGTAATTTGATTGAGCAACATCGCCGTTGAATTTCACAGTCGACCATTGATAAACTTGCCTTTACGATACCAGACTAATAAGACCGCTGGCGCGTGAAATAGATTACTGACGATATAAATCAACTTGAAGAAACAAATAATCCTCTATTTTCTCATAGAACGAGCTACTGAAATATATATTATCTTTATTTTAGATATTGATCTATCCATCTACATCACAGGTGTTTTTGTGGTGTATCGGAGTGATAAATAGATGGACTACATGTAGTGTTGGACACAATTGTGAAATATCGCATTTCAGGGAAATGCTCGTTTGTTATCAATATGTATGCCAAGCCAGGTAGAAAACTGCTATTGGCATTACGGAGTTATAAAATACTGTGAATAACGAGGAGATAAAAAAAAAGATGCAAGTGTATGTATGTGTGTGTATCAATATATAATGTATACATACATATAGATGAAGAAACACACACACACATACATATATATAGTTGCTATATGTAGTACTGCGTAAATAATGATGTTGAAGTTTGCATACTTGGAACGCAACAAATATTAATTTTTTATTTTATCTCTCAATTTTTTAAACCTTCTGGGGTGTTGAAATCGCCCAAACGTTTCTACGGATTCTCATTACAAATTAACATTCTCAATTTACAAAAAAAAGACTTTGGATAATGATAAAAATAAAGAAATAAGAAATCAAGATAAAAAGATATTGTAGCATTCCAACAATGCAAACTCCAACTTCATCATATGGTGGTGAAGTTTGCATCATTAGAACGCAATGTAAGTTCTTCTTTACATTTTATTTTCCTTATTTTTATTAGTATGCAAGATCTTTCTTTTCGTAGATTTATATAATAGATAGCTAAATAAGTATCTTCAAAAAAATTTGTCAGCAAAATATGCCAAAATAAATCAAAGGAATTCAGAAACATGAATTTTCATTGCGCTCCAACTATGCAAACTTTAACGTCATCGACAGTTTGGAAGTCAGAAGTCTTGCAAGACTCTTTAAGTCTCGCAAGTAAAAAAAAACTTCAAAAATATAGTTTGAGATTTAATTCAATTCGGGTGGGATGTATTCCATTCTGAATTCTTCTTTAATCATCCCACATCCTATCTTTGCCATGTTATCTATCGTATGTTGTATATGCTGTGTTATCTACGCTACCGGTCAAAAAATTTCTGACACTTTAGGTACCTGCAAAACTTTTGATCACTGGATAATTACCAAATAATGTTAGAATTATATAATTCATTTAATTTATTATTTTACAAAGATACTATATAGTTCTATATAATGAATAATATTATTCTAATATAATTCTGCAATTATCCAAAGTGATTGAAAGTATTGCATTTATCGAAAGTATCTGAAAACTTTTGACCGGTAGTGAAGTTATCCCCCATCTCTGCTGATCTCTTTCTCTCTCTCTTTCTGTCTCTCTTCCTCTCTTTTCCCTTGTTTTTTGAGCCGAACACAATCTTTTCCCGAGCATTTTAAATGCTACATACATTCTTATTACTTCAGAAACCAATTTTTCCAGAGTTCGGAAGTTTTTTGGTGCTTGCAACACAAAAAGTACTTTCCTCACTCACAAACTGACGAATAACCATACCAAAAATCGAAATTTCACAAAAATATTCTAAATTCTTTGGTAATTCTTTTAATAAGTGACTTTTCCGAAAAATGAGACAAACTTTTTTTCTATTTTCTCATTTATTGGGTTATAAATTATGATATTCAGTTGGGGGAAGCTGAAATCCCCACCCCATAAAAAGTTATGGGGTTTGGAAGTTGGCGGAAACACGTGATAAAAATAGGTCATTTTTTAACATTTCAACGCCTATATTGAGTTTATTTGGGTTTTTGAAAAATTCGAAATTAGTTTTAATGATTTTTTGCTTGTAAAGAAATTGTTAATGAAAAACTTCAGCTTCCCTCGCCTGAATATCATCATTTATAACCCAATGAATGAAGAGCAAGCAACAAAAAAAATGTAGGCTCATTTTCGGAAAAGTCACTTGTCTAAAGAATTACCAAAATTAGTAAATATCAGAAGCACAAGGGAGCTTTGGTCGAAAATGCACAAAGAGGTCTAAACGTATGTAAATGTTGTTCGAATTCAACAAACGGTCCAAGCGGACTTTTAGACCTTTTGCAGTCGCAGAAAGACGAGGGGTGAGGGAAAAAAACAAAAATTAAGTTTTTTTTACACTAGGAGTCAGCTTTTCCTTTGTGGGAATCTGTAACCAACAATGGTGATGGAAATTGTGATACTTGTTGAGCTGCAATACTCCAGACACACACATACACACGTGCGTGTCTGTGTGTATTTACATATAACAAATATCATTATATATTTACGTATAGTTATATTACCATATAAATTGCTCAAAAATGATAAAAATGTACTTTTATGTGGGTGTATACATACACATGTATTCTACATCGCGAAAAATTGTGACAAGTATAGAATTCCGATTCTCAGACCGATCCTAATATGATAGTGTGATAATCAAATCTGCCGATAAAAGTGGCGAGATAGTCCAAGTTGTTTGATGGCTGCGTGTCCTTTTGCCAAAATGATAAGGGCCTAAGAAATGCTTCATAAACGAAAATTCCGAACGAATTCCAGAGGCGCGCATCGATCATTGCGCGAAGGTCGAAAACAAAAGAATACTGATAAGCCCAGCGAGGCTTATCTCTCTCTAATTGTTACAGCGTGACTAGCGGCGGAGCGAAGAAAAAAACCCGGCTTTTGCGATGCTGCGACATTGGAATAATTGTGCAAATACAGGCGATGAATTATCGTTGATGGTCGAGCGAGAGCCATTGTTGGAAGAACGCGACGGCCAAGATGCAGTTCGAGGCATTTTTGCTGTCAGCTGCGTTGAATACACGTCGAGCAGACGAATTTTTTAATGTTGTGTATGCCTATAGACGTGTGTGGATGTGTATATGTAATTTGCGAGGACCGACCTTGACAGATGTTTGAGGAGCTGATTCTTAATTATCGAAACCATCTCGTCCTCCCTCTCGCGGTCTCTCTCTCTCTCTCTTTCTCGCTCTCTCGATCTCGAAGTGACAAAAACAGTTGAAAAATGTCACTTCCGAAAATTCCGCGAAAGCTATTCACCGTATGTGATAATCCATTTACGGGGCGCCCGCCTGTTCGACTAATGGAGGACAAACGAGCAGTGCTCGGACATCGCGATAATTGGGGGTGAGGATCGTGTTTTTGTTTGAACGGGCGAATTTTTACGATCCCGAAGGGGCACACTGCTATTGCGAATAGGGAGATCTCAGTGATCGGGTGCTAGGGCGGGAGGAGAACCGCACGCACGCCAAACTACGTCATTCACGGCTAATACCACGCGTGGCGCACTTCGGCGCACCGCTACACTACTAGCTCCTACTGTCGACGGCTGCTTATTTCTTTATATTTACGAAGATCGTATCCCATAGAGAACGGCGTACGGCCGATTTGGAGCCTGAACAGTTGGGGGACGACGTCGAGCTTTCACCCCAATCGTAAGAGGTCACTAGCGACGCGTTTGCTTCACGGTCGTATATACAGGTCTGGGCACTCCGTTCAAAAATGCGTGACTCTAAGTGACGCCTCTATTTGCGCATTCCACCGCGGCGCTAGTGAAGGGGAGGCATTTTTGTTTATACCGCGTTTACGGGGCATGGCATGCACGTGTGTAGTGACGGTCGTATGTACGTGTGGTCTAACCTCGTTTTGGCGGGGTGATTTCGAGTGTATCGTAGCCACGGTTTTTATTCAATACGGAATAACAAAAGATGAAGTGTCTATATATTGCGATGCCGAAGCGGTGCATGATTCCGGGATGCAGAAGTGGATACATAAATAACCCGGAGCACGTCTCATTATTTAAAATTCCCAATGATGACTACTGATATTTTCTACTGGTTTTCTACTACTACTACTAATGAAAGGAATGCGTGCTACACGTAAATTTCGAATATTCTTCTTTTCCGTAAACGAAAAAAAATGTAATTGGATTGAGCGATAGTTAAATCGACATATCCATGACAAAGACGATGAGTATCATTAACTAATGGCTCATCGCTCATATTTTCGGTTTATGCTTTTAGTTTTTGTGTTCGACTAATTATTTAGGATGTATTAATGTTTCATCACAGCCACGTGAAGGGAAAGACAATTCGCATACGCGCATACATCGCGCTGTGTCGCACACACGGTCTTACATACAGGTCTGACAACGGCGGTAGTGGGGGTAGGCACCTTTAGATGTTTTGTTTTTTATTCCAATTTCTGCCGCTTGGTGCGTGACGGCAAGGGGAAGTAGTGGTGCGACGAAGAGAGAAATAGCTCTTGTGTCCTTTTCCCTCCTGACCGAAACGCATGCGCCGTTGGCTGCGTGACGTAAACACCTTTGGCCCATTCCAGCCCCCTGGCACTCAGCTCACTGGCTAGTGTCTCGATGACGCCAGCCGCTACGTGGCGCTGACAGTACTCCGCGCCGTCCGTGCTGTAGCATTAGACCCATCAAGCCGCATCAGCCGGTTAACCTGTCATCGCGTTCCGGGCCGGCGGGGGGTTCGGGCAAGGGAGTAGAGGCGCGGAAGCATGCCAGCGCCGCGCAGTGCGAACTAACTACGGCGCACAGAACGAAGAGAGGTTCCCTATAGGAAGTCATAGGAGTGTCAGGGGGTTGGCCCATTCGCCGGTAAGAGGTAAGGGAGAAACTACTTCCCCTTGCTAGTAACGACGCGTAGCGGCGCCTAGTGAATCGAAAACTAAAACATATAAGAGTGCCTACCCCCACCACGAAAATTTAGCTTCGTTGCAAGACCTGTATGTAAGACCGTGGTCGCACATGCCTCCGAGATAGCAGCGCTCCACGCTTGTGCGGCCAGTTCCGCAAAGAGAGGCGTCAGATAGAGGCACGCTTTGGGATATACGGAATATATGGAAGTGCCCAGACCTGTATATACGACCGTGGTTTGCTTACGAAGCACGGATACGGTGGCGCTAGTGTAGATTTCGTTATAAATTTACAGGCATGGGTGTGTTATTTTACGGGCATGTACAAGGTCAACATAACCTCACGAATTTTCCAACCCAATTTTCTCATAGATGCTTATATTTTTTAGGAAAAAACAAAGCATTGGGCTCTGGAGAATTCCCTCACGCAGAGCTTGATGTTTTCCTTTTGCCCTAAATATTATTCATCTCTATAAATTCTCTGTTCGAAAATTTCAGCTATCTCTCTCGCACTCATATGTCACGTGTAGATCTTCTACTTCGCCTTTACGGGACATATTCTTACAGCAGGCGGGTGACACACCGCACTACTCCTATGCATTAAGTTTGTTGCTTAAAAATATTGGGGTAAATAGATATTAAAGAAAATGTTACCAGTCATTATGGTATATTTTCTGAATATACTGGCAAATGGAGAAGGAAGGTTTCCGCACTCGTTTATTAAATATCGAATTTTAAAGTTTACGTCAATCTCCCATTTGATAGCATTGGTTGTACGGGGCAACGTCGTTACGATTTCACTTGCTCGTCGTGTATACCTTCCGCATTTATGGCGGAATATGGCGTACAGGATAGTGTACAGAACAATATTACGAACAAAATAGACAGTTTACCGATCTAATTAATGAAAATGTATAGAAAATATACGACCAATTTACGAAAAGTGAGGATTGTGAGGAGTATGTATTAAAATGTGGCAACGTCGGAACTATGGGAATAGCAAAACCAGCAGAACCAATCGAAAACCTAGCGCGCCAATTTCAAATACATTAAAGTCAAATGCGACTAAGGGGAACTTATTCATTTATTTATTATGATGTATTCCCTGTTTTCTAGCTTCTGTGAGCACAGTACGATACTTGTGGGCACGAGCACTGACAAATCGTCTTTTCCATAGCAAACTTTGCGGCGCTCTAATCTTTTATTCTGAATCAATTGTTGCCGCCTTTTGCTCTGCATAACCTCCGAAACCGCCGACCGGCACGAATCGCACATAACACAGCTGCGACCTGTGACAGTCACTGCAGTCAACCTAACAGCCTCAAATTAACACAGAACTGTGCGACGTTGCCAAAACTCGTGTCTATTTTAATAGGATTTTTAAACATGAGCATTTTATTTCCTGATAATCCTAACTCCTTCAAATCACCATATATGTGAATAATAATTGCGATTATCTACCGTACATTGGAAAATTGTCGTGATATTCAGTCATTAATATTTTGCTACAATAAGTTGGCGCTGGTGACGTCACACAATGTATTAGCATAGGAACTTCATTTCTGCCCCCACCCATCATAAATGATTTAGCAACAACCTTGTCCGGATTTCTCAAGGGGCTGTACCAGTGTGACACTTTCAAAAAATCAATTTCTTTGCCTTTGCGACAGTTTATACTTTCAAGAATATCCTGTAAATATTTCAAGGCCGTATCTCTAATACTCCCCGAAGGCAGCCTTCTAAAGAGCAACCGGTCGTAGGAATGTGCCATGGAGTTAAATCTTTAAACGCGTTTTTCTCGAAATGAGGTTCTTCAAATGTGCTAATACTGTAATTCAAAGAGCAATTATCCGATTGACTCGAAATTTGAACTGAGTACTTTTGAATATATTTACTCTACAATGACGTAGGATATTTTTGATTGGATGAAAATTGACGATTTGGCATTGAAAAAAACGACCATTTTATAGGCAAGAAAACAGACTTTTCTTCATAACTACGCCATTTTGTTAGCTTTTCTATTTTTCGAAAATCCTACGTCATTGTACAGGAAATACCTTTCAGTTTAACAACATTTTTTCCTTTTTCGATTTCAGCTACTCAAACGGCCGGAATCATCTCAGCAGTGGAGGAACTTTTTTTTTGGCGCTTCCAAAGGTAGCGCACAAGTCTCTTGGATCTCAACATTTTTCCATGAAAAAATTAGGAAATATAGGTCAAATATAGTTAAATATATTCTCAATTTTTCAAAACGTTTATTTCAGTACTTTTCTTCAAAAAAATTCCCGAAAATCACCCAAATTTTCAGCATTCACACTGGTATAGCCCCTTAACTCTACCACCTGTACGTCGCGCTACTTATCACCGAAGGATACTCTTCTGCGCCGGCGCGAGATCCGCAAAGGCAAGCCGGGCAAGACACACATTTCGAATTGCGACATTTGAAGGTTAATCTTTTGTCTTCACCGTTTTTGTATAACTAAAAGTGCTAACTGCGAGATGGGTCATTCAGTAATGCCCACCCAGTATACCGATCGAGTAGCACGGCACAAGTCTACGGCTCCGCGAGTCGGCCGTTACACAGGAGCGCCGCTTCGGAAGAACCATCGAGGCCCCCACCACTCGAAATCTCCATGCGCCCTAGTGAATCTCCAAAACTGTTTTTGGATTCATTCCGATCAAAACTTCGCGCTGAACCCTTATCATTCTTTCAATCAGTATTCCATTGTTTTCACAACAATAACTGCGCGTTTGAAGAAGAACGTGTGAAAAACGCACTACCGTGATGTACGCGTGCACTCGAACCGCGAATTTTACCAAACGATTTTGCATTGCATACGCTTTATACAAATTTTTCTAGGTTATAAAGTGCGTCGACATATATATGTACGTACATGTAGCTTTCTACTGTTGAACAAATATGTGAATATATACTTTGAATACGCCTTTAATCAGTAATTCCGTTTCGATTTCTTTGTAATCCCGAGGAACGCATGTTGGATTACATATATTCGCATGTATTAATATAATACATTGATCATTCTTTCAACAACGTTGACGCGATGTCACTTCCGTTGCTTGGAGACCAGATGAGAGTCATAAACGAGCCAGAAAAATCAAACGAACAGTTTATTGTGATGACTAATAATGACAACGATCCTCGCACAATGGGATACTCGTGAATGAATCGTTACTGTATAATAATTATAACCACATAAATGTTCAGAACACATAACTAGGTATGTTGTTTACGGACTTACATCTAGTTAAAAGTTTTGAAAATATCGATTTTTCGCTATTAACGGATTCTGAAAATATAACAATTGAAAAATATTTTCTGCAAAATTTCAAGTAGATCCGTTCAAAATTGAGAGAGTTATGGCGATTTATAGGTAGGTTCTGTGTACCAGCGAACTTAAAATGTGTTTTCCTCAAAATGACTTTGTCAAAACGGTGGCCGTGATATCTCAAAATTCACTGTACCGATCTACTGCAAATTTTACAAGGCTCCTTTATACATTGAAAAGCAGCGTGGAAGGAGGATTTTTTTGGCGATGCAAAGTTTCTTTCATCAGCAAAACTAGAAGGCTCATGGATACTCAATACTTTCACTTTGGATAGCGGCCATTTTTTCAAGAATCAATATTTTATTAAACGGTACATTCAAGCACTTGTGCAAAATCTTGATGCGTTTGATTTTTAAATTCCGCATGTTTGTTTCTGAGTAGCAGTGGTCACCGTGGAGGATGTTTTTCAACTAGCAGCTTGCATAAACCGTTGCGTCGACAAAAAAAAATTAAAAGCATACTCTTTAGTGCAAAAAGAAAAAAATGTTAAACCTACGCATGTTTTCCCAGGAAAATTTCACGACAGTTTGTCTTCTTACTGTCCACGCGCTAAGTTTGATCCATTAGCAATGTGATGATAAATATAACTTAGCATGAATAACACTATGCAGCAATTCTGAATAAACTTTTAGTACAACAATGGCAAAATTGATAAAACCAGCAAAAAAATTCATATCACCAGCTCGTTATAATTGTTATTATTAACTTTCTCGTTAGTACTATTATTATTCTTACTGTTTCTATTATTGTTGCTTTTCTTGCTGTTTTTATTATTATTATTATCATGGTTTTTACAATCATTATTGTTATCATTATCGGTATTATCGTTACCATAACACGTAACATTGTTAATCGACCAAATTATTATTGGCTTGTATTATTAGTAAAATGTGTTTTTGCCTCTGTTTCGCAGAAAACCATGAATAACGGAAGATCGAGTCGTCGGTGAAGAGACGAGCCGAAGGCCTAGCATTATAGAATAGAACGAAGCGGCAACATCAATAGCGCAATGGCGCGCAGTCAAAGATACGGCAACGAGAGTATAGACGCGTTGAACAAAGGCTGCCTGGATCGCTACGAATCAGTGGCCTGTGGTCGCATCGGTGTTCTCGTCGTGATCTACGGTGTGACGCTGTTCTTCGTTGCACTGAGGATCGTCAAGTATCACTCTTACAAACACTCGCGGATGCATCACTATCTCATTTTTTATCTCTCCGCAGTTCAGTGTATTTTATGGTGCGTTGAGAAAGTATTTTATTTCGACTACGTAACAATGATAATGACGATGATGATAATGATTGTCATAGTGCTGTGTGAGAGATTGAAGTAGTACCAGCACGTTCTCGATCACTAGATCGCTGTTCATTCTTTTTCATATGCTAGCTAAGATAACTTGCAGTTCAGTCTAAATAAATCAATCCGCACTTGGGACATTTCTCTCATTCCATTTTATTCGCATTTCGCAATTTCTGCAATTGCAGCATCGTCGGTTCCGTATTCGGCACCCGTCATCCGCAGCTGGACTTCACGTCCTACTACGTCAAATTGCTGCATTTCGTTCTCATATGCCATTTGTACTGGTCGTCGGCAGCTGAGAATCGTCGTCGGGACGACGTTGCCCAGCATGTCGTTAATCCGGTTTTGGGACTTTACACGCTCTACCTCACTGCCGTTGTACTCATGGGAATGGTCGACATTGGTGGCACGTGGACACAGTGCTTGCGTAAGTGAAATTTCTCTCATGTGATTCATTTACTTTTCGCATTCGGCACATCATCCTCGCATTCGTTATTAATTGCACACATTATTTTATCAACTCCAACAATTTGGTGCTAATAGTAGTTGCGCAATAATAATAATGACCATATTGACGATGATGACAATAATAATAATAAATACTATCATTGTAACAATAATATCGTTGTAAAACATTTTTCTCCCGTTCCATCAATGTAATTTAGCCAGTGACAATATAATTAAGTACAATTTATTTTTATCAATAATAATAATAATGATAATGCATATAATAAATTTGTATTCAGGTCCTTACTGGCTGATGCTCTCAGGCGCGGACTTCACAGTAGTGCAGCTCTTTGCCCTAGTCGCCCTATACCTCACCTACGACAGCAAGAAAACCGCCATATCTGCGTTGGTCTTGCCCGCCATCCGCTTCAACACTCGTGACATTTGGCTGATCGCGATAGCCTTCGAAATTTCGGCCTCCGTCTCGGTTCTGTTCGACGCTCTCATGATCCTCGGTAAGTGACCGCTCGAGTTTTCATTCAAGCTCCCTTGACAGTCGGTGATTTTTGCAATTAAACAACAACAACAACAAAAACGCCAGAGACGAAGGAGACAAAAAGCGTTCATTGGATATAATCGTGACAATTGGTGAAAAACACGTAGTGGGGAAAGAAGAGACTGGCTGCAGCGGTGTCTACAATCATGTACAGGTGTACTATAGTCTCCTCATCGGGCTAGTCACGATACTCAAATATATGGTGCCAACGTGGACGTTGCTCTGGGTACTCCAACCCGTACGCGTGAATTCGAGGCCCTCGGAGGTTGGACTGACGTTCCACTACAATATGGTATGTGCGATGAAGGAACACACGAAAAAGCATGATACAGATTTCTATCTGCTAATCAATGACAATAATAACAATATATTAGGTGTAGTAAAAAGAAATCCATTATTTTTGCAATAGATGGCTTTAGTAATCTGTATCTCGCGTTGTATAAGTGCGATCGGATTAGGCTAGATGGCGTTAGAAAGATAAGATTTCGTACTAAAATAAACATCTCAGACAGTTTTGTGATCGCTTGACTCAATATTGTTTGAGCCCGCCTCAAAGATGGCCACCAGCAAAGTGAAAATACGCTATATTTTACAGTTTTACTTCGATAAGGGCGAAAACGCAAGCCAGGCGGCTGAAAATGTGAATATTGTTTATGGTCTTGATACTGTAACAACCAATCACGCGCAATTTTGGTTTCGTCGATTCCGTTTCGGTAATTTTGATGTCAAAGATGCACAACGCTCTGGAAAGCCAATTGCCGAAAATGTCGATAAAATAATGGAAATCGTCGAGTCCGACCGTCATGCGAGCACTGTTTCGCTTGCCCAGGAACTAAACATTGCACAAAAAACCGTTTGAAACCACTTGAATAAGGCTGGATAGAAAAAAAAGCTCGATGTACGGGTGCCACACGAATTAACGCAAAAAAACCTCATGGACCGAATTTCCATCTGCGAATCGCGATCCATTTCTGAAGCGGATGGTGACTGGTGATGAAAAGTGGGTCACTGACGACAATGTCAAACGAAAACGGTCGTGGTCGAATCGCGGTGAGCCGGCGTAAACGGTGGCCAAGCCAGGATTGACGGTCAGGAAGATTTTGCTGTGTGTTTGGTGGAATTGGCAGGGAATCAGTGCGGCAGGGAATCTATGAGCTGCCAAACTCTTAATTCGGACTTGCACTGTCAAAAATTGGACCGTCTGAAGGAAGCAATCGCCCGGAAGCGGCCAGCTTTGGCCAATAGGAGAGGAATTGTTCCATCAGGACAACGCTAGGCCACATACATCGATAGTGACTCGCCAGAAGCTCCGGGAGCTTGGTTGGGAGCATCTTATGCTCCCATATTATGCATCCACCTTATAGTCCGGATCTGGCACCAAGTGATTACCACCTGTTCATGTCTATGGCGAATGATTTTGCTAGGGAACCATTCGCGTCAAGAGGAGCTTGTGAAAATCGACTGTCCCATTTTAGTTGCCAATAGGGACGAGGGTTTCTATGAGAAAGGCATTGTGGAATTAGCTTCAAAATGGCAACAAGTTATCGATGAAAACAGTGCATGGTCGACCTAAATCGGATCATTCCAACTATGCTAAATAAAGCCTTTAATTTCAGGCAAAAATAATGGATTTCTTTTTACTACACCTTATATAATATCAAAAATAAAGACTCTACTAATTAATAATAATAATAATAATCTACTAATTCATAATAATAACAATGGTATAAACTCCATTAACGGGTCTGCGTAAACTTGGAACCCAAAGGAAAGGTCAATTTTTTTTTTATCAGACATTAGGATGACAAGGTCTCGGTTTTACATACAATTGACAGGGTTTGAGTTTTACGGGATAATCCCATGTGACAACGATTTTTTTTCTTTACTTTTTTTATGAACCATTAAAACACACTACCTTTGAATTTTTACCACATATTTATTAACATTTTTACAGTCCCTCAGAATATTATCAAACATAACTAACGAGTTCAACGGACTTTACATCGTTCCGAAGAAACTCACGTGTAAAAAGAAGTTGGTTGAGGGTGGTCATGATTTCGGAGGTTTTGCTCACCTAAAATTAAAAAAATCAAACGTCATTTTAATTTTTAGACCTGAGGCTATCGCCGGATCGAGAGTAAAGTAAAAATATCGAAAATATAATTTTCCGCGCGGTTTCAAAAGTTAAGTTCCAAGTTTCGTCATTTTTTTCGTCTTTTTCAGTTTAAATAAAAAACTATGGCAGATATGAGAAATATTCTAATTCGGGTAAGAACTATGGATGTGCTGACTATACAATAAAAATTTGAGCGAAGTCCGTTTAATAGTTTTTGAGACATCATGGAAACCAATATGAAAAATATAGTTTTGAGAAAAAACGCGTTCAAAATTTCAAGTACGATTTATAGAAAGAAAATGTTGACTCGCCATTAGTCTGCTATGCCGACTTCATATAATACGCACACATTTTTTGCGATTTGTGCAAAAGGAAATTCGATTTTCTAGGCCTGTCACATGAAATGGCCGTCTTAAAAAGAATTGAAACATTGATATACCATAACGTTATTATTATTTGAAAGAAGTACCGCTGCTGCTGCACGGCCAATCGCCGTAGATGGTTTCAGCAACTAGGATGATCTGAAGCAAAAAATTGCAAAATGTACTTCTACCATGATAATACAAGATTCGTATGACCAGATACTTCTTTGAAACTTTCCGAATTTCGTAACTGACAAGCTGTAGGAAAAAAAGTGTTGATTTTTGCAAACAAAAAAAAACAACTTCAATAATTTATTATCAACAAATTGATTAATTTTGATTAATTAATCGAATAGTTTTTTGAAAACATCCGATCATATGATAGGAAATGTTATAAACTATGATTTGTCCGTAGTTTCGGGAAAAAATAATTTAAAAAAAATGCGGCGCAGCTCAGTGGGTGAGCTTCACAAAAGTCGTCGCAACTCGGTCAATTTTTGGAATTTCTACAAAATCTTTATTGCAAGTTCGAGTTAAGGCCCTAGGCTATGGGAGATCGCGATTAAAAAATCGTATTTATGAAATTTCAACCTTATGCAGATCTCTTAACGCATGATGGCATTGGACATCGCATCCATGCTTTTCTTGTTTTCAAAATCTCTTTTGATTATACCAAGGTCATCCAATTAGGAAGATGAAAGTAATACTGCTATCCTTTTCCTTTACACGAAATGGTTGCTCCAATTCGCGATTTTCACGTCCTAGAGGTGGCGCAGCGATATTTCAATATGGCCGATCAAAGTATAGCCTCGAATGTAAACAATTCCTTGGTTCTTGATTTTCTGCGAGTTGGCTATTGGATTTACCTCCATGGTAAATTGGAAACATGCTACTGCAGAGAATCGTTTACTTTCCGCCTTTTCTTTAGCTCCGTCAGCTCTGTATTCAAATTTTTTAAGGCTATGACAGTCCTCGCAGGTTTCGAGAAATGATTCTATTTTTCAGAGCATACTAATTACAAGGGGAGTTTGAAATTATATTTACAGATTCTACAGAACAGAAATACCGTTTAATAGTGCTCGATTTTTTATTTATATAGATACAAACTTGGAAATACAAAACCTAGTGGCTACAAACTCGCCTCGATGGCCTAAAGAGAGTCATATTCAGAGCCAACAACCACTTGTTTAAAAAGCCTTTATCTTTAGATGGCTTATGGAACGACAATTCACTTTTATTGTCCGTCTCGCACCCTGGAACACAGCAGAATCTCGAGTAATTTTTCGTTTTTTAAGTTGTGTCCATTGTTATTGATGCATTTTGACGAAGTTTGCTATTCTCGTGGAGCTTCCGCCATAGGCCGCGAGAGGCGCCAAGACTTTTGTGGATCGCGAATATAAATCATAAATGATCAGTTTAAAATTCGTCCCTCTGTTTCTTCGCTCACGTATGAAAAAAAAAAACATAATTTTTCCTCATTGCAGGAGCGAACGCGCGACAACCAGTACAGACGAATACTGTTCTCGCCTAACGCCGGTTTATCCACGTCCCTGAATCACCATCACCATCATCATCATCATCATTCGGCGATACCGTGTCCGAGCGATTCCCCATTGTACGGGAGTTTCGGTGATTTCTCGTACGCCGACAGCCTCTCGGACGTTTCGCCGACGTTGGCGAATCGTTGGAGCATAAACGATACGAACGAGGCCGACGATGGCGACAATGACGACGAAGACGACGCATGTGACATTATCGAGAAACGCAATCTCGAACGCACCAAGGACGCCAATCGCGACAATTGCGGGGCGCGACCAAATGACGAGAAATTCACGAATTTGCCGACGACGAACTACGATCATCTCACGACCATCAACGAGGAATGCACCACCAACGTCGCCGAAAGCCCGCACAAGTAAAAACACGGAGAAAAAACGTGCGTGCCGCCTTGCTCAATTTCTGTTCTAAGTCATGACGAACCTAGTCGATAAATACGAAACAAAAGGGAGAAAGGGGAGTATAAAGAAAAGAAACGTTGGAGGGAAAAACAACGAAAATAGTGCGCTCGCGTCGAGTAACTCAGTGATTTGAGGCGCGACTGTACATTTGTTCTTTCTTTTTTTTTTAGAACTATTTTCACGCAATAATAATACGTACTTGTATATAATTTAAGGGGTGAGATGCGATCAGAGGCGTGAAAAACGATTTGTTTCACGCTTTCAGATTTGTTTTCATCGTTCCGACACACGGAAAACGTTTATGCTCCATTTTCAATAATTTTTTTCTATAGTAATCAAGTTTGCTTTACAAAAGTGGTTACACAGACTTTTTATGTTATATTTCAACTTGACTTGCACAAATTTTCAAAGTAAAATATTGATTATTTATAAAAAAAAATATCGCCATCTTTGTCGGACCCCCTTCGGCATGTGATGCTTTGCGGTGACCACATAACATTTTTGCTGGATGATCTGAAATAAAAAAAAAAAAACAAAAAAAATCATTCGTTTAATAATAAATCTAGTCCTTAATCGAAGCTTTTGCTTCTTCAAAAATTAACAAAATGGCGGCTTCCGACAGATAACTTTCGATTTTCGATCAGAAAATCGCTCGTTTATTGTTCAAAAAATTGAAATTTTCAACAAAAATGAAAGTCTTTCGATTAAGGACTAGTCTTTAATGCTATCAATAAGCACACCAAATTTGATCACAATCCATCGAATGGTTTTTGAATTATAGTGGTCACCGACTTGAAAAACATAGTTTCGAGAAAAACCCGTTTAAAGTTTTTCGATGTGGATACGGTATTATATGTTTGTAACATTTTGAGCTCGATGGATGAAGCTAAACGTTATCATGTATTTTGATCCGCTGAATTCGAATATCACAGTTTTTTGCCGAACAGTCGAGCATTCAATTGTTTATAGCCAATTGTTAAAGCAATTTTTCAAAAAATTAAAGTTTTTCGGGATGATTTTTTTTTAAAACTTTTTGGGCAATTTTAAAACGAAAGTATTCTTTATAAAATTTTGCTAAAGTTCGTAGTTCTGAGTAATACATTTTTGAAATTTTTTTAGAGTTTTTCCAATTTTCCACATGATTTATGTATAGAAATACTAATTAAAAAATTACTTACGTCGAATCATCAATTCCTGGCCCATACAATAGGGCTTCTACCGATGTGGAAGCTTCCAAAATATCAATTTGTTATTGTCTTCGAAGCATTTATACAACAGAATAGGGAAGGTCGAAAGCGGTTGCTTGCAGCTGTCGTCCGTTGCCTGCCATGGGGACCCGACGCCCCTTCACTAATTGTGGGATATCCCGGAAACTATTCATCGGATTGACTTTAAATTTTCAGGGAATATTTTCGAAACATACTTCAAGAAAATGTAAAAAGAAATGGATTTCTCAAAAACTCTGTCTGCATCTCACTCCTTAATTGATTCTTTCGTTGATGCGTCCTCGAGCCTTCGACTATCGGGTTTCCTAATTCTCGAATAATCGCGTATGTATATAAGAAGAGAAAAAGTTACGAATGTTTTTGTAAAGAAGAGCAGTTTACGAAAAATGAGCTGCAACTCAAGAACTACCCGATTTGGAAGAACATATCTGACGGAGAATAAGTTTAATTATATTTTTTTAAAGCAAAAAAATGTGTACAAAGTAGAGTTGGAAAAATGAATCTATACTTCACGTCGTTTTTATCGTAGCTTTTGGTCGAAAAAAAGCGACAAAAGTGTGTCCATATACATGTATGTATATATATTTTTATTATTTATTTACATACTCTATACTTTATAAAGACATTCGTAACTTTTCGGCTCGATCGAAAGTTCGTAATGTGTGCCCATGCTTTTCGCCAGTCGTGTCGACGTGTGTTTGTGTGTGTAGACGTATGTGTACATGTATATACGGAATAGTGAGATAGAACGCGAAGCGTCGAAACATCCGATCGTGCAATATTATCTTATTATTAAATCAAGGAAATATTTCAATGACGCTTAATCGCATCTCTGGAATGATACGTTTCCAATAACAAACAATATAACCATGTGCGTATATGTGCCTACGCAATACTTGTATGATACGACACAGCCAAAATATTTTTCGCCCCGTGAGCGTAACCTCAGAGAGAGAGAGAGAGAGAGAGAGAGAGAGAGAGAGAGAGAGAGAGAGAGAGAGAGAGAGAGAGAGAGAGAGAGAGAGAGGAACGAAGAAAGAACAAAGAAAACGTTTGCATCAATAACGACTCGAAGAGCGTTTTTCTCGGTTCATTTTTCTGTTACAGGAGTTTCTTTTTCGCAGAGCCCTTACAATGACGCTTTGCATGTACAGCGCTGACAAAATGTTCGAAATTAACGCGATGATGAATCTGAAAATAATCAGCCATATTGGATTTTTATCGGAAATCATTTCTTTTTCATTATAATTATATTAATAATGCCACAAAAACATAAATAATCCAGCCATATTGGATTTGATTTAAAAATCGATCGTTGAAAGAGGACAACACTAACATTTTCCGAAAATCGTGTTTTTGGCTTTTTTTAATCCTTCGCACCTACAAAAATATTATGCATATTCCTTTATAGCTAAAAAAAAACAGTTTTAAAATGGTTTTCGAGCTATTTTTGAGGCAGTCAGCTACACAAAGCACCGTCCAAAAATTTGATCCTGAAGTAAAAACCGTAACCCACCGGGAGCTCCCATTCTTCTGCAAATTCGCTCGTGCATTTGTATCCTAGCCGGTGTCGAAAACATCAAACATGTTTTCCTCAAAACCATGTTTTTGAAATCGGCACGCAGCAGAACTCGAACAATTTTCGTCCAGTCGACTTGAAATTTTCACTGTATCTTTTTAGATTGCTTTCACAGTCAAGTACGGTCGCTTTTTTTTCGATTAATTGAAAATAGTGAAAAATATATCACTTTTTATGTGAAAATGATAGTCGAAAAAATGAACTTTTTTTCAAACTCATCTCTATTTTTTGTTTTCATTATTTTTTAATTTCCCTCCGTACTTGACTGCTAGAACTAACATAATTAACGAAAATATTTCACTCATAGTTTCAGGATTTAATTTACGACAGTTGTAGTGCGTGCCGCGGAGAGGATTAGCTGAAAACCAGTTGTGCTATAGCGACTATACCTAATAAACCCTAAAAGTTCTTTTGACCGTATATTTTATTCCTTTTGTTAATTCCAAAGAAATCGTTCGAAAATGGGCAGTTACAGTGGTGTCCTCCCTCAATAACAATAATAATGAAAGTAACAATGCGACGAGAATCTGAAAATAGCCACGATCGATCTATCGTATACTCGATTTTATGTAAATAAGTAACACGCGAATTCATTGGCTCCTTCGTTATGGATATAACCGTTAAAAATGTATTCCTCCGAGCAGCAACCGGCAACCCCTCAATTCCTCGTCGTACGCGATACATTTATCTTTTCTTTTTCTTTGTAAATATGTACAGGCATTTTTAAAGTGTCCTTACGGACAGGTCTACGCAGTAATGATATTGAATGAACAAAAGTAACGAAGAAAATAAAGAATAAAAACAAAAAGATGCAACACGAGAAATAATTCGAAGAGTAAAGTCGACGTTTTTAATCTGAATCGCGTTGGTGCGACAGGATCACCGATACAATGATACATCCACTTTGATACAACAATTCCGGGAAAGAAAGATCGAGAAAATAGGAATTGTATCACGCGTGGCGCGTGGGCCAATGAGAATGTGTCGTGCGATAAAAAAAAACGACGGGTCTTTTCAGTGTACGCCGGTACGAAGGGAATAGCGGAGGGGGGGGGATGAGATAAGACTTTTTAATCTTATCCAAAAATCCGTGTAAGGCGTTGAGAAATCATGAAATATTTTGTTACGGCATCGATCAATGTCATCATCGCTGCGCCTCATCATCATCCATGTTGTCTTTGATCACGATCGTCGCCACGCCGAAAAAAATGACGTTCGTTTTGGAAAATCCAGGACGATCGCGAAGAGTCTCGCGGTTGCAAAATACATATGCTCGTTTGTAATCGCAATATGCGTGAGATTCTCTTATCTCGCGTGTGGGTGTGAGTGAGAAAATATATAAGCCTTCATTATATATTATCGCATTCCGTATATTCCGCGCGATGCGAGACTCATTCATCCCCTCTCGGTCGGCTTATATTCGCAACCTGTCGCAATCGTTTCGATATTCTCCCTCTCGTATTCATATTTCGTCTTTGTACGTACATTACAAAGTGGGTACACACACATATACATACATTTGTGCGTGTGTGTGCGCGTACGCGTGCGTGTGTATGCGCGCGCGCGTGTATACACAAGACTTTCCATACAAGATCGACGGATTCTTCGAGCCTTCCCCTTAATGCTTGCAGGAATTTCCATCGAGGCCCATATCCAATAAATTCCCGCCTCGGATGAAAGGGATGCAAATGTTTTCTTTGTATACATTTTTGTTTCGTAACAATTGAAGAAAAAAAATAGTACTATACCCCGCATAATTTAAAAAATTAGATGCGTGATTAAACTTCATTAAGAATTAATGAAGTGTATAGCGTTTATACACACACACACACACACACACACACACATATATATACACAGTGGGTAAAAAAGTATTTGTGCATCTCACACGAAACTGTTGTTAATTTGACTTAATTTTTTTGTTCGCGTTTTCCCAAGATTTTCGTAAACAGACACCATGTATTTTTAATATAAGTTATCGAACAGAGAAACTTAATAGAGCTTTTTTTCGAAGGATAATTTGAGAAAGACGACTTGTACAAATAATCTTTTTACCCGCTGTATGTACATATGTATATATAAATATACAGGTGGAATGTTGGAGCTGATTGAGTATTGTTCAAACATATGCAGATGTAAATCAATGTTCACTTGAGGGGTCTGGATAAGCTTGGGGCTCGACTTACAGCATTGTTTCTGATGAGATTATTGGGATGACGAGGTCAGGATTTGACACATAATTTTTCCAAGTTTGGTTTTTGCGTTGAAACATATTGATAAATAATGTAGTTATTATTATTTAAACAAAGTGCCATCGTTGCTGCATGGACAATCTCTCAACTAGATCAGGCAGTGAGCTCAACTAGAAAATAAAAAATTCTAGTTTCGAGAAAGTCACAAAAAAAAAGTGTTAATCGCAGTGGGGCGGTTTGCCGCAGCACCGTGGGCGCTCTTACTCTTTAAAACAATCGTAACTCGCTCAGTGTTTGCACCTTTTACAAAATCGTTTCAAACTGAAGTTAAGACCTTATGCATAGAACTATGAAATTGAAAAAATCGTATTTTTTCAATTTTAAGGGGTTTTACCCCTCAATTTTAAGGGGTTCTCAATTTTAAGGGGTTTTACCAGTGTGAACGCTGAAAATTTGGGTGAGTTTCGGGAATTTTTTGGAAGAAAAGTACTCAATTGAATGTTTCGGAAAATGAAGAATATATTTGGCTATATTTGACCTATATTATATAATTTTTTTCATAGAAAAATATTGAGATCCAAGCGACTTATGCGCTGGATTCGGAGGCGCCAAGAAAAAAGGTTTCTCCACTGCTGACACGATTCCGGCCGATTGAGTAGCTGAAACCGAAAAAGGAAAAAACATCGTTAAACTGAAAGGTATTTCCTGTACAATGACATAGGATTTTCGAAAAATATCATAATCTAACAAAATGGCGTAGTTATAAAAAAAAGTCTGTTTTCTTGCCTATAAAATGGTCGTTTTTTTCAATGTCAAATCGTCCATTTTTATCCAATCAAAAATAAACTCCGTCATTGTAGAGTAAATATATTTAAGAGTACTCAGATGAAATTTCAAGTCAATCGGATAATTGCTCCTTGAATTACAATGTCAGCAAATTTGAAAAATCTCATTTCATATTCTTGAAAGTATAAAAATCTTGAAAGTATAAACTGTCGAAAATAAAAAAAAATCGATTTTTCGAGAGTGTACTCTCTAAAAAGCGGCTATACTCTGGTATAGCCGCTTAAGGGAGAATATCAGTGTGACAGGCTGAAAAATGAGGTATTTTTTAGGATTTTTTTGAAAAAACGGCTCGTTCAAATTATTTGAAATTTTGTGTATTAACTATTGAAGTAATGAAGCATACAAGGAATTTTTTTTTATTTTTAGTACATTGTATTAAGCAGAAGAGCGGTTGCAAAGTGGCGTCTCAAAAAAAAGACTCCCCGACGGTTGGCAGCATAAGTGCCACAGCAAGCATCTGAAATAAAAAATTCGAAAAGATTATTAAATTATAATAGTACAGCTGTCGCAGCATCGTAGAAAATTTAAAAATTTTGATTAGAAAAAAATGACGGCCATTTTTAAAAAATCGAGTTTTACACAAAAATTTTGCAGTGAATTGTTAACAAAAAAAAAGTAAACAATTTTTTAAAAAACTACGATGCGACGATAGCGATAAGTTTTCTGAAGAGAATCCTTTTTGAATGAAGTCGATTGGACAAAATTTGACAGAGTTATGCTGTCAGCCAGGTCAAAAAACATGGTTTCGAGAAAAACGCGTTTAAAGTATAGAAAGGCCCGTATAGAAGGCTCTGAGAGCGTCAACGCTTGGCGCCAATTTCGAATACTTCTAAGCCGAATATTGTTTTGAAAATTTGTAGGCATATTTTTAAAGGCCAAAACTATTTAAGCAAAAAAAACCGATTTTTTTCTTCTTTTCACACTGAAATTCCCCCTTAAGCCCATTAATAAATATCTACCTCAATATACATATATAAATATATAATAAACCGGAGTATTGGAATGGAAGGATATCTTTGACTCGTAAAATCTCTTTATTCAGTTATTCTGTTCACGAGTACACAAAGTCAGGTCGTCCAAACCGACTATTTTCGTTGTTGAACTTACTAGTTCGTCAGTGTTCGCTTGGTTGCCTTTAGCTCGTAAACTCACTTTTTGATGGAGGTGTTTTCGTGTTCGTTCTAAGTAAAATTCAAAAATCCCCCTTACGCGTCGGAAGGAAAGACGACACCATGATTTGTCTTATAGAGTCACATCGCGCGGTGCATCCGCGAGAAACTTCACGCCGTGCGCCACCTGCCGGATGTTCGACGCACTAGCGGCAAAATTGGCAATACTCGTACACATTCGTGACTTCTCGGCCATTCTCCTCCAATATTACGATTCTCTCGGTATAACTAACCATTAAAACTTCCTTGACAATTGTACCATATCATTATTGACATTATAGCATATAAATTTACCGTATAATTATAAATTATACATGGGATAATATTTAACGAATGAAAATCTTTTAACATTGTAATTTATTCCGTACAAATTTGTATTTAAATTACACACATATCCAAACAGACACGCACGGTCTGCAGATATTCACTTTTCGAAGGCTATATGGTTGATGCGTGTCTTCGGGTCCACGTGCAATTCAAGTTTACTAAAAGGAAAACCATTCTTATACAGGGTCGCGAACTATCGGTACCGATTTCGCCTGGAATGCCTTATCTATATTTACGCGTTAACTCGTCTTTCGGACGTCAATAATGATGCGGCAGCTGCAGGCGAGCTTGAGATATTGCAAAAGGGCGGGAAGAGGTGGTAAACAGGGGAATAAAGAAGCGTCGACACCTCCTGCTTCTTCGCCCCGACTCGACTCTTCTCTCATCGCAGCTCTTTTCCTCCGATAGCGCCGATTTTATACATATTTCACATTACATACTGATAATACATGAATAGATATGTAAGCATATCGATATATATATATATATATATATATATATATATATATATATATATATATATGTATGTATGTATGTATGTATGTATATACACACATACACACGTATACATACACGTGTTTGTTCCTTACGTTTTCCCCCATAAGACGGCCCGCGCGGCTCGCTGATAAATAAAATATTAGTCGATAGTTAATTCAAATTCATTATTCGTGTACGATCGAGCGAGGGAAATTGACACAAGTGGCCCGCGCTCGTCCGCGCCCGAGTAACTTAAATTTCTTCGCAGCGCGTTCTTTGTATTTGTTTACTTATACATATATATATACGATTTCGACTAAGAGCGCGATAATACACGCATTATTTTCGGTGCAAGTAAATATTCAAGTACACGAAAAACGTTATAAATTCGCTTGTCCGTCAGAGAGACAGGATCCCTTCGTCCAAATTTCGGTCGTGTCGAACCCGCGTCGTTACTCGTGATAAGATACGCGAAAATCGACATCAAAGTAAAAGAAATAAGACGTCTGGAACAATCGCATCGCATGCAAATGTGCATTCGCACATATATATTTATTGAAATAAAGTCTACAGTGTTGCAACAAGCGAGTGTTGTTCGCGTCATTGACGATCGATGCTCGTCTCCCTGAAGGAGCCATCTTCGCACGATCGGTCGAACTAGAGAAACTTCTCGACCGGAAGTAACAACTTGTTCGTGTGATCCGCGTTCTCCGAAATTTGGTTTTTCGAAGTTATTGATCAGCGGCCGACGACGACGACGGATAATGAGCGACGTTTGGTACGAGAGTGCGTGTCGATTCTTATAAGTTGAAGAAAAAAAAACAAAGTATACGCGAACGATGGTTCATCTGCGACGCAAGGTATTTATCGTGAGGCATCTTATGTTATTTTTTACCCGTGTTACGTCCGCGTGAACGCGCCGGTGTGCGTTCCGATGCGGGCGACAATTTCCGGCGTTGCGAAAACTGACAACTGATCGGCATTTCTTGTCCAATTTTTCACGTCCGGTTCAGGCGTTTTGTCGATTTTTGGAACCCTGATCGCGCATGAATCTCGTTCAACTTCCGGTTTGAACGAAACGTCGCGGTCGCGAGAAAATTAATGGCCCCGCATGTGTGACAGTTTTTTTTTCTTCTTTTCCACGAAATTAATTATTCTCTGTTCTTGAGAACGGGTCAAATGAACTCACTTATACTTCGAACTTCAACATTCAATGAACATTAATGAATATACAATTCTTTTTTTCTGACCAAAATATAAAAGTGTACTTTTGAAATTAAGTACATATATAGTTAATTATTATTCTTGAGACTTTGTTGAAGGAACGACCAACGCTCTTGAAAAATAAATCTTTATTTATTTTTTTGACATATTTCTCGCTTTGGCCACTTAATTTTAATATCGCGACGTTCTTCTAAAGATAGTTATACACATTCATCGAATCTCTAAGCTATCTTTTCTTCAACTCCTCTACTTCATATTCCCATACATACACACATACACACACACACACACACACACTCACACACACACACACACACATATATATACATATATGACCGCTGATGACACGCGATAAATCATTGATAAGTGAGTCAACGAACGAACTTAGGGCCGGAGAAAGAAGACCTTCCGATTACACATTGTGTCCATATATCTATATGGTGCAATATCTAATCGGAGTTTTGATATATCTTGTGGATTACTCTCGTAATCGTTGCTCTTATTTGGTACACCGTTCGCTGAATATGGACTCATCTCGAAACTCATCCGATTTTTTTAAAGCGCTTATTTTGAGCGTAACGTATAGTGTCATTCGGACAACTTTGAAAGCCCTTCAGACGGAATGACACCTCATCGCGGTCGGTATGGTAGAACAATTATAGATACCCAAAAATCTCTGAAACGGCTCTTCAGATCCCGTCGAAACTTTGCCAAGCGACGTCAAATAGATAGGCGAACAGCTGTCTGCCCCTCAAATTTTCTGAATTTGAAAAAAAAAACGTAGTTTGGCTTATGATAAGCCAATCTACATTTCTTTTCTCAAATTTAGAAAATTTGAGGGGCAGACAGCTGTTCGTCTATCAATTTGACGACGTTTGGCAATGTTTCGACGGGATCTGAAGAGCCGTTTCAGAGATTTTTGGCTATCTATAATTGTTCTACCATACCGACCGCGATGAGGTGTCATTCCGTCTTAAGCACCGTAATTCCGGCAATATCCGTGACGATAGGACTTCCGGTCAGGAAGATTGAGCGTTAGAACTTCCCGTACGGTGCCGAACCATTCAATACCATTTACAATAAACTAATACGGTCTCACAATTACAATTTAACAATGAAAAAGCATCGTTTCCGGTTTTGACAGCTGGAATTGCGAAAAATATTTGGAAAATGCCAATTTTCGATTACATCTCCTTACTTTTAGGAATTGCATAAAAGATGAGGGGAGTATCGAGATTTCCGGTCAACCTGCGCGCGCCTGCGCATTGATAATGTTGAGCATGGACAGAGAAATAAATTCAAACGAGGTCGTCCTTGTTTTTCACCGTTCTCTTTTTCCGCCTCTTGCCATTAGCAAGTAGGTTATTTATTTTCGACATTCTCGTACGTCAAGTCTTGTTTACCATAATAATACATGACGTAGCGATCATACGAGTTTTTCACCGTCATATGTTTTCTTTTACCCGATGTGACGTGAAGTGGGCTCGCGCTACACGTGCCTCCTCGCATGTCACGTGATACCGTGCGCGCTCTATTTTCGGTACGATCGCGACACCTGGCGTCAACTTCATCACGTTAAACTCCTCCGAGCCCTTGTTTGCATAACCTCAAATGAAAATCGTGCACGCTGATAAAATTCCTCCGCGCGACTATGATTGAGAAACGTGAAGATTACGTATTCGAGTATGAAATTCTCGGGACGAAAGGTATATATTGTGCTCCGCGAAATTATTCGACGCGATGATACATAGTTGTAAAATATTATACCTTTCGTTGAATATTTATTTAACGCGTCATTCAATATTTATGTAGGAAATGTCAAGTCCTCACTCAAACACATGTTTGTCTTCTATTATTCGAATAATCTCGCGGTTATCGAAAAAAAAATACAAGCGCATTGTGCTTGGCCCACGATTGGCGAGGAATACTTGCTGATTTGATCGACGAAACCTCTCGACAAAAATATCATCACTGATTAAAACGATAATTTCTTCATTTATAGCCATATATCGATATAGTGAAGGTGAAAAAGTTCATTTTCGTAGATAAAAATTAATTCCTATTATTGAATAACGAATGCATAAAAAATATATTTGTGTGTTGCAGCGTTATTGATATATTTCGAAAATAGTATTGAAATCTTTTTTCCAAAACAGTAATTTAATTTTAATATTCCATATAATAATATTATATTCCATATAATAATGTAATAATAATATAAGAATATTAATATTTTCACATAATAATATAATAATTTTCATGTTATTACATAATATCAATCTTTATATTGATAATAATATTCAATAATACTTTTTTTATATCAATACAGCACCCACCGAAATATTATTTTTTTCTTGCGAATAATACATTGAAAAGATTTAAAAAAAACTTCCATACACTTATTTTAGTTTACACCTTATATTTGACTTTTCCCAAGCCGACTTAAATTCGGCGTCCATTTGTGATACGATCTACGGATTATATGAAACTTTTTACAAGAGCTATAAAAATGTATACATCGTTTGACCAGGTCTTGTCCCGAGGCGGTTTCATCAGCCAATTACAGCAGACCGTAAGATTCGGCTCTTCCCTTAAGATCCAAGATGAGGAGCAAATACCGTCCGAACGTTCCTTCAAGGTGTGCCTAAAAAGTGATAATGAAGTGAATCAGACGGTTGCGCCACTGGTTCCGCTGTTTGCGTAATTTTGAGCCGTGGTCCTGACAGAGCATTATGAAATTTGCAGTACACCGATTTATCTGTGAGATTTGCACCGCCTCAGCTTCTCCAGGCGAAGCCCAACGTAAGCGATCTCTCCTTTGGCAAATACTTCACAGACCACATGCTGAAGATATTTTATTACGAGGCACTGGGCGGCTGGCAGACACCGGCGATATCGCCCTTCGAGAATCTGGTGCTCCATCCCGCTGCCAAAGTCCTTCATTACGCGGTTGAGGTGAGAAAGTCATTCGCTCGCTTCTTCTGTTTATTTGAGAAAAAAAATGTGGACGCTATTCAAAGTCGATACATTTTTTTACTTGCGAATTCGGTTTTTTTGTTGATAATATGCGAGGATGGAGAAATTGCTAATAGTTTGTTTGTGATTTTTCGAGAAATCGTCGATTTTATTTATCTATTGATTTATTTCCAAAAACCGCCTTTTTGTATCTTTTTTTCACGCTGTTAATCTTTTTTTCCACCTTCTTTCGTCGAGGCATTTTTTTTCGTCTCCACTGCCGCCATTTTTCGTTTTGCTCACATTTTTCTTTGAGTCGATGCGTTTGGCCAAATGGCCGAGTACACTTGGCGGAAGTAACGAAAGGATAAAGGCAAAATAATATTTTCTTATCGCGGGCACGCGCGCTAATACAATCCGCGGGTCGCAGCTGATATCAGCATCCGTGGAATACTCCGAAATTCGCGACGAGTCGATAAACAAAACGCGTCATAGTTTTCTCAATTGTGCTAAATTATTTCAAGGTGGCGCCGACGTTACGCAAAAAAAATCAACGAAGAAAACAAACGTTTGGGAAAAAATTAAAGAAAACGATTATCCAAGTCTTCCCTTTCATTATCAAGGCTGAATATCCCCGAAACTTTTAACTTTTTACGTTCATCTTTATATCACCTCGAATATACAACTAGAAATTTGTAAAATAAGCAAAAATCAATTCTTCAAGTCTCCCCAGGTCTTCAAAGTTGGCCTAGGTCTTTTTTTTTTGTCAAAAAGACTCAAAAGGTTGATAACAATATATTTCAAAGCTAAGTCTTCCTTACGTTTTTAATTTACTGATAATTCTTTTCTTCAATAGAACACGTGGGAAATATTGTGTATCATTAATGATTTAAATTCGACTGCATTATAAATTGTTATTTCAAAGTCGAGAATTGTTGTAGATTCCTCAGCCAGGTTGCCAAGGGCAAAAA
This sequence comes from Ophion obscuratus, assembly GCA_964007375.1. Lineage (NCBI taxonomy): Eukaryota > Metazoa > Arthropoda > Insecta > Hymenoptera > Ichneumonidae > Ophion > Ophion obscuratus. The sequence continues at coordinate 15,115,431 of OZ023321.1, read as the reverse complement.
AATCAACGATTTTTCAGACGTTCTATCGAAGAATCCTCCACTCAAGACGAACATTCATTCGGGATTAAAAACCGTCTTCGCTCCGAAGACCACGGGTAATTTTTCTCGAAAAGACTCGGCCAATTTCTCTCGACCAGTCTCGAAAATAGATTGCGTGTCGATTGTACGGGCTTGCAATAGTTTTATCTCGGGTCCCAGGACGGAAATTGCGGCGATGTGCCTATGAAGCAACGAGCGCCATGAGCGAGGAGCGTGTCGTCCGTGAAAGTAAGAGAGGGAGACATCACACGAGAAGATAATTACAATATTTTGACGCCTGTAGCCCAGCTGTCCAATTAATGATAGCGGCCCGATAACGCGTGCGGCGATAAAAAGAGTCGATAAGAATCTAATATCCGCGACGCTCTCGCAACTTACAGCAATTTAGAAGAGAAGGAAAAAAAGAAGCACAAGAGGCAAACGAATGAAAAAAAAATCACAAATGAATGACAATCTTTGGCATTGTGATCCGACATTAGCGCAGATCGTGTCACAATTCAAGGTCAACGTTGCACGGTTCAAATTGTGCAAGATAAGAAGCCAGATTGAGGAAGAAGAAGGAGAAAGAAAGAAAAAAAAGAAAAATCAGCACTGCCGTGCTGGCCCGTAGCCGGACATGATGCCAGAGCACTTATTTCGTACAGATAACTCTATCAAGGTTTGACCATTAATAATGCTAAGATAATCGCGTTCACGTAGCACCCGTTGATCTGCATTTATAAATCAGTTCCGCGAGTTGCGTACATCTCGCTTTTAAACGAAACAAACAAGTACAGAGAAGAAAAAGGAGGATAAGAAGACAAATATGAGACCACTGTCGAGGACGGCGAATTATTATTGAGAGAATTCACTCCCATTGGACCAGCGAGAGGACTCTCCATCTGCCTTGCCCTCGCGAATAAACGATTATCGCTTTGTTACGAATCGCTCTTATTCGCACAAGAGAAAGAGCGAGAGATGTTGCAGCGACTCGAAAAAATACACGAAGATGAGACTCTGTGTACGTCGTATATCAGCGCTTACAGAGTCTTGACCCCCTCTGATATTTCACCGAGCCCTCGTTCTCTCACATAGAAAAATCATGCGTCGATGTATTCCCACTGCTGCGTATTTCTCATTTATACATCCTTATTATTACTATTGCTATTATTATTATAATAATGACATGAATATCGTGTTTTTATCGCAGCTCTTCGAGGGCATGAAGGCTTACCGTGGTGTAGACGGCAAAATCAGGATATTCAGGCCGGACATGAATATGGAAAGAATGAATGCCTCAGCCGTTAGGTCGGGGCTGCCGACTTTCAGCGGTCCCGAGCTCGTCAAATGCCTCCAGAGAATTATCAGTATAGACCAAGAGTGGGTGCCCCATTCCGAAGCTTCCAGTCTCTACATACGGCCTACCCTCATTGGCATCGATGTGAGTTCAACGCCTACATACAAACACACACACACACGGACCACTGAATATCTATAATTCGTTCATTCACATTTTAATCGATCTTACTCGTGTACAATATTATTTTTAGGCAAAGAAAAGTGTGTACAAACATGAAAGTGTGTAAAGCATAAATATTAATACAATGAAGATGCATTTGCATCGTGATTATACGGAAAAAAAGTATATTTTTATTAATATTAATACCGAATTATCTTTGTCGGTTCGAAAAATGTCAAGAGATTGCTTGCATTGGAGACACTTGGTAAAGTATTCGTGGGTTTTATCTCTCGCTCTATCAGTCTAAAACAAAGAAATTAAGGTCGAAAAGTGAATGGATTGAAAAACGTGAAATAACAGATGTCGTATAATTAAAATTCGTAAACGACAATAAAAACAGATTGGAACGAGCCATTTTTTCCCTTTGAATACCAATCATTTGTAGCAGCAATTATTTGTCGAGCGTGCGTGCGTGTGCGAAGTCAGTAAAATCAAAAGCGCACTTGCAATCCTGAATAAGTCTAGCGTCACTGCAAATTAAAAGCAGCGTCAATATTTACGTTCAATGTGAACCGACATGCTGATGCAAGCTGCGCTTAGCATTGACGGGGAAGAAAATCATATTTCCTCACGTATAGCATCGGTTCAAACAACGCTCAATGGATTTTTCCAATAATCGTTTCCAAAGTGCACGATGATATTCCGAGAGGGCAAGAAAAACGTGCTTTCCAGCTCTTCGCAGACGCACTCAATCATATCAGGCTTTTGAAAACTGTGCACTTTTTGCCCCTTTTTTCTGTTTCATAATATACGAAACATATGCTTATGCTAGACAAAGTATATAATTCTATAGAAGAAAATGAAGAGAAAATAAGTCATTGACGATATGAAAAAAAATATGAATATCGATCAATAAAATATAAAAGCAAGTGAAAAAAAAAAAACTATAATAAATAAATAAATTAACGATTCAAAACAGTTTCAATTCTATTGAGAGCATACACAGATAAAACAGTGACATTATATATTTCCGAATATCGATTACATATAAATGTATATATAACAATGTATTATTAAAAAAATATATAATGAGTACTTATATTTTTATTGAGCAACGCAAAATATATAATAAAGACCTCGCTGTTATTGAATAATAATAAAAGTACATAAAATGTATAACGGTGCATACGAAACGCTCGTACCAAATTTAATTATTTTTTGAGTCGCTTCAATTGCATAAACCCCTCCACATTAATATCCCTGAATACAATTAGGTACGAAAGTTTTTATTTTTATTGAAGTGTAAATTTAATATCCGATACCAACGTTTTTTTTTCCTAATTGCAGCCCACGTTGGGAGTAGCGGCGGCGGATTCGGCGCTTCTCTACGTTATTTTATCGCCGGTGGGGTCGTACTTTACAGGCAAAGGCGAGGACAAAGGAGTCTCTTTGCTCGCTGATCCTCGATACACGAGGGCCTGGCCCGGCGGCTGCGGTGACGCGAAAATGGGCAGTAATTACGCCCCGACGATTCAGGTGCAACGCGAGGCTGCGGAGAAGGGACTTCAGCAAGTGCTCTGGCTCTACGGCGAGGACGATCAACTTACCGAAGTCGGCACCATGAATATTTTCATGTTGCTCGTGAACGATGACGGAGGTACGTCGTGAAGGAAAAAAAAAAGAAACGCTCGATCGTTTCAAAAGAAAAAAGAACTATTCGGTACGCCGGATCTCGTTGACGTAATGAAATGTTCATACTTCTGTGCTTATCCCTCGCGTAGAAAAAGAATTGGTCACTCCGTCGCTCAACGGTTTGATCCTGCCAGGAATAACGAGGAACTCGATTCTTGCCTTAGCACGGGAATGGAACCAGTTCAAAGTCACCGAGAGAACGATTACCATGAGCGAAGTTTCCCAATTGCTTTCCCAAAAAAGAGTGAGTTATTGCATTTCGATTTCGTTCATTCTTGCTATATTTCTTAATAGATTAATGAGAGAGAGAGAGAGAGAGAGAGAGAGAGAGAAAGAGAGAGAGAGAGATATTAGGTTTGTGGGCAACAAAAAGAAACAACCACAAAAAATAATTCAATATGAATAAAAAAGAAAAAACAAAGAGTAACAGAAAAACAAAATTCAAGCGATACAAATAACAATTACAGTCATTATAATAATCGTACTAGTAGTAATACTAGTAAAATAACACCATCAAAATAATAATAACAAAGCATACTTGAAGCAAAATAACAGATATCGTTATAATAATAGCAAAATTCTTTATAATAATAAAAGCAAACTTTTGAAAATAACATTATTTTATTGTATTGTAACCAGCTTTCTTCTTGATTATTACAGTTGCTCGAATTGTTCGGCTCGGGTACAGCGTGCATCGTCAGTCCCATATCTCACATCAGTTACCTCGGCCAAGATCTCCACGTACCTACCATGAAACAGCCGAACCCCGTCTACAGGTCCTTCCGCAAGCACTTGTCGGACATACAGTACGGCTATATTCGAGATCATCCATGGGCACTGGAGATCGATTGAAAGACGAGAGTGAGAGAGCAAGAGAGGGAGGGGGAGAGAGAGAAGAAAACGGCGCTCTCATAGAATCACGGACGAACTATGTTTAGGAATATTTTAAGATGCCTTGTGGAGCATGCGAAATCGTTCTTCCCTATTTATGTTTAGAAGAAAAGAGCAATAGAGTGAGAGAGAAAGAGAGTGCTTCACATCTCCTTGAGACAGATCGCGTACGAATTTCGTATCGAGAAAGTTCACCGTCGTCTCGCGAATTATGAATTGTGAATAAACTTGTGCATTTGAGAAAGTGTATGCAGAAATGACGGCCAACGGGGACAAGCTGCCCCTCCCGTGACCTCATGGACGTATAAGTGTGCGTGCTTTTTTCTTGCGTCTTCACGTCTGCTCGAATGACTCGGTCTCATCACGCGCACGACCCAATGTACATATTGAATCTAGCAAGGACTGTTGCTCCCTTTTTTGTAAATAAATAGCTCAATTGTTTTCGAGATCCGTTCTTTTTTCGCGTATCGAAATTAAACGAAAAGTGCACATCGAAGGGAAAGACATTTTACATTTTTTAGTTGTAGTAACAAATTAATTTTATTGACGTGTTCATTTAGTGTATCAATGTATTAATTTATTTTCTCAATATATTAATTTAAATATTTTACTTATTCAAACCTTTAGAATTCTACGCCGGATTATCGACCGGCGGTAATGCATCTCGCTGGAAAGCAAAATTTACATCGACTTTCGTTTAGGTGATTATCATATATTTAAGGTATTCGTTTCGCGGAGGGCCGTATTTTATGGGGACATGAGGACCGCCCTTCTGAATCATTGGTTAAATTACAGTGGCGTTTAAGAAAAAAAAATCACAATCAATTGCTATACCCAACGATAAACTAGAATAAAACATTTCGCTAAAATTTAGTAGATTTAAATAATTTCTGTGAAAAGTCACCGCTACGAAAATTCTTCTACTAGTCACATTTTCTAAGTTTTATCTTTAATATTTTCTTTAAAAATCGGGTGCCTCCGTTTTCATTGCCGTTACGAAAACTTTAGATTTTTTTACACGCGTGAGCAGTTCATATCAGGCATCTGAAATTATTTAGTATATAAATTATTTGATAGACATGTGGCCAGCTTTTCATCTTCATAAAGTGCCATTTACCTATTAATTAAACGATTTTTCGGGTCGAAATGTTCCGTCAAAATAAATATACCTTAATTACTAATATAACATTTAAATAGCCTACTCCAAAATTGTAGGTTACCGACCGTCGATAAAGGATTTGGACTTTCGGGAAGTATGCGACCTTTGAAAAAGGGCATTTACCTAACAACCGTATTTAATGAGTGGACGGATCGACAAATGACCCAAACAAAGTCGATAGAAAGAAAAAATATTTAATTGGTCAAATGTCATTAAATTTTCGATTCGTCCCCGCATTTTTGCGTAATATCGAATCAAAGATAAAACGTCGTCTGCTAAAGCCCATCTTGCTGTATAAAGAGTCGCGGCGTGTTCATCAGTCGGTGAGTGGCGTCGAATTTTTTGTATTATTACTTGGCGTCAAGACGCTGCCGCGTCTCTTGATAAGGCGCAGTTTCACACCGACCGAGCGGCTATGAGTGCCGGAGGGGTAGCTGATTTACAGATTCCCAGTGTTCTTAGAGACGTCTGATATTTCGGAAAAAAGAAAAGAGACACGTTCGTCCTGTTGAACGACGGACAACGTCTTTCTCTTCGTTTGCCTGAAATGTGATACGTCTAAAAAACTTTAGCCGTAGGATTTTTACAGACCGGACGTGTGAGACACGTCCTTAAGGAAATGAACCATTTCCTCAAGTCTTCGTTCTTAACCATGCACGCCAAGACTTTGCACAGCATTTGCAGTGTGCTTGTATGATTCGTACGATGTATTTTTTCTATAATAGTGACCAATTCTTTTTTTATAATAATGTGATTTTTTAAATAAAAATAAAATATTTTAAATCCGATTATTTCTGAGGTTTACCAATTTTGTGTGCAACATTTGTTGTAGACTTACATAAAACGTACATTGCACTTGGCTATTCTATAAATCATTTCATTTTTGTTGTACAATTGATTAACGGAAAAAAGTATAATAAAACCATTGTTTGAATTCAAACAAATGATAATTATCTTTAAGGTATACCATCATTTTTTTAATAAGTAAAACAACCAACAATGTTCTCGAAAGGATTTTTTTATTACTGGGCGTATTTTTCTAACTTTTTTAATGTTAGAAAAAGAAATTTCTTTTTGTTAAAGAGAAATCCTTTTTTCTTTTAGCTTCAATCCAAAGACTAGTGAATTTCAGATATGTTTGGAGAAACCATATAGCTATAGTTTAAAATTCATATTTATCAGAAAAAAATGCTTCAAGATGTTTGAAATCGCCGAAACCTAGGAAATGGCATCCACAACATAAGTGAGATAGCGGTATCATAAATAATTTTTTAAATTAGTATTCTTTTTGTAATAATTTAATTTTCATTTTTTTATAGCGTGGAACTCCAGTCAGTGAAGTTTATATTTCTAACTCATGGGTCTGAAGTTTGCGTCGTTGTTACGACGCAACCTTTTTTTCTTTTTTTTTTCAATTTCCATCTACCATAACTTCTTGCACATTTAAGCTCTAGCTGCTCAAAAGATATAGTAAAATACATTTGAAGACTTTTCGACCGCCGAAACCTATCTTTGTCGGGGGGGGGGGGGGGGGGGTGGAAGGTGAAGAACGATGATTTTGCATCGACAAGGGTGTCGGGAACCCGATTAGACCGCTAGATTAAAATTGGTCGCAATCGAATGGACACAAGACCTAAAAACTGACTTTCAAAAAAAAATTGTCACTAAAAATGGATTGGGCAGGCTCTTATGCGATGCAAAATTGTTTGTTGGTCACGAATTTTTCGTCTCATTCTCGTCTGGCCTTATTTCGCCCAAGAGATCGATTTTTTAAATATAAACGTGTGCCGGACCAAGAGCTTTGGTCCGTTCGAGTTCTACCAGGAGCCTCGGCCAAACGAACGTTTCTTCACTAAATCGCTGCTTATTTATTTTTCTTTCCGATTTGCAGCCGCGACCGCCGGTGCAACATCAGTCCTGCTATTTTCCTAAACCCCACCCATCTCTACGTAAATCCATCGCGTGTCATTGCACACCTGGGAAACCTATGAGACCGGATCCGCTAGTCCAGTAAAATATGCCAAACCCCAGCACTTGTTTGAGCAAATTTGAATTTTTTTACTGAAGCTAAATGGATGGATACCGAAAGTAAACCTAATGAGGTTTGCTTCTCAATTCTGCCAAACCCCCCAAAATAGGGGTTAAAAGTACAAAAATCGCTATATCTCAATAATCAATAGTCCGATTAAAAAATGTGTCAAACAAAAGTTCTTTTGAATAATGAAATACGTAGAGTTATCTGACGTCCAACCCCCTATCTTTGAAAACAAAGGCACAAAAACGATTTGAAAATGAAGCGTTGGCGCGAAAACAGGAGAACTTTAGAAAATGATAAAAAATATTTATCCATATATTTTGCAACTCTTTTCGCTTCATATCGAATCAGGATGAGTTTCTCCATATTTCTAGAGATTTTTTTTAAGCGTCCGTTACTGTTAATTTACCGTTGTGAGGTACTTAATTTACTAATTTCGCACCACTGGAAGAGAGAGACGTCCTTTATGTCCGTACGGCTCGCACTCACAGCCACGCGTCCCCTACTACGTTGCACGTGTATATACAGATATAAACCGAAGCGTCACTCTCTCCGTGAGTGGTGCTCTCACAAAATATACATTTTCAAGCATACCCGAATTTCTAAAACTTCTTTGCGCCCTTATTTTCGAAGATAGGAGGGTGGAAGTTAGATAACGTATTTTGTTATTCCAAAGAACTTTTGTTTGAAACATTTTTCAATCAGGCTATTCATTATCAAGATATAACTATTTTTATACTTTCAACCCCTATTTCGGAGGGTGTGGCAGGGTTCAGGAATAAAATTTCATTGGGGTTACTTTCAGTATCCAACTATTTGGCTTCAGGCAGAAATTCAAATTTCCGCAACTGTAAAATGATTCGTACTATCAACTCCTTTAGATTTTCTACAACTCGCAGCAACTTCGAGACACTCCAAATTGGATTGATCCTGAAAACTTTTATCCACTCCAGCCGCGCACCAAGTCGCGCGCGTGCGCGTGTTCCTTTATGAGTTTGTTTGTTCTGTACAGAACACTCATAAAAGCGCTCTTCTTCCGCATCGGGTGGTTCTTTATTGATAAGCTGCCCTCCCTGCCGTATGTATACACGTATCGTCCGATTCTACTCCACGTTCCACTAACTTTGAGCTTACATCAAGCTACATCTAGAAAATATGATTGCACACTTTCGTAATGCCCGTTGTTCGAGATCCGTTCGAGCAACGACAATATGTATCCGAGCGAAACGAATATTCGCTTCGTTTTTCCCCCCGTACACTAAATAATTACGCTGTACCGTAGCAGCGCCGAGACGAGTAACTCAGAAATTTTTTCGAGCTTCCGAGCACCGGGATTAATTATCATCGCACCGTTTGCGACATGTGTAGTGGCGTCTGCATGAGCTCGAACGCCGCGTTCTTCCAATTTGCCCCCCGGAGATTCGCTTCGTGAAGATCCGACCCCGAAAGATCGCAGTTCTGTGAGCAAAGTATTTTCTTTCGTTATATCGGAGCCGAACTTTTCTCCAAGCCGCACGTGTGTGTGTGTGTGTATCCGACTCACTTCGAGATCCGCCCCTGCCAGAATCGCCGATCTCAGGTCGCAATTTTTCAGTATCGCGTTTTTTAACGTGGCCACCCGAAGATTAACCGACGTCATGTTGCTACCCTCGAGATTCGCTCCTTTCAGATTGACACCCTCCATGTTGGCCGATAAACCACCCGGATCTTGAAAGTTACAAGAGTGCAAATTGGCAGACTCGAGATTCGCGCACAGCATCTTGACGCACACGAGCTGAGCTCCCTCGAGATTCGCGAACGACAGGTTTGCTCGCTCGAAACAACATCCCGACAGATTCGCACCAACGAGATTGCAACCTCGGAGATTCGCGTACTGAAAAACATCATAAGCTAGGAGAAAAATTGCCAATCTCTGCGTTATCGAAAATTTGAAGCCATCGAAAGCGACCGTTCGTACCCTCTCCCACACCTTCTCGAAATATTTCTCACTTTAAATAATAGATTACAGTCGAACCTCGATATAACGAAATCGTCGATATAACGAAGATTTGTCCATTCCCTTCCGATAAACATCCAAAACTTTTATACAGCAACATAATAATATACATTGTGCCCTAATTGCTAATTGCATGTAAAAATGGCTTTAATTTGAACCTATTCTTCTTTAAAAAATATCCCTATGTTTATACCACTAATTTTTTTTTGTTTAAGGCCTTAGGCCACAGTAACGGGTATAAAATCATGTGCGAATTTAACCATTTTTTCGTATAAAGTGATTCACTGATAAATTAATTACACATCTCTTTAGTATGAATATCAAGCTGTTAGAAAATATATACTTTTTTTCGATGTACTAAATGGCCGACTACTCGAAAATTCTCGAAACTGCTTTTTTCTAATTGGCGTGACAAATAACTTCAACAATTTTGACTCGATTTACTTCAAACTTAAAATTTATGTTCCTAATTGCATTTCGCAGAGAAATACGTACGGAATTTCTGATTAATCGAAAACTCTTCATTTTATGAGCAGTTTATGAGCAGTTATAACGAAATTTTTCACTGAAAATTCATTTCTTGAGGTCAAATACCTACAACTTTTGAATAAAACAATATTTTTAAAATTCGGTACGCACTTCTCTAGGTATTCTAATGTAGATTGACGTGAATTTTTGTTTTTTGTTCTAGGTTAAAAATTATGGATGCTAAATGTCACGTCGCGGAGCGCCTAGAAAAAAAGATAACAAAAGAAAATATTAGTAGTCGGCCATTTTGTACATCGAAAAAAAATATGTATATTTTATAACAGCTTGATATTCATACTAAATAGATGTGTAATTAATTTTATGAGTGAATTACTTTTTCAAACGAGAAGAAATTGTTAAATTCGCACATGATTTTATACCCGTTACTGTAGGCCTTAAAGAACATGTTAAACAACATGATCTCGATGTAACGAAAACTCGATATAATGAACTTCCCTAGAGATTCGTTATATCGAGGTTCGACTGTACGAAGAAGCAAACGGAGAGTGGCAAAGTTTGATTGACTTTATCCCAGGTGATACAGTGAAAATGTAAAACACACACAGAGACGGGAACTACCACTTTCGATGTTACGCAGATGAGTGATAACGATCTCAACGTGTCCACGTGACTCTATTGTCCTTCTCAAACTTTTTCGTAAAAACCGCGCATTTCATATAATTTTCAAAGAAAAATTGTATAAAACGAAGTACCCACCTTGAAATTAATGTTTCGCAGATCCAGTCTCGATAGATCGGCACCGACCAAGTTAACACCCTGAAATCGTAGCTCGGATATCGCCGGCGTCGACATTATTGCTTTCAAAACGTCGCGTCGCGTCACAGCCACCGTACCCTTGCCCCTTTCATCCAAATCGGCTACCATCTCTTCCAGGCTCGAGATAACACCTTCGATTCCGTAAAATCGAGCCTCCTCCAAAACACCTGCTGACGCACATTCGTCGTCGACGATTGTATACAAATTTGCCAATCCCAACAAAACATTAATCACGCATCGTAAGAATTTATCTCGCGTTCAATTGTATCTCGTCCTTGCTAAATTCTCTTGTTTTTTCGACAAAACATCAACGAGTGACAAGATGTCGGTAATAAAATGCCCTTTCGATATATCATTCACCGTCGCGTCAGAGAGCAAAAAATGGGCTTGCGAAATTGAAGGTAAACGACGATGTTGCGCGCAATGAGCGAGACAACGAACAGCATCAAAGGTCCGAGGGATGAAAGTGAAAAATTTCGAGCACTCATTAACGAAGTTCGGACGTTGATAATAGCGAGGTCAAAGACGCCCGATCTCGTTTCCGTTGCCACCGCGAGTACGGAAATCGATGAAAAACCGTCCGACAAGCCTAGAACACTCGATATAGTGCGCCACGTTTACGAAACTTGCTGCAGCGAGGTTTACTTTGAGAATATTTTTCCCGTGTGCAAAAAAGTGGATTGTCCGAACGCGAATTGCTCGAAAAATGAAGAGAGCCAAAGAACCGTGAGTACACCGTCGCAATTATTTTCCCCCCGTATCATTGTCTAGTCGAAGCTCGCTCGTATCGTGTGATTCGATCAAGTCTCACGAATCTCGTTCTTTTTTTGCTTCTCAGAACGGCAGCACGGTTATTAGCCCGGAGAGGGAACCACAACAAGGGACTTTAGAGAGCGAGCCATTCGAGCATCGGGAACCAGTAGCGATGATTGTTTACGAGCCAGCAATTGAACGTAACAATCGTTGTAGCAGAATAATGCGTCTAAGATCGCGATATCACCGCGAGCGTTCGTCAATGTTGGCTCGCCGGCGCCGACCCACGCCCCTTGCTTCAGAATAAACGAGAATAAATCGCTTGTGAACACTCCGAGGCATTGCTCCGTAAACGTTTCCCGTCCCGTACAAGCCTCACCTGCGGCATTGATATTCGAGTCCAGGATCAAGCGACCGTGTCTAAGGTAGTTTAGCAACGGCTCGAAATACGTCGGACTCCTGTCCACTAGAAAAGCGCCTCGCTCGTCACGCTCGCTGGGCTGTATTCTCCATGCTGCGCTATCCTCCCCCTCCGTAAACATTCTGGCGTGTGAAAAAAGGGTGTAAGTTTTTTACGCACTGGCGTGCAAAAAAAGGGTGTAATTTTTTACGCACTGCCCTGAGCGACTCTTGACAGCCATCTATGTACATATATATATATTTGATTTAACGTTACCTAGCCAGCATACTCATGGGTTCTTTTTGCGTAAGAGTACTCCTTGTCGTCGCGAATAATTTGCCACCAATGTTCAGCGTAACCCACTCGGAATTTCTCTGGGTCGGTGTGCGTTTCGGCACAAAATCCTCGCCGGCCGAAACATACAATACGTCGTCGTCTCTGGAAAGAAAAATGTTTTCGCAACTATCCAACTCAGCGCCGAGTCGAATAAAGTAGCTTCACGTCCGCCTTCTCACTTGATCAATTTAACGTCGTCGACCTCGCCACCCTGCGGTGTAAATATTCTCTTGGCGGTCATGTCAAATTTTAAAGACGCAGCGGTCAGCAGCTCGTCGACCGAGTGAGTTATCATCAACACCTGTTTATAAAATACACAAGCAACATTTTGCGATAAATAGCGTTGTCTCGTTTTTTGTTTCTTTTTTTACCTATCGAGTTTCCGCACCTTGCCATTCACATCGGTACCATTGACAAACAGAACGACCCTCTTCATCGTCGTTATTATTAACAACTTTCGGAAGGAACCAAATTCTTCCCGTTCCTGCTCAGCGCGGAAACATTTTTATCGTGCATTGAATTGGATTTGTCGACTATCGGGTACGAAAGTTCATTGCCAGAATCCGAGCGCTCTTTTGATATCTCAGTTTATGCACTAATTCTTTTTTTACCGGAAAAAAAATTGCATTTGTACGGAACATGGCGATGACGCCCTCTCTGTATGGTGCCTCCGTGCATCGGCGGTCGGTAAGCGTGCCTCACTTCGTTGCCGTCTGTTGGCGCGGATCCTCCAACCGCGACGCTCACGACGAAATGGCCAACTAAAGAAACACAACACTGGCGATGCCCTGAGGACAAGACTTATCAACGATTCGCACATTTTCGTTGCGTAAATATATACATTGAAAAGTTTGGTGAATTGAAACGTTGAAATTCGGGTTGAAAGTTGAAGCGGCGATAATGGACGATGCAAGAAAAAACGGCAAGCGGTAAGTAATTTCGTATGTATTCGTCATCTACGCGAATGGTCGAATCGTTACGTCAAGTGACGTTACCCTAGGCATAAGTATGACTTAAGTATCTCAAGAGCCGTGCGGTTGAAAAAAGCGTCCCCTCTGACTGTATGAATCGCTTGAAAACACAGGTACGGTCTGGTATGCCCGAAGAAAACAGCGCTGTCCGCTCCTAAGGCGATCAACGTATTCGGCGACGAGCAAGATTCGGAAGACGAGGATGGTACCGATTGGGTGAAGAAGGCCCTCAAAGCGGAGGGTGAAAAAAATCGCGCCAAGAAGCAAACGCGTCTGAACATAGAAAAAGCGATGCTCCAAGATCCAACCGTCTGCCAATACGACGAAGTTTTTGACGATATGAAGCGCCGAGAGGAGCGAGTAGAGACAAAAAAACAACAGTCCAAAAAGCCCAAGTACATAGAAAATTTGTTGAAAACTGCGGAGAGAAGAAAAAGAGAACAGGAGCACAGGATAGAGCGTACGGTTCAGAAGGAGCGAGAAGCCGAAGGAGCCGCGTTTGCCGACAAAGAGAGCTTTGTAACGTCCGCCTATAGAGCAAAACTTGAGGAATTCAAACGAATGGAGATAGATGAAGAGAATACCGATCGTTTGGAGTCCATCGGCGACGTCAGGAAACAAAAAGATATGTCCGGTTTTTACAGACACTTGTTTCATCAGACGGTAGCGGGTGAAAAATCAGACACGGATACCGTCAAAAAATTGGACGCCGACCTTGACAATCGGTCAGACGTTACGTCGGAGCCAAGTTCCGACAGAGAAGCGACGTCGCGCACCGAGAAATCCAACGTTTGTCCTAGATCTCCGAAGATTCAGCGACAAGTTCGTCAATATCGGCAAAGAGTGACACGGGAGTCCGAGTCGGAGGTCGAAGAGACACCGAGCGATAAGGAGGTCGCAGACGCATCTGATGAGGAAAAGATGTCGGAAGATAAAGGCTCGGAGTTGGCTAAAACAAAGACGAAAGAATCTTCGTTCAAAGATAACGAGTCGAGGAGAGGGAGCCACGATACGGCAGGGGAAAAATCAACTCGCGAGGCGAAAATCGCTGCTGTTACCACGAGCGAAAAAGCTTGTAAGGAAACTGCGGAAAAGGTCGATGTATGGCCAGGCAGCGAAGAAGCGAAGAAGAAAAAGGTATCGATATGGGAAAAGAGAACGGTCGGACCGGTTTACGAAGCAGCTCTGCAACGTTATTACGCGCGAAAAGCCGTACGACTTTCTGGCTCCTAAAACTGCGCAGGGGCATACTTTTGTATGCCCCTAAATATGCCTGTAAAATATTTCTATTGCTATTGCGAATAAAAAAAAAACTAAATCTCACTATCCACATTATATTTTTTCAATTCACGCTCCATCTCCCAATTATTCATTCGCTGTACCGATCGGGCGTCGAAAGCACTCCGGATCGATTATATTGTCCAGAATATTCGAAACAACCTGCGAACAAAACTGCGCAAAAGCGCCACGGAGTCGAGAAAAAAGGAAATAATAAACGCAATTTTTTCGGAAATCGATTTATGCCGACGTTTGCGTCAGTGGCGTTCGAGAAGTGGCAGGGATAGGGGCTTTGTACCGATTACGTAGGACGCGTGGGTAACGTGTGACAAGTGTATATCTCGACTAGTGCAATTGGTCGGAGGAGCGTATCAGAGTGTGCGTATAGCCCCCTCCGTGAAAATACCGCTGCAAGTGGGAGAAGAACGAGAGTCTAGGATTGGTTCGTGACCGGACACAATTCCGATGCTCGAACTTGATTCGTTCCCTCTCAAAACCAGCCCCGAGGCAACTTCCGCACACACATACGCAAACAAAGACTCGACCTACGTAGGCGGGGTGCGAGGGCGGGGGAAGGTATGTGGGTTTGTCCGTAAGCGGGCTTTTCCAGTTGGAGGGACGGTTCCGGTAATTTCGTATCCCCATACCATCTTGTGGAGCGTCGTAGAGATTGTGGACGTCATCGGACAAAAAGAGAGAGAGTAGTCCGTGAACAGCGCGGGGAGTAACGAGATTCGCACGATGGTCCGTTAGGAGTTGACTCTTGTTCTCTTTCAAGGGAGTCTCTCGTACGGCAAAGATCACAAATATTCGAATCGTACGGTAGACGCAAGAATTGCGATCATGGCTCCGTATGGATTTTTGCTCAGTCTGTGGACACTCGCGAGTTTAACGAGTGGCCGCAGTCTAACGGCTCCGGAGTCGTCGATGCCTGCTGCTGACGATGAAAGTTTTATCACGCCAAGCTACACGCATTACAACGAGCTCAACACGCTCTTCTGCGACCTCGTCAAGGATTATCCCACATTGGCGAAATTACATACGATCGGTAAATCCGTGGAGGGACGGGACCTCCTTGCGCTGGAAATATCGGAAAATGTTGAGGAGCGCAATCTGACCGAGCCGATGGTCAAATTTGTAGCGAATATGCACGGAGACGAATCCGTTGGCAGGGAACTCATGATCTATGTCGCTCAGTATCTCCTCTACAACTACGCGACGAATCGAAGAATTTCCGATTTGGTCAACAAGACCGATATATTCATCATGCCGTCGATGAATCCCGATGGTTTCGAAAAATCCCACGTATGTCGAGCTAAGATATGTTACGCGTACCCGATATCAATTGTGTACAGAGCTGCCTTTTCTTATTTCTAGGAAGGCAATTGCGAATCCAACGCGGACTACTCCGGCCGCGAGAACGCGAAAAAAGTCGATTTGAACAGAGATTTTCCGGACCAATTCGACGGACACACCTATGGATCATCGGCGGAAAATAATATAATCGCCGGTAGGCAAAAGGAAACCGTCGCCATGATGAGCTGGATTGCTACTAATCCTTTCGTACTCTCCGGAAACTTTCACGGCGGCGCAGTGGTCGCCAGCTACCCCTACGATTCAGGGTATTCCATTTTTATTTTTCACCATCCCAGCACGTAACGAAGAAAGCACAGCCCAGCTTCCGAGTAGCGAGAAAGTGTATGGGAATGGGAGTCTCGTGAAAAACATCTGCCTAGTCCACGATGAGATACTTTTCGTGCAAGATTATTCATTCGTTATAACCCGAGCGGCAAAAGCGAGGCTCTGGCTCCCTGTTTTTGTACTCATAGTCTGACGATCGGTGTCCCCGACTGATCATGCCAATATTTTTTCCGCATAGAATATCGCGCGTTTGTTGCATCGAGAGCAAGGCTCCCGACGACAGGCTCTTCAAACATCTGGCTCACACGTACGCCGATAATCATGCGGACATGCGTCTGGGTAATACCTGTCCACCCGACAAATTTAAAGGTGGAGTTACAAACGGTGCTTTCTGGTACGTAACTGTCGTAGAGAAAGTTTGCAGCGCGACCATAAATTTTGGGGCTTGTCTCGTTAATCAAACGTTGCCTGCGTCGCGATTAAAAACTGTCGCATTTCAGGTACGAAGTCGTAGGCGGTATGCAAGACTTTAATTACGTTTATTCGAACGCGATCGACATTACGTTCGAGCTGAGCTGTTGCAAGTATCCAAATGCCACCTTGATGGAGAAACATTGGCGTATGAACAAAGAGCCTCTTATCAAGTATCTGGAGCAGGCTCACATTGGACTCAAAGGTGACGTACGCGAACAACAAGTTTCGATCGCGATTCGAGAAAGAAATATGATTGAAATGTTTGCTTCTCGTAGGTCTCGTGTATGATGAAAACCAAAAACCTATCGAAGCGGCTCAAGTCGTCATACGCGGTATCGCACGAAACGTCACTACGACGAGTCGCGGGGAATACTGGCGTCTCCTCTTACCCGGAGATTACGCGGTCTACGCAAATGCCTGGGGGTGAGCCGCGCTTTCGTCATTGCGCCGAATCATCTTTGCCTCTTCACATTCGACGAAATATTTATTTATTATATATTACTATCAGATACGAACGGAGCGATCCGATAAACGTCACCGTCACCAACAATGGACCGACCATCTTGAACATTGTTTTGCGCACCGACCCCCGGATCGAACAAGGTAAACCCGAAGTGGATTATCCTCAAGTGATACCAATCCTCAGAGCTCCATCACCCTTCGAGACAATGATTTCATCATTACGCGTCGATGACTATTAATTGCCGCCAGTCCCTTTGAAAACAATCTACCCAATCGTTTTATTTTTCTCATTTATCACGCTTTCTCACCTACTTTTCATATGTGGCTCCCCCCTTTTTTTTTAAGACTGGTCTCTTTGTTTATGATTTAATTTTTATTTTTGCAGCAACTTATCGATAACCTCATTGACTTTGGACCTCATGCGCCATTTTTGTCGATTCCGTGTCTAAAAATCGCTCTTATACTCGGACCCGGTTCTGTTCGCTTACTCACAATGCTTATTATTCAGCTGATCATGACAAACGACCTCCGCCTCTCTCTTTTCATCCCCCCCTCAAGAGTTAACGAGTACACAAGGTATGAGGAGGAACGAAACAAAAAAAGACATCGCTACCTAAATGTTTATCGATGGTGCAATCGGAGAAACGGATAAAGACGATCGCGAAGAATAAGGTTGCTTGGAATATCAAATTTTCCCGTCTTCTCAAAATGTATATGGTATTTACATTTGGTCTTCCATTTTACCTAACGATCGAGCAATATGTTCTTATTACTTCTCGACGTAACATACAGACGGCACGTTTCTCGTCCGTTTCTTCGAAACCATCAAAATTTATAGTTGATAATGCGGTCCTGGCAAGACCTGGCCGTACTTTGTCAGAAAATATCTAGAATAATTACGAAAGAAAAACTTCAATAAGCACCGACAACATATCTGACAGGAGCGAGAATAAATTGGAAGATTGATCTATTTTCAAAAATATTTTATGACGCCCGGGTAAGCCCTATGGCAACCGAGGGAGAATAAACACTTGTGTCCAAGTTGCGATTGAAAAGCGAAAAAAAGAAAAACCGCTACGTTGAGCTCTGTGTCGTAGGAAAATTGATGGAAAAAAGCTAGATATGACGAATTGTAGAATTTAAAGGTTATTTTTATCTTCTCTTTTTCGGGGTTAAGATATTTCCTATAGTTCTCAACCACGTTTCTTGGAACATAAATTTAGTATGTTTCCATTCGAAGCGTCGAATACGTATGAGTCCCGATGAAAAAAACGCCGAAAAAAAAACGAAAAGTGTGGGCGTTTTGGGCGCAATGTCGATTAGCGGAACAGCCTCAACCCTGTATTTTCATGAGTGTACCGATAACTAGAACAAATATGACGACAGGAGAAGAAAAATAAAAGAATGATGTACAATGTGTAAAGGGGTTTGAAAAATAAAGTAATCGAATCTCTACGGCAAGGAATCACATCCGCAATGCACCGAGTAATACCGGCGGCCTTTCCCTCGTTCAGTTCCGCCTGCTTGGAATATGTGTGTTGTTGACATTGTTTTTCTTTTGTGTACCGTTTGTACCGTCTTTCCTGTTCTGCTGCCTTGTGTTCTCCGTTACTCGTTTAACTTCCCAACAATCACCCCGTCCCGAACGTGTTTTTGTTGTTAACGCAAGGCATTGCGAGAGAGAGAGAGAGAGAGAGTGAGAGAGTGTTCCCTTCGTTATATCGTACATTTTCCTCTTTTGTTTCGTGACACGCCACCATTATTTCATCCTTTCGATTGATTTGTATGCTATGTATAGGCCGTGAGCACGGCAAGCCTCAAATCATCGAGAGGCTCCGCGACAAATATGGATTTTACCGCGACGCCAAGTTCGTTCACCACGACTACGGAAGGATGGAAAAGTTTCTCAAAGAGTTGGCCAACGATTATCCGAGTATAACACGCTTGTACAGCGTCGGTCGTTCGGTGGAGGGTCGCGAGTTGTACGTTTTAGAATTAACTTCGCAACCGGGGAAGCACGATCCGGATAAGCCGGAAATGAAGTATATCGCCAACATGCACGGCAACGAAGTCGTCGGGAGAGAACTCTTGTTGCTCCTACTCAAATACATGTGCGAGAATTATAAAAAAGACGATAGAGTAACGAGGATCGTTGAGGGTGTCAGACTGCACGTTATGCCGAGCATGAATCCCGATGGATACGAGATGTCGCGAGTTGGCGATATTTCCAGTGTTGTCGGACGAAACAATGCCAAAAACGTCGATCTTAATCGCAATTTCCCAGACCAATACGGTACAACGGAGGTACGCGGTCGTAAATTATCTAGACAATTCGCAAACTTAATAAGATTTAACCCTTTGCCGCATAGTGTAACACTGGTGTTACACCTAATTCAATTCAGACTTTGACGATTCGAAAGTGTTTTTTAATTAAGGCCTTGGGCCACAGTAACGGGTATATAATCATGTGCGAATCAAAAATTTTTTTCGTATAAAAAAGTGACACGCGTAAAAAATTAATTACACATCTATTGAGTATGAATATCAAGCGGTTAGACTTTTTCTTTTTTTCGATGTACAAAATTGCCGACTACGCGAAACTTCTCGAAACAGCTTTTTTCCAATTGGCGTGACAAATAACTTCAACAATTTTCAGTCGATTTACTTCAAATTTAAAAGTTATGTTCTTAATTGCATTTCGCAAAGAAGTACGTACGGAATTTCTGATTAATCGAAAACTTTTCATTTTATGAGCAGTTTTCGGGCAGTTATAACGAAATTTTTCACGGAAAATTCATTTCTTAAGTTCAAATACCTACAACTTTTGAATAAAACTTTTGAATATGTTCAAATACCTATAAATTTGAATAAACTTTTTGAATTTACTTTTGAAACTACAAATTTTGAATAAGCAGTTTTATAAATTAATTAATACATTTTTCACTGCAAATTCACTCAAATACCTACAACTTTGGAATAAAACAATGTTTGTGAAATTCCGTACGTACTTGTCTAGGTATTCTAATGTAGATTGACGAGAATTTCTGTTTTTCGATCCAGGTAAAAAATTGTCGATGCTAAATGTCACGCCACGGAGCGCCTAAAAAAAGATACCAAAGAAAATATTAGTAGACGGCCATTTTGTACATCAAAAAAAAAAAATTCTAACAACTTGATATTCATACTAAATAGATGTGTAATTAATTTTATGAATGGATCACTTTTTCATACGAAAAAAAAATTGTTAAATTCGCACATGATTTTGTACCTGTTACTGTGGCCTAAGGCCTTAAATATGGCGGCTGTAAATGCGTTCCAAGGTTCCTAGAACTTCAATAACTACTAAAACATACCTATTGAATTATTATTTTGCACGTAGCGGGTGTCCTCAATAACGGAAGTGCAAAAAAAGCGCGCACCTAAAGAAAAATGTATGCTTCAAAGGGTTAAAAGAAAAAAAAACATTTAGTCCAGCCGAACAAACTGTAAAAAGGGTTCGCCCGGCTCCTCCCTTTATTCGTAGTACAATCGAAAACAAGAACCGGAAACGCAGGCAGTAATGGATTGGATTGGGAAAGTACCGTTCGTGTTGTCGGCAAACTTGCACGGCGGAGCACTCGTAGCGAATTATCCGTACGACGATGGTCCCGCCCTTTTTGGAAGTAATCCGAGTCCCGACAACGCTGTATTCAAGGCACTCGCTCTCGCCTACTCGAAAGCTCATACCCGGATGCATCTCGGGAAACCTTGTCCGAATCTACCCGGTCAGCCACTGGGTGTCCTCGCGGAACGTTTTCCCGATGGTATAACGAATGGCGCGGCGTGGTACTCGGTCTCCGGTGGTATGCAAGATTACAATTATCTCCACAGCAACGACTTTGAGATAACACTCGAGCTTGGATGCACGAAATATCCAAATGCCGAGGACCTACCGAATTTGTGGCTCGAAAATCGAGAGGCCCTCCTCCTTTTCGCAGAAATGGCAAGTATCAACGACGCTAATTTTTCTTCTACTTTGTACGTTGAACGACGACGATACTAAAATTACGTACGTTGTCGAAAAAAAAAATTACAGTCGCGAAAAGGTGTTCACGGCTCGGTTCGTTCGTCGATCGGGAATCCGATCGCGCACGCGCGTATCACCGTCGAGGGCATAAATCACGATATCTACACGGCGAGCCAGGGAGATTATTGGCGTCTTTTGGTGCCTGGAACTTACAACGTGACGGCGAGCGCCCTCGGATACGAAGCATCGACCCAAACCGTCAAAATATCGCCAATGGAGCACGACGGTAGCGGCGGCGAGAGCACACTGGATTTCACGCTCATGCGCGACGATAACGAACATTGGTACGCGAATGAAACTTTTTAAAGAATAATCGTGTATGGCGGCAAAATCGGCCAATCGATCGTTATTTCGTATTATTTTGAGTTCAGGTCTTCCGCGTACGATTTCCGTTTGATGAGAAACTTGGAGAAGGGCTACCTGAAGAATTCCGAGCTCAGCTCTCGTCTGAGCGAGCTCGAGAATAAACAGCCCGACACTGCCGAATTCAAGGCTGGAGATTCTCTAGTCGATATGGCTATTCATTCTCTCAAGGTTACGCATACCGTGAGTATTTCTTTGGCTTTACTCAAAAACTTACGTCTCCTCGAAAAACGGACCATCAACGTCACGATTTATTTTCACAGTTGGGAGCGCCGGAGGAAAATAAATTTCACATCGGCCTGTTCGGCGGTTTGTTCGCGTCTCAGCCGGTTGGTCGTGAAATTATTTTGCGAATGGCAAGGCATTTGTTGACGGGAGACCATCTCGGTGACCCACCGATAAGCAAATTACTCGATAGCACAGTTTTGCATTTTGTACCTGGTGTCGATCCTGGATTCGACCGGCTCACGGACACCTGCAATCCTCTCGTTAAAGACGAAGTTGGAGAAAAATTATTGCTGAGCCTGAGAGACGAGAATGCAGCGAGTATCGACGCGCTCACCGATGCCGTTAGAGAGATGCTGCGAACCGAGGCTTTCGACGCGATAATAACTTTCAGTGGCGGAAGCAAGACCGTCGGGTAAGCACTCAGCAATTCTATTCGCAATTATTATCCCTCTTATCCGAAGCTAACTTTAACGCAATTTTCCGATCAGTTACACGAAAAGCGACGCGAATGCGTTTCACAAGCTAGCCGAAAATTACGACTCGCAATTGTCGAAGAACAAGTGTCAACTACCGCCGAACAATCGATCGATGCTTCTCGCGAACAGCATCGAAAGAAAGTACAAAGTTCCTGTGGTAAGTCGACGAATGATGTACGACGTGATTATGACACGCCTGCCACTTGCGATAACAGCCCCCACACATGTACACTCGTTCGATCGATTTTGTTTAGATCGACCTGTCGCTCTCCTGCTGCAACTATCCACCGGCCGAAATGATACCGACCATTTGGCGGGAAAATTTGGCACCGTTGAAGAAACTACTGATGAATCTTGCGACGGGTGTACGCATCGCCATAACGGATAGTCGGGGTGCACCGTTGCGCGACGCCAAAGTACACATTGAATCGCACACATACGGAGTCTCGCCGAACTTGGCTTATTTCAAAAAAATTCTTCCACCCGGCAGTTATTCGATAGAATTCTCGTGTCCGGGATACCGGAGCAAGATAATCGAGGTCGTTATTAAGGAGAGAACGATTACGAACGTGGCGGTAGAACTGCAAAAGACGAGCGATTCGTCACCAGCACCAGCGGGAGGCGACCAATTGAATCGTTTGATGCACGAACTGAACGTTAAATATCCCAGTATCTCGAGAATCCATGAAATTGGAAAGAATTCCAAGGGTTCAACGTTAATAGCTCTCGAGATAGGCATTCAAAACGACAAGATCGATTTGGTCGGTAGACCGTCGATTGTTTACACCGCCGGTGTTGAACCCGGTGCTCCCGTGACTTCCGAAATCCTCGCGACATTTGCGACACATCTGCTCAGTAATTACAAAAAGGATCCCGATATTACGAATTACGTGGAGAAATTAGCCATTTACGTTGTGCCAGATATGGATCCCGGTAGCGACAAGAATTTCACCTGCTCGACGAATAGGCCGAAAACTAATCTGCGATTCCCGATCGGTGAGAAACTCGAGCCGGATTCTCGTACGATAGTCGATTGGTTCGAGAGAGTCAATGCCGTGTTCGCCGTTAATCTCAACAGTGGCTCGAGACACGTGGCAATTCCTTCGGTCGACAAGAACGGAAAATCTCGAACGCACGATAAGGAGACAGCGGACAAGACGATTTTTCAATATCTCGGGGAGACTTACGCGAGATACGTTGACGGTAAACGATTGGGAAAAGATTCGGAAGGCGTGGTGCCCTGCGACAGCGACCTCAGCCGTATAGACGAGGGGGGTATCTCGCGCAGTGGTGGCGTTCGCGTCGAGAGTCTTCCGGATTCCCTCATGGATTATCTTTACTTCAATACGAGCACACTCATGATAAACGCTTATGTAGCCTGTTGTAACACCGACAGTCCTCTCGGACTCTGGGAGGATCACGTAACGAGCCTCGTGGCGATGCTGCGAACGATCGAACAGGGAAGGGGCGTTACGGGATACGTGCTTACCGAGGACGACCAACCGATCGTCGATGCCACCGTTACGTACGATCATTCGATTCATCGCGTCCACGCCAATTACAAAAATGGCGCGTATTGGCTGTTAATGGCACCGGGCACTCATACCGTCACCGTCGATGCGCCAGGATATATTCCCGACAGCAAACTCGTCGTTACTCCCGATCTTGAGAAATTCTCGCGTCTCATGTTCAAACTGCGCCGTGACGAGAATATCCTCGGTATGCCCAGATTGGTATTCGTCATTGTAACCGGTGAGTTTAAGCTTTGACTTAAGAGGGAAACGTTTGTCAATTTTTCTTTTTTCTTCTTTCGTTATATTTCTCTCTTGCAGCCACGATATGTCTGGCAGTCGTCGTTCTCGGTGTTTGCTGCTACGCGAGCTTTCAGGCCAAGAGAAACAGCCGGAAACACAATTGGCGGGAATACGCTTTCAGTCTAATCGGCGATGGTACGAGTTTTTTCGACGACGATGAGAAAGAAGTCGAAATATTCAAGAGACCGGTGAATCGAGGTTAGCACGAATAACATTCTTCATACGGACGAGGTTTACAAATAGCCAAATTTCCATTTTATTCTCTTCAGCTAATGCCGAACGAGGCAAGGATTCGATTGTCCCGCGGCCGTACTTTGACGAAGACGAGCATGGTTCGAGTTCCGACGAAGAGAGCGATCCGGAGTTTGCCAGATCCGACGATCCAGACTATCAAGAAAAAGTCCCGATTGTGTCGCAAAATTAACTACGAACGTCCGTCCACTTAGAAATAAGAAAATTAACACTTAAAATCAACCACGCCGCGATGCCAAATTTTTCCATTCCTAGACGAATTGACGCGTGACGCGCGCCTCTTATATTTTTTCTACTGTATATAAATTTAAGTACACAGTATGCATATGTGTCGTTATACGTAACTCCAGTATACGTATCAATTATATTTGATGGAAAAGTCCAATTACTATTCTCTTACTTCCGGTGCTTCCGTAAATAATGTTTCCTTCTTACTTTTGGAAAGAACTCTACGGGAATCGTATTTTCATAATGAGATGATTAAAAGTTTATTCGTATATGAATATTATTGTTTTCGCATAATTTTATCGTACTTAATTAAAATATATACGTATAACCGATATTTTGATATCCGTTCGACGAGCTCGAATGGAGGAGACGCACTATTCGAGTTGTACACGAATGTCGGAGACTGAAAACGGCCCTTTCTTCCTAATATTGGATCTGAATATACAACACATTCAATTTTTCCACGGTTTCACAAAACCATTGCACATGGTGGTGGTGTCTCGTCTTTGCTCTCGTAGCATCATCCATTGCGAGCAAAGTACCCCGATTTTTCATTCCACTTAACGGACTTTTTGTAAATAAATATTTTATAAAACATTACATCACCGTTTTCTCCTCGATCGAATGGATCATTAAATTTTATTCAATATCCCCTCCATACACGTAATTTTTAATCGTAATACTGTTTATCTTTATGATATATATATACACACACACACTCATACACGCGAATTTTTGCATGGGCGTGGGCGTGCACATTCGAAGTTTGTCACTTGGTACCCTGTAGATGGGCGCGAGTATCCTCCAACCGTGAATTGATCCTATAAAAAAGTATCATCGTAGGTGGTCAAATACCTCGTCGTTACGTTCAAACTTTATATCATATTAGATTCATTTATCGGAGATATTTTCTTCGCTCCGATAGTGAGAACAAAAAATAAATAATAATATTAAAAGAAATGCGTTTTGTGGAAAGACCGATGAAAAAAAATCCCGCGACAATAGCATACGGCGAACAATACAAATCCGTCCTTGAGAAGTAAATGCACATAGTTGGCTATATTTAGTCTTTTACCCTTATCCTTTGCATTCTCGAAACCCACAGTGGTATGCAAATAGCAAGTCATAAAAAATGTACTTATAAATAAATTGTACTCTTCATTCGTTCTTTGTTCCGTAAGCTACCCGAGCCATTGTGAAAAAATATATATATGTATATATATCGCCCCGAATTTGTACTCCCGTTATAAGTCTCTTGCATTTAGTTTTCAAAAGTGTGCGTGATTTTCGGCGGTCCTGTTTGTTTCTTTTTTCTTTCCCTTGTTTTTAAATTGTAACGAGATATCGATAGTTACGCGTGTGTATCGGGCGAACAAAGTTTTTTTTCCTTCACATGGAGGTCGGAAAGTACGAATCGTAGAAAACGTTCCATAAGATAGCGGCGCTCATGAGTGCCGTGTAAGTAACGATGCTCGTCCACCAAACAGCCTTTTCCCACGTTTTAACCTCGAGATTCCGTAGTACATTTATCCCGACGAGAAGACCGGCCATCGCACCGGCAAGATGAGCGACGTAACCGATCTGATCTTTCGCGCCGATTACGTAACGATTGTAAACGGCTTGGCCAACATCGACAACCGTTATACCGAGAAAAACGCACAGTTGAAGGAGGGCAAATTCCATTTGGGGCCAGTTCATGATGATCGTTGCGACGTGAGCGGTTATCAGGGCGTAAACGCCGCCCGATGCCCCGGCCAAAAATACACCGGGATCCGAGACGGACGTGCCCAACGAGCCGGCGAGGACACCGGCCAGGTATATGACGAGGACGCGCCACCACTTGTGCACCATTTCCAGCGGTATTCCCAGCATCACCTGAACCAGCAGATTCACCAGCAAGTGGAAGGCACTGAACACGAGAGATAAAATCACGCGTCTACATTGACATCCGGCGTATAGCAATTAAAATAGCGCTATTCGAGCGTCCGCTTTCGGAGATATACTCCAAGTTTGATATTGGCGTACGCCGGATACTCTCGTACGCGTCTCGTTAGTCCCGCGATACGGTATGAATTTGTCATTACTCACCCAACGTGAACAAACATGTAGGTCAGATACCTCCAGGCTTGATATCTTTTGTACGGATTGTAAATGAAGAGGGTCGCGGCCGGTCCCTCGACCGTAAGCGCCTTGTGAGCTATCGCGTCGTATAGAAACAATATTATCTCGATTATCGATATTATTATCATAGCTATGGCCGGCGGTCTGCAGCTGTATTCCTCCTCGTACTGTCCGTCGGGTAAATCGCTCGAGTAACGTGCGCTCGGCGAAACACCGCTCGATACCGTCGGCCTCTGCGGCACTATTTTGTGCACGTATCGTTGCAAAAAATGGCCGAAAACTCCTTGCATGTCTTTCCTATGAATCTGCAATAACCAATCCAAATTGTTGTATTTATAAGTTTCATTTATAATTAAGAGTGCATTTTTATATCGTGCTTTACCATCGCTATGAATTCAGGAAATTCCAAGTAACCCGAATCGTCCAAGTCCGCCTTATCCATCATCAATCTGACTACTCTGGCCGGTATATCGTTGGAATACGTCGATTCGTGCACCATAGCCTTCAACTCTTGATAAGATATTCTGCCGTCGTGGTCCAAATCATATTTGTTGAAAATGCCTCGCCAGTGCTGCTGACCGTCATGGCGAACAATTATTTCTCGCCTTATCGTCTTTGAATTTGTAATGTTTTTTCCGTGATGCTCGCGTGGCTAAACTTACCGCGTCGTTGTACCTCAAAGGTATCGTTATGCCGGATTCTTGTTCCTGTCCGCTGGCCATTCTGACCAGTTTGAAGCTTCTGAAAAGAGGCAACAAGGTATTGCTGTTCCGCTAGCCAGGCCCGAGGAGAAAGAAGGCCCTTCGATAAGTTGCCGCAACAACACTTTTTCCATACGTTAACGACTCGTGCCGGAACTCAGACGAGACAAATATAAGAAAAAACTGTCAGATGGCCGCCGCCAGATACATCGAACCTTCCGCTACTATTATCAAGATGACTAATCGAAGAGGGCAATCGCATGTACGTATGAATCACTGCCGGATACATTCCTAAATATTATCTCGATCCGAGTCGAGATCAAACGGTTACTCACATTTTGAAGGAAAGAAGACAAAAAACCGTACTCGTAGGGCAATCGTAAGCGGGTCAATGAAAGCACACGCGCGTCTTTTTACCGTTATGTGTATCAATAAGGATGTATACGAAAAAAATTATGACACGGAAAGGTGAGCGTGTGTCGCGAGGTTAAGTTACGTGTTTTTTTTTCGCGCTACGAAAAGAAAAAAGTCCCGGATGGCAATGTAACGGTAGGAGACGCGAAGCCATGAGAACGGGTGACGTTAATCATTGGACGCCTTGTGAAGCTCAAGACTTTTTTATGAAATATCCAGGAGCAAAGGAACCACGGCGCGTCCGTCGTCACACACACACACACACATACTCTCTCTCTCTCTCTCTCACGCGCGCTCTACGCCGATGCTGCTCTATATTCTCTCTATCTCGCTTGGCAACGAAGCCACGCTAGGTGGTAACTAGCGACGCTTGACAGAGAGATGAGTGGGCGGAGCTGGTTGGAATTTCCAACTGCTGTCAATTCCGGTTTTATAACTGTAACCGAATTGGCAAATGCCCTTGCAACGACAAAAAACGCGTTGGCAGGTGTTTTTCAAAAATGCATTCCCTCACGAACAGCAGCTCGTTTTCTAACGTACATGCGCATATGGGCGTACTGCCCCGCTGCAATAATCAAAAGACGATCTCAAATATTGAAAAAATGCTCTGCTAAAATATTGTTTATTCCATACACCGCGCGTAATTATTTAATTTCAATAAAAATGGCGGATTGAATTACGGTGCAAGTATTAAATAACGATCAAAATGCTCACGCTTTAATGAACGTAAAATCTTTATTGCCATGGCGATCGTTTTGAGAAACAAACTGGTTGCTTTTTCACCGCACATCGAATTTCTCGTTAGTCAGTGAAAAAGCATCGGTGCGAATATACGAGCGAGCGGCACGAACGGGTCAACAATCATCAGACACGCGGTTTATCATTCATTTCGCGAGGGAATAACCTATCCGCGGAGTCTGGAAAATGTTGCCGGTTCACCCACCAGCAGGGAGATTGAAAATAGCAGCTACCTACAGAATCGTTCAGCCCATGGAGAACTTTGTTTTGAGGTACACACACACGCATTGACGCGCGTCTATATACGTCACGAATAGAATTTATTTGAATAACGAACGCTACGCGATCCCGAGGATATTTATGAAGCGCGCGCGTCCAACTTTGATACACAGCCCTGCTGCTGCCTAGTATATAAAAAAGCTACTTATATATTATTTATAAATGTTTGAACGCGCGCAGCGCCGGCGAGACGACAAGACTGTCTGGATATTCTTAACCATATAGACTCATGCAGATAGAATTTTCGCTGCAAAGCAGATGTTCGACGTAAACGCGGACGTTTTGTTTTACCGAGAAACGGAAATCAATGCCAGAGTCTTATTCGCAGAGTGAGCGGTAATCGGACCAACATACGCGTATTTTTGCTTTGATAATATCGTGCACGCGTAAAGAGAGCAGCAGCAACAGGAGCCATGTGGCGAATCCTGCCGCGACGACGTCCTCATTAAATCCTCCGTTTATTCGCGCGCGCGTGTTTGTTATTGTTGCAGGGTAAAAATCGTTGAGCAGAAATCGCCGCTGGCTGAATTATTCGAAAGCGAGGACGAGACGCGGGATCACTTGCTCGTGGAAGAAAGCAACGTGGGCTGGCAGGAAAAAATGTTCAGTCCTTGGGAAACGAAATTTTACGCTGATGAAAAGAATTGTACGACCGATTTGCACAAAGAGTATCGCCAAATTATTATCGACAGGCAGGCGATGGATAAATCTCGAGTGTACACTTATACTCAGCGAGACTCGTATTACGCGGACAAGTCGATCTTGACGACGAATTACGTGACAAGCTTGGCAAGGAGAAACGAGAACGCGATACCGGTTGCGAGAAATCGTAAACCTTTTGCCAAACGTTACAACAAAAAGGTTGTGGAGGCTCGGCCCTCGAAGAGCCTTATGAGCAGCAATCATTGCCTGTACAAAGAACGCACGAGCATGCACATTCTCGTTGATCTATCCTCAAAGGATGATCGACTCGCGCCCGATGACAACGCCAACGACGGCCGCGATCGTACGCTCATCTCGCCGGATTCGCAAATTTTACTGTGCACCCTTACCCACGATCGAGCCGCTGGCACTCTGACTATCGATCCCGACTTTACCAACGAGGATGATCGTTACACCCTCGAAACGAGCGACTTGCTGTACGATTATCAGATCGAGCACGTCTCAACTCAACCGTGCGATGATCTGTCCAAACAACGGCGCCAACTTTTGCATCTCGTAAGCGTCTCTCTCTCTCTCTCTCTCTCTCTCTCTCTCTCCTTCCTCTTTATTCTTTAGCAGCTATCCCCGAGTCAGGACATTTGTGTCCACATTAAAGGGTTATGCCTAGTTGTAAAAGTTGAAAAATCACTTTTTCGAAACCCACTATATTGTGTCAGTATATCATCTTACAAATGTACCCAGAAAATGTCAAGGTGATCGGATCAAAATTGACGGATTTATAGGCTATTATGTTGACCCTAGTTGGATATACGCCCGACGCTCGGAGCGTCGATCGAAACTATAAACGCTTTTTTCTCGAAAGTACGTTTTCAAAATCGGTGGCCAGAATATCTCAAAAACTACTACATCGACCTTTCTTAAATTTTTAGGGCTTTTTCTCGATACAAAAATATAGTATCTGATCGAAGGTTTTTTTTTTCGATGTATACTTTCGATTTGATGAATGAAAAATGCCACTTTTTGGACAAAATCAAGACACTTCGAACACAAGTTATTTTTTAAATTTGATATTTCGGAAGTTCGTTCGATTAATCATATGATGCACATATCAATCATAAGATAAATCATAATGTACCAACGAAATCCGTTAGATTCTTTCTATATCAGATAACCTGGTTCAAAAGACTCTATGAATCGATTATAATTACCTATTTTTCTAATTAAAAATAAAATTCTATAATTCTAATAAAAAAATATCTAATTTTTATAGAAATTTATTATCACGATTTTCTATTTTGAAAAAATGCCAAAAATGAGCTGCTTTCCACTGTTACAGCTAGGCATACCCCGTCGAGATGTCTCGAGTATAACAAAAAAATCATGCCACCTTTAAGTTCTCTGATTGCAATTCTCGCTATTTCTTTCCCGTTCGATCAACACGTAAAACTCGCTGTCTTGGTCGGAAAAAAGGAAGAAAAGTATTCCATAAAATAAAGTGTAACTCACCCGACGTAGGAAACTTCCGATATTTGTCGCATCATCCTGTGCACCCCGAACGCGTTCATTTTTTTTCCTTCTAATTTCGCGACGCCCGCGGTCAGCGAAACCGAAAAATCAGAAAAGCTATCGGTCGTTTGAGACCGTTTTTCTTCTCATGCTCGAGAAGGTCTTCGCGCGGAACAGGGACGCGGGCGCGAATGATAATTCATCGAGAAGTAGTGTTACGGATGATGATGATTATGATCCATAAGGTTCGCAATGCGCGGGAAGCGATGTACGAGACCCGAAGAGCGCGCGCGCGCCCGCTCGTCTGTGTGACGATTTGACGAGACGCGTGACATACAAGGGAAGGAATGTCGCGACAATTGTAAATCAAAAGGCACTCGATGATGAAAGGCACGTATGCCAAACGGGTTTTACAAATTTAGAAGAATCTCGCGGAGTAATCGACCGGACCTCGAGGCCGTCGGAAAACAACTGAATCCCGTGTTAGGTTTGGATCGTTGTAAAACGAGCGTAAACATTAGCCGCGACGCTCCGTGATGGCGTGTCCATATACACTGCTACATCGCGCACCGTCTACCATGTATCTCCCTTGCTCACCGCGCGCAATACGCTTCTATATGTATATAGTATACTTTCACACCGCGTTCTATTACGATATAGTCTCTTGGAATTGAAGTGTCGTTATATATATATGTGTGTGTGTGTGTGTATATATATGCGTACAGGTATAAAACAATTTATTGCGAACCATCTTGCTCCTCCTTGTGCGGCGGCTCTCTTATGATATTGTTTAAATTTTTTTTTCGCCCGACGACATTTCACAGTTCGATGGTTGCTGACCCGAAGAATCTTTGTATCAAGGGCTTAAACCTAGTTGACATTTTTTCAAATATCGATTTTTCGCTTCCGACGGATTCTCATAATATAAATTGCCAAAATATTCTTCGAAAGCTTCAAGTCGGTTGAAATTAACACACGTTTCTCTCAAAATGACTTTTTCAAGATCGGTGACCACGATATCTCAAGCACTGCACCGATGAACCTCACATTTTACAAGCTTCTTATACATATCAAAAAGCAGTGCTTGATGGAAGGATATCTTTTTCCATGCATAATTTTTTTCATCAATGGAAATTGTTTTTTTTCACCGAAAATCGGTACTTTCACTTTGGACGGCGGTCATTTTTGCAAAAGTCAATATTTTATTGAATCCTTCGTTCAAGCACTAGATAATTGAATGCCAAAACTAAATGCGTTTGATTCACTTTATTTCGTTGGTGCAGAAGTCTGCACGAACCATTGGATCTACCGCATTTATAAATATTTTTCAATACAAAAATTGGAAAAAATACTTAAAACCATACTCTAATGTAAGACAAAAAAGATTGAAAACCTGCACACGTTTTGGGTAAGGTTCCGAATCCCCCCCAATCGAGCTAAAATTTTGGACGAACCTTCTATTTAATATTTTAAGACAACCCTTAAAGGGATTTTTGGCGACGCGCAATAGTTTTTTTGTCTGGGTTTGTTTTGGTATTTTTGTTTGGACAAAACAGAGAGCGCGATAACATGTATAGGTAGCAGTATATACAGGGTGTCTCTCTTATCTCTGCCACCCGAAATAACTCGGTAATTATCGACGTCACAAAAAAATGTTCCCGACAAAAGTTGTACGGTGTGAAGGGGGCCATCAAATGCGACGAATTTTTTTTATTTCGGTGAAGGCCTTAACGCACAGTGGAGGTCACCTGCACTTTTTCAAATGAAATGGTACATTTTTTCAACCATCTTGTGTAGCACCTCAAGCCGCGTAAAAAACCTTAGGAGGCCCAAATCAAAGGGCATTCAAGGTCACCTATTAAAATGAAATACAAATCTAAATATCTCGGATCACTACCAAATATTTGGTAGTGATCCGAGATATTTAGATTTGTGTCATCGATACCGAGCTTGAATGACCTTGAATGACCTTTGATTTGGGCCTCCTGATGTTTTTTACGCGGCTTGAGGTGCTCCACAAGATGGTTGAAAAAAATGTACCATTTCATTTGAAAAAGTGGAGGTGACCTCCACTGTCCTCCTCCACCAAATTCGTCGCATTTGATGGCCCCCTTTACACCGTACACCTTTTGTCAAAAACATTTTTTTGTGACGTCGATAATTACGGAGTTGTTTCGGGTGGCAGAGATAAGAGGGACACCTTGTATATATAGTCTGCACGCGTTAAAAAAAAAACTTAAAAATTCAATATCTCGAAAACTATTGCGAGTCGCTAAAAATTCCTTTAGAGGTTATCTTAAAATATTAAAAGGAAGGTTTGTGCGAAATTTCTGCTCGATCGGAAGGGGGGGGGGGGGTGTTCCGAAACCCTCGTTTTCCCAGAAAAAAATCACGCAAATATTTCTCTCCCGGTGTCGAAATAACCGTAGCCGCAATTTAAAAACTTCGATTCGAAGAATCATCGCTTCTCTCGACACACGTGTCTCGCAATTGTTTTCTAGAAATGAATATGAAATTGCGTAAGAATTTCTCGAGAAAAAAAAATTGCATTAATAATAATAGCCTTGTGTATAGGCCTGACCGGTACGTCATTGCGGAACAATTAGCGCCGAATCATCTCGCCCCCACCTTCGTAATTCGTACGCTACAATTATATTCAATTCCGTTGAGGGCACCGCGGCGTTGCAAAATCCCGTATGCGTCATTTAATTCGTTGAAGTATCGTAGCGAGGATTAATAGTCGCGCGAGCGTGACTTTCGTCCAAACGCGAATTTGGCGGAAAATGATATATCCGCGAGTGAATTCGTGTGTTATACTTTTGTTTCAAAAGATGTCGAGAAAATAAGTAACAACCGAAGGATTATTTTCAGGAAACGATGGATAAAAGGGCGTACAGAGAGGAGCAAGTTTTTCAGGAGATCGCCGTGCCGCCGGCGAATATCTTACGATCCTTCGTCAATTTGGAGATCGTATCGGCTCAAGACTTCCCCTACGATCCGTTGTTCGTAACGTATTACGTCGATTTGCCGAGGCACTGGATAAGCAGCGATACCGAACGGCTAACCGGAAGAACGCAACGTTGTCGCGTCGTCGAGGGAAACGCTCACTTTGCTTACGTAAGCGAGATACAGCTGGATTTTGACTTGAATTCTCTGAAGACGGTAAATGGTCAGCAGCCTCGCGCCTGGCCCTATCTCATTTTCACCGTGGGCTCGATCGACCATTGGACGAGGTTAGATCGCAGCGCCTCCCGACAGCGCCGACAACGACGACCGTCGACACCACTATCCTCCTTTCACGCCTTAGGCCACACTAACTGGTATAAAAGATCATGTGCGAATTTAACCATTTTTTTTCGTATGAAAAAGTTATTCACTCGTAAAATTAATTACACATCTATTCAGTATGAATATCAAGCTGTTAGAAAAAATATATTTTTCCTTTCGATGTACAAAGTGGCCGACTACTAATATTTTCTTTTATATCTTTTCTTTAGGCGCGTCGCGGCGCGGCATTTAGCATCCACAATTTTTCATCTAGAACAAAAAACAAAAATCCTCGTCAATCTACATTAGAATACCTAGAGGAGTACGTACGGAATTTAAAAAATATTGTTTTATTCAAAAGTTGTAGGTATTTCAACTTAAGAAATGAATTTTCAGTGAAAAATTCCGTTATAACTGCTCGTAAAATGAAAAGTTTTCGATCAATCCGAAATTCCGTACGTACTTCTCTGCGAAATGCAATTAGGAACATAACTTTTAAATTTGAAGTAAATCGAGTGAAAATTGTTGAAGTTGTTTGTCACGCCAATTGGAAAAAAGCTGTTTCGAGAAGTTTCGAGTAGCCGGCCATTTTGGTCATCGAAAAAAAATTCTAACAGCTTGATATTCATATTAAATAGATGTGTAGTTAATATTACGAGTGAATCACTATTTCATACAAAAAACAATTGTTAAATTCGCATATGATTTTACACCCGTAACTGTGGCCTAAGGCCTTAATGTAATATTTACAGATATCGCATCGAGGGTTACGCCTCGGTACCTCTGCCATCCTCGCCTGGGAGTTACAGCTTCGATTTGACCACGTGGCGCCCGCTCGGTCGATTCGTCAATGCTCTGCGACGATTTTTCACCGGTGGAACGTCCGAGCTAGAGGACCCGACCTACTGCGGTATACCTTGTGACATTGACGACTCGACGAGACTCGACAAATCCCGTCTCAAGGTTACCCCTGGTGGCTCGATAAGGATCAATCTCAATATCGTTCGTCAGAGTAAAATCTTCACCAAAAATCAAAGTCTCTGTCGCGATGCCTTCGAGAGACTGAGCACTGGCACTCTCATCAACAGCTTGGACAACGTTCTCGAGCAATTCAAAGCCGCCCGTGACCGAATGCTTCACGCCAGAGCACAATGAAATTTTGACGTATAAAAAGAGGAACAAAGAAAAATACGCCCCGATAACGCGGGTGACCTTCGTTGTTTTTTTTTTCTCGTCATTATCACTGTTACCTTTTCTTTCAACGAAAGAGCCCCGATCGTAACGGAGGTGATTTTTATTTCAACAAAAATAACAATTTACATTGAATTGTTTTGATAATAATTATTCATCGTGTTATGCTACACCTGTTTTACTTCATTTCTTTCTTTCAACGTAGGCGTGGTATGCGCGCTCGAACGCTATTTAAATTTAACTCTCCTATTCCCATTTTCAATCAATTATTTCATTAGGTTCTCGTATATAGCATCGCGTTTATTTTTATGTTTTCTTCACATTTTCCCCGCGACTTGTTCGCTTCAACATCGCCATCAGCTTCTATAATACAATTTGTGTTCTCGAGGAGGAGAATGCGCCCCCCCCCGCTCGGTATCAACATTTTTTTCTTTTTCTTTAATTCAGCCTTTAGTCAGCGGATGATCGAGAGGGGAAACATTTAAAATTAAATCGGCTTCCAAGTCGAATAGGTACACTCGTTACAGTACATTATACATCATCTCTAGTCTAAATTTTTGTTTATTTTTCCCATTTTATTTAAAATTGTTTTTCGGAGCATTAGCAGTGACGAGTAATACGCACTCGATCGTGATTCTCTCGCTTACGATGCTAAGAATCGCTTACGAATCGGCGAACGCCCTTCGCTCGCTATCGTCCACGTAATCAGACCATTTTTACTCTGGAAGCATTGATAGTAATTCTTTGTTTGTTTGTTTGTTTGTTTTTTTTTTTTTTTCGTCACAGAATCTTTCGACGCTCAGTGAAGTCAGTCGAAATGATCGGGTTTGTTGGATACGAGTCAATAGCAGCATTTCGTTTCTCTCCCTTCGGGTAAACGTATGTGGATAAGAAGAGTGTTTACTTTTTGCGAAACGAATCAATCGACAAGGGACATTTTCGTAGGTACGAGAAAACTCGAAATTTTGTGACCGTTCCAATGACGCGCGTGCTCCAATTCAAATAGCCAAGATGAAACGAAGATGGAAAAAACAAAGAAGCGCTTCGAAGCATCATCGAGATTTTCCCCGCGAGACGAGAATATTGATCGGTCGAAAGATTACGCGTGAAACCAAAACAGTGCCAATAATTCTTAAATTGTTTTTCATTTGTTGTTCTCTTCTTAAAGGCACCGAGTACTATTTTCTGCGTGTGTTTTCTTTTTGTATTCGAAATTTCGTTATTCACGTTAAACTAGCGACAAAGTTATCAATGACTGCACATCGTACCTATTGCAATAATGAAGTATTTTGAATATACATATTGATTTTAAAAAAGCCACAAATACGGTCAGAGGCAAGGGGCTGGTTACGA
Source organism: Ophion obscuratus (assembly GCA_964007375.1). Taxonomy (NCBI): domain Eukaryota; kingdom Metazoa; phylum Arthropoda; class Insecta; order Hymenoptera; family Ichneumonidae; genus Ophion; species Ophion obscuratus. The sequence continues at coordinate 15,078,901 of OZ023321.1, read as the reverse complement.
ATCCAAAGTCACGTTGCGTACAAATATAAAATTAGGCTGTATAAAAAAGTGTAACTCACGTGTTTGTGTTTGTGTCTGTGTGTGTCTGTCTGTGGGTATGCGCGTGTCCGTTGTTTTTGCTTTTTCTTTTCAAAAACATTGTGTAATGATTTTTATTACAATTAGCTAAATGAAATAAAATTCACATTCATTCCATTGATGACCAATCAAATTTCGTTTTCCTTTTTTCGTTTGTTATTTTTTTTCTTTCTAATAGGTGTTTATTCGTGAATAAGAGAACGTAGTCTCGGGAGAATTTCCCTAGTCAGTTCGTGGTTTTCCTAACTTCTAAATTCTATCTACTTTTATTTTAAACACTATATGTAAGATGTCTTATTCTAAATCCTACAATAAACTAGTAATCGATATAATTACTTGATCGTCTTAAAAACTAGATACTATGTACTATGTACAGTGGCTTACAATTACGATTTTCCGACCACATTACCAAAAAGAAGACATACACGCACGCAGACACACATGTACATGTGTACACACACACACACGCGCGCGCGCGCACACACATATCTATATCTATATATATACATATATACATATATGTATATATGTATATATGTATATATATAGATATAGTCGCAGCGGTGAAGGATCATTTCTTTCGTGAAACTATACGGTTTAAGGGTGCCCGAATACGTCTTTGTCGCACACTTGCCAAGTCCTCTTCCGCTTCCGTTCAAACCCTCTCTCCGTCATAGATGATTAGTGTATGCGG
>OZ023321.1:15023129-15073129 GCA_964007375.1 Ophion obscuratus | reverse complement strand
TTCGACCTCTATCAGATGGCTCCGTCGAGTTTATCGAGTCGAACGATAGACTCGCAATCTAACGCGTAGCAAACTCTTATTTTTTTTTTTTCTTTCATTACGGGTGTGTGAGGAAAAATGTTTAAAAATCAATAGAGCGTGTGTATCGCGAGGGAGGAGAGAGGTCGAGTGGAAAATGTTTAATTCCAGTCAGCAAAAAGTCGATGTCTTACCGTGGCAGAGCTGTCGTAATCCTCTCGGTTGGACATCGGAGGAACGACGGCGACATTCGTCGACGATTGTTGCTGAAGCGCTCCAACGCTCGTCGACGGTGGTACCAGAGAAATTCTTATGTCCGAGACATTGTCCGACGGGAAGGCTACTTTTATCGTCGTCGTCGACGTCGTCGCGGTCGTTGATGTCGCCATCAGCGTCGTTGTCGAAGTCGTTATTGCCGCCGTCGACGTCACCGTCGTCGTTGCCGTTGTCGTTGTCGTCGCTAGAGCACCAGCAGCCGAAGCAACCGTCGATACGAGGGACACCTGGGCAACACCGCTCGAAACGGTGTTTGCCGGACTTCCGGCGCTCGCCGTGTCGCTCGAGTCGTGGACCTTTTTTGTTTTTGAGAAAGAGAGAGTGAAGAAAGTGAAGAAAAAATGTGAACAAAGAACAACATCAAAGTGCAATCAAGTGAGCCGTTTGACGAACGGTAACACGTCAAAGCGAGGAAAGCTGACTCACGGCTAATTCGTCGCAGCTACTCGTACTACTACCGCTCTCTTCCTCGTCCGTGAGACAGGGTCTTCTCTCCTCTCCCAGCGATTGGTAATATTCCGCAACGACTTGATCCAAACCGAGCTTCTTCCGATACGTCAGGTAATAATTTTTGCACTGATGATTCGACTTGCCGGGTATCTGTTCGGATACTTTTGGCCAATTTGTACCGTGCTCCCGCAACGCTCTTCTCAGCTGCTTGAGCTCTTCGTCGGTCCACGATCGAGCCGACGACTCGGCGCTCTCGTCGGAGGTTTCCGTTCCACCAGCGAGATGGGGTGCCAAACGCCGGGATATCCGATTGAAACATGCCGAGCAGCATTTTGTCGCGTTGCTGGGTATTTCTGTTCAATTGTACAAGCGAATTTAGTACGAAGAACGAAAGAAGTAACCTTTGGCCGTCCACCAACGACGTGGAAAACTTACGAAATTCCTGTACGACGGGATCGCGAATTTCAGGCGGGAGATCGAGCCATTTCGGCGGCAGTGCTCTCAAACGTTTGACCCTCGTCTTGGAATTGGCGTTGTTGAGATTCGGACAGCCGGGCAGAGGACAAGCGGTGTAACGACCCCGGACGGCTTTGCATCTACACGTGTTGCAAACTCGTGCGCCAGGCTGCACCTGATCCTCCCGAAGACCGTACAACGAGGCTTGGCTACGCGACAGGGCTCGACTCTGAGCACCTCCCTCGACCATGCTCCGACAAATGGCACACGCGTGAGGACCCAGTTGTCGAGCGCTCTCTGCGAACAAAACAAATCATTCCAATTGTCAATCATTCGTCGCGACTATCACCTACTATTATATTTTTCTTTGTCGTTTTTTTTCTTTTTTTTTTCATTTGGCAAAGTGCGGCCGCCAACGCTATCGAGCGTTGCAATCCCGGCTATCCCCTCCCAGCCGTCATCGTTAGCGTCACGCGATACACGAAAGAAGTTTGCAAACGACGATAAAAATCAAATAATATTACGGAGCCCCGCTGCGAGGGGTCGATTCCGCTATCTCGACGACCGAATCGCCGCAAACGTTTGTGCGATTCTCCCGTATGTGCCGATGCAAAAAACGCTTGGTGACAAACGAAAATCCCCCACCTTTGCTCAGCTTTTTCGTCGACACTAAAAGCTCCGTTTTACGACTCGAGTCTGTGTATATAATATATTCTTATTTTCCTTCGATTAAAGGGATCGTGTAGTGCGTCAGATCAAAAGAAGAGAAAACGGCCTTGCATGACTTCTTTGAAGAAGAGGAAGGTGCAGTCTATGGTCCAGGCATAGCAGATTGATGGTGAGACAATTTTTTTATTATGAATTATATACAACTTTCACGCGCGTTTTTCTCAAAACACGATTTTTTTCCAAATTGTTGCCATGATATCTCATAAACTATTCGATTGATTCTGCTCAAATTTATACAGGATCTTTAGTACATATATAACTACAAGTTGAACTAAAATAATTAAGATTGCTTCGTTAGTTTTCTTTTTATTAGCTATATAGACCCCAAAAAATACGAAAAACTGAATTTTTTTCTGAAGCATAAAAAAATATTTTTTTGGAATTCTAACTTTATTTTAGTTCCATGTAGAGCCTCAAGTCTCACGATTAAAATTGCGTTTGGTTTTTTTATTTCAGCTACGGCAGAACGGCCGGAATCATGGCAGCAGTAGAGCACCTCTTTTTCTATATGTGTTCCTGTTGGGCGGTGTATCTCCGACTATATTCTATATAATGACTTCAGAAAATTCACAAAGTTTGCTTAAATGTTAATAAAAATGATATACAATTTATAAATTATTTTATTTCAATGGTTTGTCAAAAAAAAAAATCCCCGAAAAAGCAGTAAAAAACGGCCTTCACACTAGACGACGCCATTAACGTCGTTGTAATTGCAGCGTGAATACGTTTGGAAAAGTCGAGGCGTATGTGAGACATTCGAGGAAGAGGAGAGTAGGGTGTAAAAAGGGGAAATGGAAACGAGCGTACGGAATACGCGGGGAATGGAAACGGATACGGAAGTATGGCCAAACGGAATAATTGCGGAGATACTTGCTCGTTAACTAATTAAGGGTAGCCAATTAAAAAGTTCTTGCCGGAGGCTCGTCGACAACGATGGCGCTTTGGGGATCCGCGGTGAATATTATTACAGCGTAGGGGAACCGAAAGAGAGTACAAACCGGGGGGGGGATACGAAAGTTTAAACCTGTTTGAGGCATGTTTTTTTAACCTTAAAAATTCGACGTTCTCGCGTACACTTGTACAAGTCCGACATGCAAAAGCAGCAATGATTTTTGCGGATTGGCGATTTATCGTTTCGCTGCGCGCACGGACTTGCCCGTTTATTCACATTGAACGGGTACCTATCTCGTGAATGAATAACGATAACGCGAAAAGCTCGCAGATTTTCCGCCGTTATTCGAGTTGTCCCGGAAATGTGCAACCAACGACGATAAAACATCGATATTCCGCGGCGTGGGAACAAGCCAACCCGTCATACAAGTCCGATATAAGCGGGAAACGTTAATTGACAAGCTATTCTCCCGAGGGTGAGCGGACAACCGCTTGCCAATGTGGTTCTCCCGCTTGGCCCCTATTTGAATCGGTTGCAATTGTCGAGCAATTACATACGAGGAACGACGAAAAATATTCACTTCGAATTTTCCGAGTTTGAGGGCTTATACCTAAGTGACATTTTTTTAAATATCGACTTTAAGTTTTCGACGGATTCTCAAGGCTCAATATTGAAAAAATATTGTCTGAAAAATTCAAGTCGATTCGTTCAAAATTGAGGGAGTTAGGGGCGTTTATAAGCAGGTTTCGCGTACCGGCGAACTTTGAACGACTTTTTCACCACGTGATCTAAAAATTCATTGCACCGATCAATTTTAAATTTTACAAGCTCCTTTTCAATCAAAAAGCAGTGTTTGAACGAAAAAAACTTTTTTTCGGTGCATAGTTTTTCTTTGTAAATAAAATTAGAGCGTTTTTTTGTTCACCAAAAACCGATACTTTGACTTTGGACCGCAGGCATTTATTCAAAAGTCGATATTTTATTAAATCCTTCCCCCAAGCACTAGAGAATTTCACGCGAAAACTAAATGCGTTTGATTTTCCTTGTTTTGGATTATTCGATTCGACTTTTATTAAGGGGAGACATACACCTCGATGGTCGAGATCGAGGATTTAGAAGCTATGAACATTCCGTCGAGCGTAGAAGACTTACACTATGGGCCTGGTATCGATGGTTCCATGTAAGATGACAAATTTCATGATTTATTCATTCCCAAATTTTCAAATGCGTTTTTCTCAAAACCACGTGTTCCAAACCGGTACCCAAAATTTCTCGAAAACCAATGAACCGATTGCCTGAAGGTTTTTTGTGGTTATTCTATACACCGTTATCTAGTACTTGTCATAGGATTTTTTTCCCTTTACTTAGTTTTTGTTTAATAGGCAAAATAATAACTAATTTTTGGCCCAAAAATCACTATTTATGTTCGAACGTCCGCCATTTTGTCATAAATCGACATATTCAAAATCGGCTATGACAAGTACTAGATTATAGTATCTAATTTTATAATCTCTTTGGTTTTTTTTTCAGACGATTTTTTAAGAAACGCCAGTGGGTACCGTATACGCAGATATTTTTACGACGCTCCAAGGATCATACCCTTGTATATTTTTGATATTTTTAAATAAAGACAATTAAACATATTTTTGAATGTAGATACTTTTAGACAATTAAAACCCCAATCCGAAATTTCAAATAGTTTTACTTGAAAAAATTCACAAAAATGACCTTTTCCGGCTCCTAGGTGTATATCTCCCCTTAATATCGATTTTTGGTTTTCGACGAATTCTCAAGGCCTAACGTTTCAATTGTCGAAAAATTGAACCCGATAGTTTATAATTGAGGGAGTTATGGGCGTTCATCGGTGAGTTTCGCGTACCGGTGAACTTTGAATGACTTTTTCAAAGTCCGTGACCACGATTTCGAAAAAATTTAATCATACAAGCTCCTTTCACATATCAAAAAGCAGTGTTTGAACGAAAAAAAGTTTTTTTGATGCATAGCTTTTCTTCATAAAAACAAATTAAAGCGTTTTTTTTCACCGAAAATCGATACTTTCACTTTAGACCGCAGCCGATTTTACAAAAATCAATATTTTATTAAATTTTTTCCCCAAGCACTAGATAATTAGATGCAAAAACTAAATGCGTTTAATTTGTTTTGTTTCGAATTATTCGTTTCCGAGCAGCAGTGTGGACGAAGGACGTTTTTCAAACAGCGGTCTGCACAAATCATTGTATCTACCACGTTTATGAATGCTTTTCAATACGAAAATTATAAATGATAATTAAAACCGTACTCTTCGGTGTAAAAAAATCGAACACCTGCACACGTTCTCCCCTAAGAAATTCACGAAAATTCTTCTTTTTTTCGGCCACGAGCAAGGTGTAAGCCGTTAAAAAATATTGCGTCGCGGTTTAGCTCACGCGAGCTGTTTCCGTAATATTTTCGATGAAGAGTACATCGAAGCGTTCTCTTAGGCATAAAAAATGGCGCGGGCCAATATACGAAACAAAAGCGTACATTGCGAAGCTCGTGCTTCGTCGGAGGAGGATGAGGATAAACGTATACGGTACGGAATACAAGGTGCAGTGTTGGCGAGAGATTCTACTAATTAAGCCGGGTTTGCTGAGTGCGGGACGAGAGAGAAAAGGGGTTTGCTGCGCGCGGAGCTACTTTGAATTTTTAATAGAGACCGATGAAAAGGGAGAGGGCAAACTTGGACGCTCGGTCGTTCTTGCGAAACCACGATGAAACGCGATGAAGCGCGTTTTCAAAAACACACTAATCAAAGATGCCTCGTCTCGACTTGTGTAATTATTATACGCGTGTTACAACGTTATCGAAAGAGAAACGAAGCCGAGCCAGTCAAATATTATTAGGACGTTGAATAAATGGGGTTGAAGTTTGCATCGTTGGAGGCAATGAAAATTCTTTTCAATTTCTTATTTCCATTATTATTTAAAATCATATTTGGTCAATTTTTTGTAGATCGCTAAATAAGAATCCCAAAAAATGTTTGCGTGTTTTTCGTAGCTCAAATCTGCCCAAAGTATTTTGGAAAATGGAAAGAAAATCACTTTTGTTGCGTTCCAAAGATGCAAACTTCAACGTCACGTTGAATAAGTTCTCGCTGTTTTCCAACAGATGGCGTTACTGGAACTGCGTGCGTGTAGCAACATTTCTTTTCACAGTGTTAAACGTGTTAAATTTCGTGCCAAAAGAGAGTTTTTGCGGGGGATTTTACTGCGCTACTTTATTTAAAAAAAATTTGCAGCTGAAGTGCACAGAATTCTTGTTGAGATTTACGGCGGCCATGCTCTGTCGGATACAACATCAGGAGATTGGTTCAGAGGCTTCAAAAATAATGATTTTCATGTGTTGGATTGAAGGCATTACTTCATGAAGACTCATGTCAGACGCTATCTGAACTTGCAGAATCATCAGGAGTTGATCACACAACAGATTCGAAACGTTTGAAAGCATTAAGGTAGGAGCCTGAATTAGAAGGTCCGAAAAATCGTGTTTTATTTTTATTGCTTAAATCGATAGGTAAACTATGCATGAATATATTTACAACGTTACAGAGGCCAATTGTAAATATTTTCGAAGATACGGGGCCAAAAGCAGAGAAGCGATTGATATTTTCTCCTATTGAAAACTTTGAAGCGCGTTTTCTCCAGTTTTCATTTTCACGATTTTTCAAAATTGACGGGCATGATAGCAAAAAAACTAAACGACCTATTGAATCAAGCCAAAGTTTATTTTCTTCAGTAGGAAAATCGCTTCGAAGTGAATTTAAAGAGTCTTTGAAAAAGGCTTTTTAAATATTTTTTATAGCACGTTGAAATGTTTTTTAACACATTTTTTTTAACCAGAAAAAAGTTATAATTTCACGATTTTTTTGTTGCTTTTTTCAACAGTTTATACTTTCAAGAATATCATTATCTTGCAAAAATCGATAGTTCAATCGTTAAACGCGTTTTTCTCGAAATGAGATTTTTCAAATTTGCTGACATTGTAACTCAAAGAGCAATTATTCGATTGACTTGAAATTTGAACTGAGTACTCTTGAATATATTCACTCTACAATGACGTAGGATATTTTTGATTGGATGAAAATTGACGATTTGGCATTGAAAGAAACGAGCATTTTATAGGCAAGAAAACAGACTTTTTTCATGACTACGCCATTTTGTTAGATTTTGATATTTTTCGAAAATCCTACGTCATTGTACAGGAAATACCTTCCAGTTTAACGACATTTTTGCCTTTTTCGGTTTCAGCTACTCAATCGGCCGAAATCATGTCACCAGTAGAGGAACTTTTTTTCGGCGCCTTCCAAGGCAGCGCATAAGTCGCTTGGATCTCAATATTCTTCTATGAAAAAATTATGTAATATAGGTCAAATATAGCCAAATATATTCTTAATTTTCCCAAACATGTAATTGAGTACTTTTCTTCCAAAAAATTCCCGAAAATCACTCAAATTTTCAGCGTTCACACTGGTATAGCCCCTTCGTTCACCCAGAAGAAAATATACGACAATTGAAAATTTTATTGGTTTATTTTGTTCAGTCAAGAATTACGAGATGCATCTTTCCCGCCGACAGGGGACTGCAGTGGCAAGACGCACATGGAATAGGCTCATAAATTTGCAGTAATTTATTGTTTTATGTTGAACATTTTTTTGTATACTTTTCAAATATACATGAAAACCTCAATGTTTACTAGGCTAATGATTTTTTCCCCGCTAAAAAAATTCCCGAAAAAACGCTTTTTTTGGACCTCAATTTTTGGATTCAAGCTCCCGCCTTAAGAATAATTTTTAAAAATAAAGCATCAATGTTCACGAAAAACAGCGAGATCTTATTCAGCATCCCAATATGATACAAATGAATTGAATTTTTACATTGCCGAATTGGTCGGCGTATCGACTCATTGTATAGCGGAGGAAACACACGACTCGTGTGCAACGTAAATTTGTGCTAATTGGTGGAGTCGTGGGTAAAGGGAGACCCGAGAGATTAGCGGGTCTCGGTAGTAACGTAAGCTTCGAAAGAGCGTCTCTCGTCGCCACACCACGCTCGAATATTCCGTTTGATTTCTCTCAGCGTATATACGCTCGCGCCGAGTGCGTTACGAATTTAGTCACGCCAGTCAACGAGCGTAATTTCGGTGGCGCAGCGACGAGTCCCCGAGAGTCATCCGGTAGATCGATCCAAACCTCCTCCTCCCGCGTACATTGCCCGACTATTCTCGTGAGAATTTCTAAACATTCATTTTCGCTTATTATTGAAAGCTGAGCGAAAAAAAACCAAAGTAACGATACCCGAGTTACCGTTGAAAATACCGATGCTCTTTGTCGTTGAAGCGCTTTTATCGAAGACAATTCCTTCGAATCGTCCAATATACGCGACGGCGACCTCTCGAGATGGAAATTGCACAAGAGACGCGTGTACGCGAGAGGATCGATCGTTTGGCTCGCGGCAACCTTTTTCAATTAATGTATTTATGAGATTCGCGTTACGCGGCCACCGCTGCAAGCGTGTACGAAAAAAAGAATGATTAAAAGCAAACAAGAAGAATCCCCGCTGGAGCGAACGAGTCGCTGCGGCGGACCTTCGACAGGGGAAGAGAATATTTTTAAAAAAGGCACTTCTCGCGGGTCCCGTAGATTAAAGGATTGAGTCTCCTTGGAACTCGTTGTTTTGCGAAGAAAGAAAAATAATTTTTTCCTAGCGTCGTTCGTCGATGGAGGAAACCAAATGGCAATAGATGAAAAAGAAAATCGCTGACGGAGAAAAGGACGAAGGGAGATGTGGTTAGGAGCAATATAACGTTGAGCGAGTTTAGCGCGTAACTTTGCGGGAGGGGCAGAAGGGAGAGACTCGAGGGTGCATCGGGGATATGCTCGGGGGCTAATTGCCGTCGCGGTTGGATAGCCGGTTGGTGCAACGTGAGCAAATAACATCTGTCAATTAGAGATTGCAAAGAGGATCGTGGATCAAGTTTACGAATGGGAGTTGCCGCAACGTTTGCGAATCGCGCGCGCAATCTCGTACCTACATCCTGCAACGAAACAAAGAAAACGATTATTCGTTTCGAACGGGCTTTGAAAAAATATATAAGAAATTATATATTATAGATAATAATTAGAAATTATACATAATTATATATATATATATATGCACAGGGTATCCTGTTATGAACGGATAATCCTGCAACTGTCGATAGGTCAGATCACGTCCTACTATTTGCTGGAATTTCAGTTTAGTAAAAGTCCCACGGTTTTCGAGATTTTGGCTTTGTATTATTTTTTAAAATATCATCTGCTTTTGGTTCTACGCATACCATTTCTACAAATGATATGAATCGACAATCGCTAAGCAACTTTTTAAAGTAATTGGCACAATATGCGTAGTCCATTTCTTTTTTTCATAGCAGGCTATTAAAGTCCGATGTTTGAATTGGTTTGTATGAAAATTCTGCATAAGATCTTTTTTCATAAAGTTTCCTTAACATTTAAGGTACTCCGGATGAAAAACCGGAAGTCAAACTGACAATCATAACGATTTTTATTGTTTTCTTTCGAATGTTTAAAATACATAGAATTTAATCTCATAAGAAGGATTTTTATTTTGGTACCCATTAGAATGAAACTTTATGATTTTCATAAATACTTACAATCGACATTGGTTATTGAGCACTCGGTTGATCATTATCGACTTTACTAGTGAGTTCATGTTTTAAGCAGTTGGCAACGCTACATAACCTCACTTTAGAAGAATTCAAACATCACCTCTCAACGATTCGACAAATGTCAAAACATGGCACGATTACGTGTAAGTGGTCGTTTGTTTTTTTTTTACAGAAAATTCATCTGCTTTTGTTCACGCAGGTAAATAATAAGAGATTGATTGGTCAGTTTTTAAAGTTTCATCTTCAGGTGAATATACAGAACGAAAACAGAAAGAAATTTTTAAGTTTTCTAAATAAAAACTTTTACAGCCATTTTTCATATGTATATTTGTATACGTAATAATCAATGAAAGAAAAAATTAAGATCTACAATCAACATATTGTGATACATTTTTCATCTTTCGTTTCATTATTACTTTTATTCTATTCTTATTGTATTTAGCAGGCATTCGGCGACATTTATAGCGCATTCTGCGTGAATTGCCGCCTAGGAATTTCCCCTAGCAATACAGAGAGACAGATGCCGCGTAGCAAAATTTAATAAATGATTGTGAATAAATTACCCGGTGGATCCGCAATAATTTTTGCAGGTAAACTTCGTATTGATCGAAGATTCGAATAAGAAGTTTTGTTTGTTGCGTCAAAGGACTATATTTTACTCATCGTTATCGTTTCCGGTAATTTTTTCGGAAGCTACGTTTGAGTGTGTTATTTTAGGCCAACTTTCAACGTTCATATCTCGGAAATGGTACTGTGGAGTGGCTTAACATTTTTCATTTCAACGTGGTTAATGACATACTATCTCTTTCTCACAAAAAAATAGAAGGTTAAACGTTAGTCGATTTTTTAATTGTTTCTTCCGAACCACCTTAAGTTTAAAAAGAAGACTTCTAGATAAAACAAATGACTAAGAGTTTTTTTAATTGTAGAAATATTTGTAGAAATGGCATGCAAAAAACGAAAAGCAGGTGATTTTTATTTCGAAACCCGCGAGACTTTCACTAAACTGAAATTCCAGCATATAGTAGGACATGATCGGACCTATTGACAGTTGCAGGATTATCCATCCATAACGTATATAAGAAAAATACCGCTCGACGAGATTGCTAAATTTTCGTGGTCGCCTGACGAACGTTTCGCAATCGCTCGATAATTTCTCGAGGGACGCTCGTTCCTGACAAAAACAAAGGCGACGATTTCTTCCAACCGGATCCAACAACGAGAGTACGAGCTTCTTTACCATCTTCCGGTGATTCGAGAGACAACCACTCGAATGATTTTACTACGGTCCTTGGCTATCGGAAAAAAAGAAGCTTCAACTATACGAGCAACGAAACGAGACGAAGGCGAAGACAAAACTACGCGAACGAGGAAAAGAGTGTGAGAGAAAGAGCGCGTATATCGTTTGGTCCGCGGTACCGCAGGCAGCCTCTCCGGCAAGAGAGTATCGTCCTCCTCGTCCACGGGTTTGCGCGCGCGGCTTTGCGCGGGTTAACGTGTAACAGTACGTACATAATCCGTTATTTGCTCGCGGTACCACCAGTCCCCCCGAGCCGCGGAACGCTCAACGAATCGTTGCAGGTAGTCGAGGCATTAATTGGGATTAAGTAAATCAAGACGCTAATTAGCTCGTCCGCGCTTCCCGGAAAAACGTTCGACCGAGCTCCGTGTGTTTCAACTCGAGCCCGCCCCACCCCGCCTAACATTTTCTCGCCAATTTGCCAAGCTTCCTACGAATGGCCGCAAACTTTTATAGTTATTATAAGTTTGTATTTTCTCGACTACCGCGCCTCGTTTTTTTTTCACTCCCTCTCTCTCCCTCGGTAATCTCCATCGTTATGTTGATTCGATCGACGGTAGGTGCTATTCAAAGTTTGAATATCAAAAGTGAAAAAAGTACGGGAAAACGCGGTGACCCGAGGTAACAAACGGAAATGAAATTTGCCAAGATCGTAGCGAGAATTCGATTATACTCGAGAATGCGAGACGACGAAAGGAACGGGCGAATTTGAAAGACGGGCGTAGGGAGGAAGAGGGAGAGAGATTTAAACGAGAGTAAACGCGAGCGAAAAGTCGCGGAGGAGCGTGGAAGGGAAGAGCCGCTCGGCGGTGTGCCTTGGTAATATCGTGAAAAGTGTTTGCTCAGCTTGTCTCAACCGGGTTCGAGGCATTAAACGCAAAGAGTTCTTCTTTCCTCAAATACGTACGTATTTGTATATACGTATATAAAAAAGTGGGCGAATAGGACGCCGGCACACGATTCCGTACACTTTCTTTCTCCGGCCCGATTGTTCCTTCCTCGTGTCCGTCAATATCCTCTCTCGTTCTCTCGAAGGAGCCTACTATTTTCACATTTGCCTCGCTTTTTTGCATTCTTTATTCCTCTCTCGACTCGTGTATCCGGCAATTGTTCTCGCCTCGCAAATTCGTGCTTATCAAACTCGAGCGTATATATTCAGTTGAGAATCGGGAGTACGAGGGAGACGAAGAGCGTGGTTCGACCGTTGTCGCGCTCGCGATCCGCGGTACCCTCGAGAGTCGCGTCCTCTCTCCAGGGAAATGCGCCTAATCGTCGTTCCATCGAGACGCCGCCTCACTGCGTCGACAGAGAGAGAGAGAGAGAGAGAGAGAGAGAGAGAGAGAGAGAGAGAGAGAGAGAGAAAGGAGCAAACCAGTAGACTCTCTCTCTTTCTCTACCTTCCCATAGCTCGCTCAAACGTTTGTTTATTCGCAGATTCGCGCGTCCATCTCGTCGTCCCTGCAAACGGAAACCACGACGGCGTTTCGACCCTTGTCATCGATACTCCCGAGTATTATTCTGCGGCGTAAAGTAAAATTGTGAGATTCGAGGAAAAGAAAAAGGGCGAGTGTTTCGAAAGTGTCCGAGGCGTGAGTCCTTTGATTTTTCTTTCTCTCATCTCGAGGCTGTCGTGAATTGCTCGATATTCCCGTGGGTGCTCGAAAACTCTTGTACCACGGGAATCCTGAGCGGCGGAAAAACGCAAAAAAAAAATAATCCCGTCGAAATTTCATATACAACAAAAATCATTTTTTCCTATTTTCCAAATTTCCTCAGGTGGATTTGCGAAAATCACACAAATATTTTTTACCACCATTGTTTAGCGATCCACGAACTAAATTGGCAGAATATGATTTTTCATAACGAAAATAGGGGGCCGGCTTGAAATTCCGAACTTTGAATGATCAGAACACGCTCAAAACTCCGAAAATAAACGACCCCGAAAGAATTTTACACGAAAGACCAAAACTCCGAAAATCTGAACACCATCGAAATAATTCGGCTATGGAAGTTTTAAAACTTTCAGAATTTTCCATAAATCGACGAATTACTTAAAGAATTTTTTTCTTATTAAGAAGCGATTTTGGGTCAATTTTAAAAATTTTCTAGACAATGTTATACGTTCTACATCATTTACAGTCAACTGTGTAGACTTTCGCTAGCATAATCTCGACGAACCTTGTAATTTCGGAACATTAAAATTGGGAATTTTAAATCGTCGGCACATTGAAATTGCACACAAAGTGTGCAATTTCAACCCGGCCCTCATGTCAAGATCATGCCGTCGAAAGTCTACACAGTTGACTGTAAATGATGTAGAACGTATAACATTGTCTCGACAAATTTCAAAATTGACCCAAAATCACTTCTTAACAAAAAAATTCTCGAAACAATTCGTCGATTTATCGATAATTTTGAAACTTTTAAAACTTCCATAGCCGAATTATTTCGACGGTGTTATGATTTTCGAAGTTTTGGTCTTTCGTGTTAAATTTTTTCGGACTTTTGATCTTTCGGGGTACTATTTTTTCGGAGTTTTGAGCGTTCTGACCATCCAAAATTCGAAATTTCAACCCGGCCCCATCTTGAATTTCGAAACACTAAAATTCGGCATTTTAAACCGTCGGAGAATTCAAAGTTCGGAATTTCAACCCGGCCCCGAAAATATAAATATCAAAACAAAAACGTTGGTTGCGTTCCACCGATGCAAACTGCGACATCGTGAAAAATCGGTGAAAAATACGAGACGCGCGCCGAGTCGAAAAATTTCCCCGTGTTTGTCCAAGCTGTAAGGAACACGCGCGAGAGACCGCGCTCAATTTCCTTTTCGAGCGGGTATACTCGGGGAACCCGAGAAAACGAAACGAGAGCCTTCCTTCGCAACCCCATTTTACGTACATACGCGTGCTGCCTGTGTACGAGAGCGCATTTGTACGGCGCGACTGAATAAAGCACGAAATTCAACGTCGACGTGAATTATAAACGATATTGCGCAAATACTGACGTTACGGGGGAGGGCACATTGGAGACTGAGAAAGCCAAAGGCCGTCCGCGAGTGGTTTAATTTGATGAAAAAGACCTGAGGCCGAGAGGGAGAGCCTGCAAAAGACGCGAGAGCTCTCCCGTTAAAGACGAAACATTATTCTCGAGACCTCTCGACATTTTTACCACTACTCTCGACGCGTTCCAAAACGATTCTTCGCTCGCATTCGATCTGGCCATTTCCAACACTTCCAAATACGACATCCCAAATTTCTCTTTTTGCAATTGCAAAAAACTGCGACCGAGTAAAAATTTAAAAAAAATTGGGCAACACGAAACGGCGGGAGGAAGGGTCGAGAGACGACGAGAGGGTGGTAGCGGGCGAGGGTGGCGAGTGTTACGGGGCAACCGGCGACCAATCTGCACAGGGGGCGGGTTTTCCGCTCGCGAAAACCACGTTGGAGAGGAAGAGAGGGTTGATCGAGAGAGAGAGAGAGAGAGAGAGAGAGAGAGAGAGAGAGAGAGAGAGAGAGAGTGAGATATCGCGAAGCGGTGGGGTTTGACGCGGAAGTGGTATCTCGGTCCGCGCTCCCCCGGCGTTCAAATCACGGAACGCGCGCGCGGAACATCGGGACTCCGTAGAGTCTCGTACGAGAGACGTCATCCTCGTCGTCGTCGTCACTCTTCCCTCGAGTGACGTGCGTGAACGATTCGCGCCGTTAAAATGGTCACTCGCGAGAATGATAAAACGAGATAATCGTGAAACAAATTACGGAGTGAAGTGGACGGTCCGTCGTTGTTATTGTTGGTGTTAGTTTCCACGAAGCAATGTACAGTCTGTACAGAGCGTGGTTCGGTGTCGACGAGGAGACGTATCCTCGTTTGGAGACTCTGTCACCCCCCGACACCCTCGTCAGAGTGGGCAACGAGGGTGAGCATCAGTTTGTCGCGCATCGAGGAGTCCTGGCCGCCCATAGTGGTTACCTCAAAGCTCTCCTCGCAACATCCCCGAGCTCGACGATTTCCGCAGGCGACGAGCCCAATTCACCCGTCGCATCGGTCTCCGTTTCGTCCGTCGGTAAGCCTCTGCCTTCTGTATCGTAGCCGTTCGTTTTCGCAGACCCTCTCCCTCGCAATTTTATAACTGACGTATGTAATAGTACAAGCACGGTGCTCTTAAGGGACTTCAGTCCCAGAGCACGAAATAAATATCTCTCTCTCTCTCTCTCTCTCTCTCTGTGTCTCTCTCTCTCTCTCTCTCTCTCTCTCTCTCTCTGTCTGTGTGTGTCTTTCTCTCTCTCCCTCACACCCGCACACACAAGCGTTATCTCACTTGCTCGTTGATTCATCGCCAGGCGGCGAGGCGTTCGCTCCTCTGCTAAACTACATGTACACGGGTCGTCTCGAGGTCACACCGGAAAACATCTACAGCGTTCTCCTCGCGACGCATCTGCTCCACATGCCCGGTGCGTTGGAACAGTGCAGAGCGGCGCTGCTGAGGCTCCGGGGAGCTCCGCCGGTCCTGGCGGCTCCGTCCCAGGTGGCCCCACCTCCCGGAACTATTCACCGTCCAGTGGCGAATCGTCTCGTCGGAGCATCCACAGCGACGACGTCTCTCTGCTGGTCTCAGCCGACGCCGCTCTATCCTTCCCCCCATCTCGGACTCTCTCACCTCGCTAATTTTCAACTCTCATCGGGAATTCCAATTCTACCGAGCCCCTCGATTATTCGGGAAGCCGTCCCCGCCTACGGCGTCGAAAACGAGCACGAACGTAAGGACGTTCCGAGGACGGGAGACGAGCGAGGCAAACGTTTGCCCGAGAGTCTCGAGGAAGAGACTCCGTCTGCGCGGCGCGCTTGCCTTCGAATCGACGAAAGACCCGAAACGAGCAATGGCCGACGTCGCCGGCGCTGCCGCGATGTCGCTCGAGACGCATCGGAGGACTCCGCGATCGTCGAAGAGATCGACGAGGCTGTCGATGTGGATCGTATCGGCCCGGTGAGTGCATCCGCCACGGTCGTCAACGCGTCGAAGCCTCTCGAGAACGTTACGTGTAGCGACGTCACACCGGCGACGGTTCTTGAGAATTCGAGATCGAAAAACTCGACCGAGGGCTCGAGCAACGGTGTAAACGGTGTCGTATACGACGTTGCTTGCTGCGACGGACCCGTCAAATTTCATCGCGTTCTCAATGAGAATTACGTATCGACGAGCGCTATCGCGTCGCGCCGAACATTGGCCACGCCGATCAGCGACGACGATCCCGAGATACGAACGGGCGGCAGCGGTGAGAACGACGAGAACGGCAAACCCGAGGACGGTGGCGTCAGCGACGTTGGTTCGTCGGGCACTGGCGGCGCGAGTTACACGTGCGGCTATTGTCGGCACACTTTCAAGTCCCACTATTGCTACAGAAAACACGCGAGGAGACATCTCTTGCCGAGCACCGAGGGCGCCGGTGGCGGCAGCAGTGGCGCCACCGCTAGTGACAGCGACGCTATCCCGAACCAATCCAATCGCCCGGAGACGAGACGCCGAGAGGTCAAACTCCTCGATCTCAACGTTCAGTATTATCCGTGTAAAATTTGCGGCAGCAAATTTCCCAGCTACTACTTCGTGCACAAACACAAGAAGCTCTGTCACGCCGAGGAAAGCGTCGCGAACGTTGCCAGTGGTGAATCGAGCAGCCACGCCGGTCGGCCCACGAGCGACTCGATCGATCAGTGAATCCGTTTCTCTCGGTCCCTCGCCTATTTTTCCCTCTTCTCCCAAATGAGAGTGATGCGTTTGTGTACATATATATACATATCGTAATTTTATCGAATTTCTCGTTCTCTCTCTCTCTCTCTCTCTCTCTCTCTCTCTCTCTCGCTCTGTTGATCAAATAAACAAGGAATAATAGATGGTCGATGCAAACGCACTCGTTGCGCGTCTTCGTTCCGCCATGTTCGCAATGTACGCGTGTAAACTCGCTCGGCGGAATAGCGAGAGAGAAAAACAGTGATTGCAGGGGTAACGAAAGGTACGACGGATGAATATCGAAAAGTAGCCTTTGTTGGCGAAATGTAGTGATGCGCTTAAAGTAAGACGCAGAAAAGAGTGGAAAAGCCGAAGGATAGAGGAGGCGTTGCTGCACGCTGCTCAAAGTCCTCGACAATTACGTTAATGGCGATGTCAATTTGACGCATCCTTGTTTGAACCGTTATCGACTCGATCTCGGTGTCGAGTAATTCCGTAATTATAGCTGATTGAACACGCGTAAATGACGGTGAGCGTCGATGAACTCGCGTCCAACCGGGAAAATCGCCAATTTCGACGATATCGCCCCGCTTGACCCAATGACGAATATACGTTCTCCCTCGCTCTGATTACGTACAAATGGAAACCGCGCTTTGCCCGATCAACCCTAGTCCCCTGTCGTTATTACTCACCAATGTTGTCCATCGTTTGCGCCTCTTCGTCGCTCGTCTCCATCGGTGTCGCGTGATTGTCTTTCTTCTTGTCCTTGGATCTGCCGCTGCCACCTATCACCGAGACACCCGTCGCCACCTTCTTTTTCTCCTTGTCCACTTGTAACGAGGTGACGTTCCCAATACTCGCGTTCAAACACGAGCCCACGATACTTTCGCTGCTGCAAACACGTTAGCGTAACAATTGTCAGAGAGAAATATCGCGCGAATACGAATTTAGAGGGAAAAATAAACAAAATCGATTGGGGTTCGCAACGTCGAGTCGATGGCTGTGTATTAGGACGAAGTTCTCGCTGTTTTCCAACGAATGGCGTTACGAGAACTGCGTGCGTGTACTTTAAGGGGTAACACCACTGCGAACGTCTAAAATTGAGCGATTTTTTGCGATTCTTTTTGGTGGAAGGACAAGAGGATGATAATATGCAAGGATGTTATTAGTCATATCTTCAAGCGAACAAAGCAAAAATGTATATAAAAGATTATATAAAATGACGCTGAAGCCATTATCGCGAGGTATATTGAATTTGAGACGCTCTGCGGCACGCAACTGACGCAAATTTGCATTTGGAACGAAGAAAAAATTCTATTAATTTACATGAGTATAGTTAGAGAAATACGTGGGGGATTTTGAAAATACTAATTTTTGTGTAATTGGCAAGCATTTAAGGAGTTTCGACACCAAAATCGAGATGCTTGTTGACGATGGAAATTCATATCACCGAGAGATTAATTTAGGATGCATTAACTGTCCAAAAATGAATTCGTTTCATCACATAGTTTCGGAGATTTCGAAGGTTCAAGTTGAATTTTGTTCGAGTATTATTAATGGTCCAAGTGGAGAAACTGCTTAATTTTTTAACACGACATTCCTGACGCTAATCGCAGTTTGTTCAGTTTTTAAATTTCAATCGAAGCATTATTTTAACCCCTACAGCCCTATAACTAGGGTTTACTAAGTGCCACGTGTATTACCAAATGGATGAAGGTTCAAGTCGAACCTTCATGGCGCGTGGCACTTCGTAAACACTAGTTATATGGCTGTAGGGGTTAAAATAATGCTTCGATTTAAATTTTGAAAACTTAAGAAACTGCGATTAGTGTCAGGAATGTCGTGTTAAAAAATTAGTTTCTCCACTTGGTTCTCTAATAATACTCGAACAAAACGCAACTTGAACCTTCAAATTCTCCGAAACTATGTGCTGAAACGGATTAATTTTTGAACAGTTAATGCATCCCAAATTAATCTCTCGATGATATGAATTACAATCGTCTACATGCATTTCGATTTTGGTGTCGAAACTCCTTACGGCGGGACATACATTTACAACGATGAAAAATTCGATTTCTTTTTTTTTTCTCTTTGAACGATAGAACTATTTATGTCGAATATTTTCTCAAAGTTTCAAAGCGAAATTCGAAAAACTTCAAACGTTACAGCCCGTCAACGCTGTGTCTCACCGCTTGGATTCGGAGCGGGCGTGAACTTCAAACGCGTTTTTCTCAAAACTGCATTATCGAAATTGGCGTGCAGGATTACTCAAAAACTATTAAGCCGATTGAGTTGAAACTTCGTAGAAATATTGATAATATTGGTACCTTCTACTTGACGAGAATTGTTTTTGAAAAATTGGAAAAAAAAACTACTTTTTTAATCCCCATTTTACAGAAATGTTGCGTGAAATGTTGATTTTTTTTTTGTAAATCCGTGCCATTTTCTCAAATTTGCATTTTCTTCATTTTAATTACCGTCACATAGAAACTATACATGTTCCAACTGAAAAAATGTTTGAACTTTTTAGCAAATCAAAGTCTACGGGAAGCTAGACTGCACGCCGATTCGCAACTCCCGCGGCGACCTTGCTGTAACACTCTGCCACAGCTCCGCCATTTTGATGATGAATTAATTTAAAGAAATTGTTTTGTATACTTGAATATACTATTAAAATATACCTGCAGTTTGATAATTGTAGAATAATGATTTCTTAGTTTAAAAAATTCCTCAATATTGTTTATTTTTTCCTGTCTAAATGTATATCCCGCCTTAAAGTAAAAACTCATTGTTCGACAGAAAAAATGGACAATCATTCGTTAATAAATAATGTTATAATTAATTCATGGAAAATCCTGTACGATTTCCCTTCGCAATGTTCTTTCAAAGATGTGCTCAAAATTTGGAGTGAATGGAATGAAAATTGTTGAAGTTATGCTGCGTGCCGTTTAGAAAAATTGTGTTATGAGAAAAAAAAAGCCTCGACGCCTCGCACACGGGCTTGCCGACCTCTTTTTCACAGGTATAAAACTTATTTCCCCTTATTCTAGATGTTACAAAGCATCTCTTAAGCCAATTAAAAAAAAAAACAATTTCTTGAAAATGGTACAGTGGTACCCCTTAAGATGATAAAGCATCTATAAAGAAGTCCTATAAGCAAGCTTTAAATTCAGCGTTTGTCATTTCGCCGAAGTGTAAAAAACCTTTCTTTTTCATAGCGTTAAACATGTCAAATTTCGTGCCAAAGAAAATATAATTTGCGGGGAATTTTACTTTATTTTACTTTCGCTTCAAAAATAATAATTTTGATGTATTGAATTCGAGGCATTACTTCATGAAGACTCATATCAGACGTAAGCTGAACTTGCAGAGTCATCAGGCCGCACAACAACATTTTCGTTACGTTCGAAAGCATCAGAAATGATTTTTTTAAATAAAGCATTAATTTTCCCGAAAAAACAACAAGAATTTATTCATCGTCCAATAAATTCGATCCGCTGATATTCCTTCTTCCCGCCCAACCGCAAAACAATCTCAAATTCGTACCAACGACTCGCCCAAAGAAATCATTTATCCGTTGCCTCCGTCCCATCTCGTTCTATCTTGCCGAGTTTTCGAAAAGCGACGAGCAGAGATGGGCATGAACGAGGGAGAGGCTGTATGCACGCGCTAATGGCGAAACGAATATTCTAGAGTCGAGAGGAGGGGCCCGCGATCGGATACGATTCTGTTTGCACGACGAATAAATTCCACCGAGTGAGCGCAGCTCAATCAAATCAATCGTCGGAACCGCATTTATTTTAATTAAAACCAAACGCGAGTGACGCGCATCAAAAGTAATCGCGAAAATCAAGGGGAGAACCGCGAATCTGGCTGTTTTATCCATCGCCGAATTGTTTGCAAAAAATAAACACCAAGTTATACGCATCCCCAGTGTCGTATTTACGGAAAGAAAACAAAAAAACTTCTCGCACGGATAAACGCATAGCGTTAAATATTGAAAACGATCGATCGAGGGCCTTGTTCGTACTCGATGGGACATCACATTGATTGGACTTACGCGGCTTTCGAGTCCTTTCCCGTTTCCGAGCTCTGCGACTCGTCCCTCGTCGTATCCTTCGAGACGATACTTTCTTTCGCGTCGGTGTCTACGAGCTTGTTCTCCTTGTTGGCTTCTCTCGCGTCCTTGGCGCTGCACGTCTGAAGAAGAGCGGTCGTCGAGCTTGTCGTACATTGGACGGATGCGAGGCTGCTGCTCGTCGTTGTCGTACTCTCGATCGTTGGTACGGACGTGCTTGACGACGACAAGGAGTTCGTTGGTGGCGGCAAAGGCGGCGGAGGTAGCGGCGGCGGGGGTGGACTCGTCCCGCCGGATAGTACGGACACAGTCGCGGAGCTGGTTGATCCGGACGAGCCCGTCAAGGCGATCGTTGTTGTCGTCGTCGTCGTCGGTGTCAGCGCCGCCGCTCCTGCCGCCGCCGCCGCCGATGCCGACGACGTCGTCGTCACTGTCGTTGTCCCCGCCGCCGCCGCCGCCACTGACGACGACGATGCTGTTGTCGTCGCTGCTGTTATCATCGTCGTCGTCGTCGTCGTTGTCGCCGTCGTCGTCGACGCGTTGCTCGCTGTCGTCGAGCTCGTCGAGGCGGACACCGTCGATGAGCCACTGTTCTGCGGATTCTCTTGAGTCTTTTGTTGCTGCTCGCGTTGCAGCCTCGTCGTAACGCCCGTCGTTAATACGTCTATCGTTCCGAGGCTCGTGTTACTATTGTTTACCTGCGAGAGAACGAGTGAGTTAACGATGACGATGAAGTGAGAACGAGTCTTTCACGCCCTTTCGTAATATCCCGTATCATCGGCAGGCTCCCTTACCTTATTGTTAGGATTGTTTCGCGAGCTACGCGTACGTTGTCGCGACTTTCGCAACAGCTGCTTGTAATTTTCAGCTTTTTTAGTGAGGTAGTAATGATGCACGCAGTCGGGAACGGATTTGTGTTCCAACGATTGAGCTATGGCTCCAAAGTTCTTGGGATGCTGAAGATATTTCTCCTTGAAGAGCTCGTGCTCCATCGGGCTCCAAACGTTAATCAACTTGCGCTCACGGTGAAGAGACTCGAGCTCCTCGGGCGGAAGAAGACCGTTTCGATTTTGAAACGCGATCCTCCTCTGTTTCGTGTCGAGCAACAGCGGCGGTATAACCGCGTACGAACGCATCTTCTTGTCCTCCATCTGTCGACAGACGATTTCAAATTGCTTCGCTTGTGCTATTTTCCTTTTTTTTTAACCTTTTTTATTCAACACGTCGCTCGATAAAATCAATCGCGCGTGCAACAAGTTTTACTCGCATAAATTCCGACAAAGAAAAACACACATATATATATATATATATATATATATATATATATCCAATATTTGCAAACACGCTTAATTAATTTCGCTTCGAAAAAGTAATGTTTTTGAAAAACTGCCTGCGCAATCTTCACTTTTGAGATATAATCAATAACTTTGTTACTAATTATGGATCAAAGGCCCGCGCTCACGGGGTACTTTTTTCTTATCTCTTTCCCTTCTTTTTGTTCTCAGTTCGAATCGCCGGCACTGTTTTCGATCCATTATTAATAACGATTAAGGGGGCGTACAGGGGTGAAGGAAAAAGAGCGATTGCACGTTACTAACCTGACGAGCTCTAATGGAATTTTTAAACTCTGTCGACGTGTCTTCCTGAGGAATCGGTAAAGGTTAAGGAATCTTCCATGAAGCATCCACAAATAAGTATTACGACCAAGAGAACGAAATAAATTGCACAATGAAAATCAATTTTAAAACGCGATTGTCATGCGCGGTAAAAAATGTTTGCCACTCGGCCACTCGAAATCATATGTTGCTCTTATTTATTTACACGACAAAATATAAAGCGCGTTGAATGGAAATTTTGAAGAAAGAAAAACACATCGATCCGATAAAACTCTGTAATATCCGGCAGTATGAATTCTATCGATCCTTGCGTTACTATTTCGGTCTTGGTGGTCCAAATAATCCGTGAAGTCACCATTATTCTCTGTCGTGGCCAAAATCGATCGCAGCTCCGAATCTCTAAATGTTCCGAATCTCCCGAGAATCAATCGTTTGTCATTATCATTCCTTTTACGAGACGTGTGTGTGTGTGTGTGTGTATGCAAGTGTGTCTGTGTGTATGTATGAATATGGCCGCATTCTCCGTCACTCCACGGGCAAAAATGCAATTGAAGGAAAAGCAAAATTGATAGGAATCGCGCCCACGAAACCAGGAGAAAATGATGCAACGTCGCTGGTTGCTCGGCAAGAACAACTTGATCGAGAATAATAAATAAAAACGGCAACGTTTTGCGCATTTACTCGAGTTCGTTAATTCAATTTTCGATCTTACGCTTTCGTCGGTGAACAAGCTCAAGCAGGTACGAACATTGACGATGATAGATTGAAGCATTTTTTTGATCGCTTATGAGAAAATTAGGTCAAGAATTGACGCGTTGATAATTATCGGCAATCCTCGAACCTCCTTGATTTGAAGAAAAAAAAGAAGAAAAAGTAACGCAACGACACGGAGAAAGCCTTGCTTCGAACGGGATGGGACCAATGGACATTTATACAGCACACAGGGGACAACGACACAGCAAAGGTGGGAGGCGAGGGTAGACGAGGAAAAGACACAGATTTACAACAGTTGCGGAAATGAAGTTTAGTAACGTGCCATTCTTTTTTTCTTTCTCTTCTTCTCTCTTCCATCTGACTCGACACGCCCAATGTTCACATTGCCTCTTTCTCTCTCTCTCTCTCTCTCTCTCTCTCTCTCTAGTATCGTTAAATATTATGCGTTCCCGATGACTGCGTGAAAAGCTTTCTCTCGTATGGCCAGTTTGTTTCGATTTAAAAAAAAAAAGTACCAACAAAAAAAGAAAGAAAAGGGAACAAGAAAAAGAGGAAACGAAAGAGATACCTCCTGCTCCTGAAGGCCGTCCATGATCTCTTCGAGATCGGCTTCGCTCTTGATACGAGCACCGACCCTGTTGAATCGTTCTTTATCCTCTCTCTGTTTTCGCAATTCGGGAAATACCTTCTCGAAGAATTCACGATTCTTAGTCTCCTTGGATTTTCTCTTTTGGGTAGCCTCGAGACGTTCGACTTTGCGATGCCACTCCTGCACGAGAATCGCGTACGTCTGGGACTGTTGACGATGGAGGGAGGCTCGTTCGGCGTGTTCCCTTCGCAACCTTGCGACGAGCCGTGCCCGCATGCAACTCTGGTGCCTCGTTCGATTCTCCTGATAGACGTTCGTGTCCGATGGCTGATTGTAGAGGGGCAGTTCGACCTTCGGACCCAGTCTGTCGAGTAGACGATGCGCCTCTTCCGCCTTTTTCTGCAATAGTACACCAAACCTCCCTTCTCTATATTTTCCGTTTTCTCATCTCGAATCGAGCAAGGGAAGAAGCAAAGCGAGAATGGATATAGAGATAGAGAGAAAGAGAGAGAGAGAGAGAAAGCTTACCCTGTTCTCGGCATAAATCTTTTGCGCTAAGGATTGATGCTTCGGTTGCAGCGACTGTTCCTCGACCGGTCGCTTGAGGCCACCGGCCTCGAGAGGTTTGCTCGCCGTTTCCTCGAGCTCCTTCAGCTTCTTCCGAAGTTTACTGATCTGAGATTCCCGCTTGGCAATTTCCCGATCGACCTTTGCTATTTGCTGAAGCAAATCGTCCTTGGTGCTCCGAAATTGAGCATCCTCCTGCGTACTGGGCTCCGGTAAGGTAGGCGAGATCGCTTCGGTTTGCGGTGTGTACGCACCAGCCGCCGGCTGCTCCTGACGTAAAAACATTAACCCTACAGTCAACTTGCGCGTTACGGAGGCAAACGAAACGTGGAGAGGCTTACGTTGAGGGATCATCTCAGTGGAAAATTAAAAAAAATGCTTTTTTTTTCGCATTATCCGATAGTATAGACGGTTATAAACACGCTGTTCTATTTTTCGGACGAAATTCGAATTATTCCGGCTGCTGCAGTCTTTCTCAGAAAAAGGAATTCGAACAGCTGCGTGAGACCTGGCGCGGACGGTCGCGGTTTTTCTCGAAATGTCGTTTTTAACAACGGTGTACACTCTCAAAGGAAGAGTTTTCAAGCTATCCGTTTCAAATGTTGACACAACATTCTTCAACGCCGTCATGTTGTCAATTTTTATTTTTTTTAAAACCTCCATAGCAAGATAGCAGCTTTCATACTGATTAAACATATTTTTACAAATTTTGTTTCAGATAAAATTTACGGCCACAATCGTGTACACCGTGAGAACTTCTGTTTTTTTGAAACATTTTGATCCGTTAAAAAAATGTAAATATATTTTTTTTAAACGTTTGAAAAAATACTTTCTGTTCTTCAAGAGTACTTTGGTTTGACCTTTAAAAAAATCAGACTGGTTAGCGTATTTTAACGATCGAAAATCGCGAAATCAGCTATTTTTCGACTCGTTACACTGTGATGATCCCTTGAGACGGTAAAGCAGGTAACGTCCCCCCCCCCCGCCGCGGGTCCAACCGAGCTTTCTCCGTAGGAATTTAACTGACCGACAGTGAGATACACTTTTCACCCTACCCAAACGGTCGGAAATAAATCTCGCGAAAAAGGGAGACTCGAAAGGCAAAGCGCGACCTACCCTCGTATCTATCCTCAGTGGTTGCTGCAACTGCGCGTGATCCTGCTTGACGCCGCATGTGTCGGCCGGGGAAACGGGTTGACATTGCTGTTGCTGCTGCTGCTGTTGCTGTTGCTGCTGCGTTTGCGGCTGACCGAGACGTATCTTCTTGAAGGGCGGCTCCTCCTGCAGCGTGGCCATCTCGACGCCGCGATTGCAGTACTGCTCGGTCTGCATCGGCATTATTCCACGCGGATTCCGTGCTCCCGCCACGTGATACTCGGGTCCCGTTGGCGAGGGTGCCGGGGCAACCGAGGCAGGCGGCAGCAGGGATATCCGTGGCCGATCGCCTCGACTGTTGACCGCGTATTCACCTGCGACGACTCCCACCTGTGACACGGGGCTGCTGCTTATCGCGACCCTCTCGTTTACCTAACAAATCGCAACAACGTATCGATTATACAAAAATTCTAAGCTTTCCTTTGTTTATCGTGATAATGGTGAAATGCCAACGCGAGCGAAACGAAGAGAAGCAGGAGAGAGAGAGAGAGAGAGAGAGAGAGAGAGAGAGAGAGAGAGAGAGAGAGAGAGAGAGAGAGAGAGAGAGAGAGAGAGAGAGAGAGAGAGAGAGAGAGAGAGAGAGAGAGAGAGATTGTATCGTCAGCTACGATGTCGGCTATGACAGCCAGATTATTATTTCAATGCGAAAACCAAAGATCCGTCAAGAGGTAGACGGCAATCATCTATTCTTTTCTTTTCCAGCGTTACGGAAGAGGATCGAACGTACGTTCGGCGTGGCGTTTCTGTAGGGATCCCCCCTCGTGTACGCGGTGGTAGCTCCGGGTGGCGGTGGCGTCTGATTGACGGGAGCGGACGGTGCCGGATAAGCGTGTACATAGCGAAGACCACTGGGAACGGGCACGGTGACGTAATTGCCGGGAGCGGTACCGGTCGCGGCAACGGTTACACCGGCACCGACCGGTGGACCGACAGCTCCACCGGCCGACGACGGCGTCCCCGGCGCACCTTGAACGTAGCTACCTCCGCCGACCGTCCGAGGTGACACGGGACTCCCACCGCTCTTGATGTTTATGTAGCTCTGGGTAGGCCTGAAAACAGAAGAGGATCGGTTAGCATCGTCGTCAGCGTCGTATCTCGTCGAGCCGATACGCCCGGATTATTATTCATCCTAAATTGCTCAAGGTTACGAGGAATTTTCATCGTAACCGCGTGGCTAAAATCTATTCGACCCGATTAACTTTTCACCCAGTTTGTGCGAGAGTGCCCCCCTCCCCCCGGCCCCTCTGACGTAAGGAGGGCGCGACGAAGAGCGATAAAGACGCGGGTACGTGCGGAGGAGAGGGAACGCGCGCAAGTTTCTCGACAACGATCGCCGCAAAGTAGGGTGGGGGGACAAATGTCGAACGATCGATATGTAGATGGGCCAAAATGTCGAATTCGAAAATGACGAATGTTCGAATATAGATAGATCAATCTTACTTGACTCTGTGAAGTCGAAAATAACAATTACGAATATGAACATCTCGGAAGTTGATATGTAGCGAAAAACAAAAAACAGATTTAATAAAATATCGAAAAACATAAAATCGATGGCCCTGTATGCATAACACCAAATAATTCGAGACGACAATTCTCCGAATTAAAAAAATGGCGATGGTTCACAATGCAGAAAATCATTAAAGCGAACGGCCGAAAAGTCGAGTGGTTGAAATCGCGGAGGGTCAAAATGTAGAACGACCCGAATGGCGAATCGAGCAATACGTCACTTGCGCCTCAGAGTGAAGCTGCGAGATGGCGCTGGCGGTCTGTAGGCTAAAATATCGTAAGACAGTCATCCCACGTGACGGGCCCCGCCACGTTCGCCATTTTGGCCGTTCGACCTTTCGGCGTTCGACATTTCGGGCCATCGACATTATTTTGCGTTTCGATATATTGCTTTTCGCCATGGACGGTATTACGCATATTAGGCACTCGCTATTTTCTGTTTCGGAGATATGGGTGTTCTACATTTTTCGATTCTGTATTTTAATGTTCCGAATTGCAGACAATCTGAATATTCGTTTTCGAATAAATTACCTCTCCAATAAATAATGGTTCGATTTATAGTCATTTGATTTTTTTATCAGTCGAAAGATAAAATTTCGAATGATTTAACCTTCGTTATTTTTGAGAGTTCATAATTCTGTCGTTTCGAAATCTTTGTCGTTCTATATTTGGTCATTCGACATTTTTACTCCCACCCGCAAAGTATACTATCGAAACGGACGATTCGACTCGCGAAAGCCAGCGATTTTTTTTTCTCTCTCTCTCTCTCTCTTGCTTTTATACCATTTTCCTCGACGCCCGCAAGTCGTCGAGCCCTCAAAGTGATTCTGCTCGCATTTTTTCCGCCGGGCATTCGTGAAAAACGGCGGAGGCTCGAAGAGAGGTGGGGTACGTTCGAAATTAGATGGGCAAAGGGAGGTGTGTAGTAGAATCTCGCGTGTCAAGTTGGCGCAAAAACATGCAAGAACGAGAGGTCCAATGGGGAAAGCGGTGAGTTTGCGCGTAGCCGTGCGTTCCCGTTGGCCGAGGCTTCGCGCGCCTTCCCAACATGGCCCCCGTGTGATTCGTGACGCATGCGCTCCCTCGAGTTCGCCGAGGCACGTGGCCCGTGAACGCTGCGCGTGGTCGCGCTACGGCGACGTGCGCAGCCGCTTCGCCAACTTGACGGATCTCTCTCTCTTTCTTTCTCCCTCTCTCGCTCACTCTCTCATCTCTCCCGGTGAGGGTCCGTGCCACGCGGAGCAAGCGCAACGTTGCCAGATCCTCGCCAAACTCGACGTCGATCGGACGGAACGATCGCTCCCGTTTTTCTCCGGGACGTCTGGCTTTTCCAATCGACCCCGGACCTACGTCGTTGAGAGTAGGTCCTCTCTCTCTCTCTCTCTCTCTCTCTCTCTCTCTCTCTCCCTCTCTCTCTCGCTATAACATCGTCGCGGAGAATAATTGCACCGCGAGTAGCAGCGACGCTCCGCCGACTCGCTCATCCGCCAAAGAAGGGGGGGGGGGTATTTTTACGTGTTTCCTTCGCACAGAGATGTTTTTGCAAACTGAGCTTCGGTTCATAGGCCTTTCAGAAGCCACCCTTTGATGCTCGCGGCCCGAGGCCGGATGACGTGGGGGAAAAGAAACCTTCGGACCACTTTCACGGTCACGGAGTGCCGAAAAGCGCTTCCGCTCGATGTAAGCAAAAAGATTGAGATTGGGGTGGGGGGTGAGGTGGTGGGTGGTTCTGGCGCAAGAGCTTCGATGACAGGGCCTCTATATGCGCGTATACACAGGCGCGCGCGCGCGCGACCGCTAGTGTGATACGTGCGGGCACCCGCCGAGTAATTGCAGGAATAAGGCGCCAGGGAGTGAGAGCGGTCGAGAGAGGATCGATAGGTCGCGTACCCACCCGTCGATAAAATAAGCGGAAACCTAGGAAACGCGCGGTCTCGAAGACGAGACGAGGCAAAGAAACAACGGGTCGTCTCGATCGCTCCGAAGATGCGGAAGCTCTGACTAAGACGGTTCGGTTCGGCTCTTGGCGCGAGTATATCACCATCACCGTCGCGGAAGCCTCGCGAAATGAAGATTTCAAATCCATTACGCACTATTCGCGATTTTCACGTCCTAGAGGTGGCGCAGCGATATCTCGCGAGTTGACTATTGGATTTACCTCCATGGTGCATTGTAAATATGCTACTGCAGCGAATGGTTAATTTTCCGCTCGTTTTTCAGCTCTGTCGCCTATGGATTTATATTTTTTTGAGGTTATGAGAGTCACTCGCAATTTTCGGGGAGTGATTCTATTTTTCATCACATACTTTTTACAAGGGACGTCGGAAATTATATTTATATATTATAAAAGGTATCCCAAAATTCACGCAATATTTGAATTTTGCGCCATTTATGCGACGAAGTGTTGCCAACGAAAAAAAAGCTGACAGTTCAGGGTTATGAAAAATGGAGTGCTACACGAAATAACAACGAGTTTTCATTGTTGAGCAATATTATTTACAATAATGAAGGTTTGGCAGCTACAGTTCGCAATTTTCGTACAAAATATGGTCGGTGGTCAACTGTGAAGTGATTGATTTAAAAAAATGCAGGGAAACTGGACCAATTGGTGTTCTTATACACTCTGGCCGTCCTTCAACACAGAACATCGAAGCAGTTCGTGGAAGTGTTGCTTAGAGTCCAGGAACATGGCTGAATTTAACGATTTTTTGAAATTGAAAATATTTTTTTTCGTTAAATTCAACACAAGTAAAAAATAAATCGTTTTAGGCCTGTCTAAACTGAATTGAAAATCGCCAAATCATTAATAGCATTATTGGACATTAAAATGATAAAAATCTTCTTAAAAAATATGATTAATTCGAAAAGAAAATAGAAAGAAAAATGGGCCCACGATGAGACTAGTGACAAAAATCATAGAATGGGTCACTCTATTTTAGATCTTTTTGAAAAAAATTTAAAAAGTCAATCATCTTTTTTAATAGTTTTCAATTTAGAAGCAAAAAACTTTGACATCAATCGTTGATAATTTTTTTCATATTTTTTAACGAAAATATGCTTCAAAATGAGAAAAAAATTATATAGTGACATTTGTCGATATCTCAATTAGTTCTGGAGTTATCAGCATTTAAACGTTTCCAAAACTTCCGGAAATCGACATTTTTTGAAAATTATAACTCCTAGAAGAGATGAGATAAAAATTTAAAAATTGGCGTGCATATTCCTTTCAAGGGATACAATTATACAAAAAAAAAAATCAGGAAAAACAAAAATGGTCGGGGTCACAGGCTGGGTAAAATGGCGTGGAATTTCCCTTATAAAGATACAAGCTTGAAAAGAAACAATCTTATAGAGAGACTACAAACACGCCTCGATAGCCTAAAGAGAGTCATTTTCTGAGCCAACAACCACGTTTTTTTTAGACTTTATCTCTCGGTGACTCAGGAAATAACAATATACTTTTATTATCCATATTGCAGCCTGGAACACAGTAGAATCTCGAGTGATTTAATGTTTTCAAAGATATTCCTTTCGCGGAGGGCCGTATTTTGCGGGGGCATAAGGGGGGCCCTTCTGAATGATTGGCTGAATTATATTGGCGTTTAATCAAAATAAGTCACAATCAATTATCATACCCAACGATAAAATGGAATAAAGAATTTCGCGCAAATTTAGTATATTTCGACATTTTTACATTTTTTCTGAAAAGTCGTGGGTATGAAAATTCTTCTGCTAGTAACATTTTTCTAAGTTTTGCCATTAATATTTTCTTTAAACGTTCGGTGACCCGCTGTTTGTACTGTCGTTACGAAATAGATTCTTCTACACGCGTGCGCAGTTTATAGCAGGCATATAGAGTTATTTAGTTCATAAATTATTAGATAGAAATGTGAGCAGCGTGTCGTCTGCATAAAGCGCCGTACAAATGAAACGATTTTTAGAGTCGTAATTTTTCATAAAAAAATTCGGTAACTAGGCTTGAAATTTTAACAGTATACTGGGATGTATTGTTACTTGATTACAGACGAAAATCAGCTAATTGTTAAAGAGCAAGGCCACAGTAGAATTTTCAAAAAATCGATTTTTTTCTCACAAAAAACGGTGCTTTATCATCATAAGAATAAGTTACTATTGAATTTATAGCAAGATATTTTTTTTTCGCCGACTTTGAGCGTACAACGTAAGCCCACCTCTGGCACGGCCCTAGAGTACCTAATACTTTAAACGCGTTTTTCTCGAAACAGCTTTTTCCAATTGGCGTGACAAATAACTTCAACAATTTTCACTCTATTTACTTCAAATTTAAAAGTCATGTTCCTTTCATTTTATCCTTTTCATTTTATGAACAGTTTTATACGAAATTTTTGACTGAAAATTCATTCAAATACCTACAACTTTTGAATAAAACAATATTTTTTAAATTCCGTACGTACTTCTCTAGGTATTCCAATGTAGATTGACGAGAATTTTTGTTTATTGTTCTAGGTTAAAAATTGTGGATGCTAAATGTTACGCCGCGGAGCGCCTAAGAAAAAGATTACAAAAGAAAATATTAGTCGGCCATTTTGTACATCGAAAGAAAAAATTTATTTTTTCTAACAGCTTGATATTCATACTAAATAGATGTGTAATTAATTTTACGAGTGAATCACTTTTTCCATACGAAAAAAATTCTCAAATTCGCACATGATTTTATACCCGTTACTGTGGCCTAACCTAAACATTCGAGATGGTGAAAAAAATAATTTGAATTTTTGTCCATTATTATCAATGTGTTTCGACAAAATTTACTACACTAATACAGCTAGTTGAAGCTTGCATCGTTGGAATACGACGAAAATTAATGATTTTTCATTACTCAAATCTTTTTTGGCCAATTGAGACTGTTAAAAAAAAACGCTCAAACGTTTCTACGTATTATTATCAGAACTTTGCGAATTCAATTTGCCAAAAATATATGCTTTGGACGATGATAAAAAGGAAGTGATAAAATCGTTGCATTCCAACGATGCAAACTTCAACATGACAGTAGAGCTTCTGCGTTAGGCCGCGAGAGGGCGCCACGACTTTTGGGGTATTGCGAATTCGATCATCGTTTGCGAGGGCATTTTTCCTCAACGATTGGAGAAAGGCCTCGAAGCGAAGGCGAGAAGCACCGAAGAAGAATGAGAAACAACGAGAAGGCGATCCCATCGAGATAGCGCCTCGAGCTGCTTGGACCGTCGATGACACAACGGTCGCTGACCCCCTCCCACCTTCGGCAAAAACTCCCCACCCCTTGTAGGCGCGTACAGAGCGCGGTGTGCACGTACGTGGATGCGCTCGTACACGTACGTACGTACGCACGGTAAGAATGAGACAACAAGAGAACGACGGAAAAAAGAAGGAAAAAAAACATACAACACACACACACACACACACGCGCGCGCGCACGAGCAACATTGCCTTCGAGAAAATAGAACGCCATCCATTCATAATCTAACGAACGTCGCTTCGAATTTTGTCGTTTCTCTCTGTCGCGCCCGACGGGGGGACGGGTCGCGACTGAAACCTCCGGGGCCCCTCTCTCTTTCTCTCGTCCCGCGCAGGATCGATAGAGACTGCAACTGTACGAGTGTCTTGTCAACTATTCATGCACGACGAGAAGCCGAGTTGGCGTATTCTTACGCGTCGATCGGTAAAAACCATCCATTTCCGCTCTTCGCCAATTTCCCCTCCAAACCCTTCTGGATAAATTAACAAATATTTTCGGATGTTGAATAATATCTCGCTGTTTTTTTCTCGCGAAAATGGTATGCTTCGAAAAATCATTCCTAATGCTTTCGAACGTTTCGAAACTGTTGTGTTACAACTCCTAATGATTCTGCAAGTTCAGCTAGCGCCTTACGTGAGTCTTCGTGAAGTAACGCCTCCAATTCGACACATCAAAATCATTATTTTCGACGCGTCTAAACCAATCTCTGCATGTTTTTTTTCCGACACCGCATGGTCGCCGTCTCAACAAGAATTCTGTGTGCTTCAGCTGTAGATTTTTTAAAAATAAAGTCGTGCAGTTAAATTGCCCGCAAACACACTTACTTTGGCACGAAATTTGATAGGTTCAAGGCCTTAGGCCACAGTAACGGGTATAAAATTATGTGCGAATTTGACCATGTTTTTTCGTATGAAAAAGTGATTCACTCGTAAAATTAATTACACATCTATTTAGTATGAATATCAAACTGTTAGAAAATATATTTTTTATTTTTTTTTTCGATGTACAAAATGGCCGACTACTCGAAACTTTTCGAAACAGCTTTTTTCCAATTGCCGTGACAAATAACTTCAACAATTTTCACTCGATTTACTTCAAATTTAAACGTTATGTTCCTAATTGCATTTGGCAGAGAAGTATGTACGGAATTTCTGATTAATCGAAAACTTTTCACTTTATGAGCAGTTTATGAGCAGATATAACAAAATTTTTCACTGAAAATTCATTTCTTAAGTTCTAATAACTACAACTTTTGAATAAAACAATATTTTTAAAATTCCGTACGTACTTCTCTAGGTATTCCAATGTAGATTGACGAGAATTTTTGTTTTTTGTTCTAGGTCGAATATTGTGGATGCCAAATGTCACGCCGCGGAGCGCCGAAAAAAAGATAACAAGAAATTATTAGCAGTCGGCCATTTTGTACATCGAAATATATATACTACTGTGTCCAAAAAATAAGGTGACATTGTATTTATTTCGAAAATTCTTTATTTATTTTTCCAAATCAATTTCATCCCCTTCAAAGTAATCCCCTCCCGATGCAATGCACTTATGCCAACGGATTTTTCAATCTTCGAAACACTGATTGTAGTCACTTTCCGGGATGGCCTTCAGTTCCGTCTTCGCTGCGGCTTGAATCTCCTCTATCGTATCAAAACGGTGTCCCCGGAGCGATCTTTTGAGCTTGCTGAACAGCCAGAAGTCGCACGGCGCCAAAAACTCAACCCATATCGTTCCGCAACCACCGTATTCACCTGATCTGGCGCCGTGCGACTTCTGGCTGTTCAGCAAGCTCACAAGATCGCTCCGGGGACACCGTTTTGATACGATAGAGGAGATTCAAGCCGCAGCGAAGACGGAACTGAAGGCCATCCCGGAAAGTGACTACAATCAGTGTTTCGAAGATTGGAAAACCCGTTGGCATAAGTGCATTGCATCGGGAGGGGATTACTTTGAAGGGGATGAAATTGAATTGGAAAAATAAATAAAGAATTTTCGAAATAAATACAATGTCCCCTTATTTTTTGGACACAGTAGTATATATATATATATTCTAACAACTTGATATCCATACTAAATAGATGTGTAAATAATTTTACGAGTGAATCACTTTTCTATACGAAAAAAATTGTTAAATTCGCACATGATTTTATACCCGTTACCGTGGCCTAACACATGAAGAAAAAAAGTTGTTTACACTTCGGCGAAATGACAAACACTGAATTTCAAGCTTGCTTGTATTACTTCTTCATAGACCCGTTACCATCTTAAGGGGTCTTCTCATTTTAGACGCTAAAAAAAGACCATTTACGTGAATTTTTTTGATACGTTTATATTATAGATATCGATATGAAAGTTGCTACACTTAATAAATACACTTTCGAAATACATTGATTTTTTTTATTCAAGTCACTATTCATAGACGGAAATGGTAGTTAAAAAAAAAATTCCTAAAAAAATTGCAGGTCTGCGCTTCTAATGAAATCTCGGAGGTTGATCATCGGAAACAAAAAAAATCAAACGGTTTTAGATTCAGTATGTCAATGGCTATAGCGCTTATCGTAGGATTTTTTAAATATGCAAAAATAACAAAATGGCGGACATTTTTCGAAAAAAGGGGTTTTTCACCGTTTTGGCAAAAAATATTAGTAAATATGGAAATTTTAAAAAATTCTTGATATGCGCTATAGCTATAGTGTTAAGAATATGTGGTTAAAATTTCATAAGGATTGGTTCAGTAGACTCGAAGATTTTATCAACAAGCCGTCGAAAAACGTTGTTGCGAGAAAAACGCGTTTAAAGTTTGTTTGGGTTAAATAAATACATAAAAAAAATGTTTAAATGTATTTCGAAGGTGTATTTAATAAGTGTAACAACTTTCATATGAATATCTATAATATAAATCTTTAAAAAATAGTCTTTTTTAACGTCTAAAGTGAGAAGACCCCTTAAGGCGAAGTATAAGATCTACCACGTGACATATGACTGCGAGAGAGATAGCTGAAATTTTCTAACAGAGATTTCTCAGAGATGGACAATATTTAGGGCAAAAGGAAATCATCAAACTCTGTGTCAGGGAATTCTCCAAAGCCTAATGTTTTCCTAAAAAAAATCAACTATCTATGAGAAAATTGGGTTGGAAAATTTGCGAGGTTACGTTGACCTTGTACATGCCCTAAAAGTACAGGCAGGCATTTCTGGCAATGCCATCTGTTGAAAAACAGCGAGAACTTATTCAACGTTCTCATGAACGGGGTGTTAGGAAGGTCGAATGCAAAGCCTTAAGGGGGTGATAGGTCACCTCGTTAGGAACATATCTAACCTAGGTTACCTTAGTCCAAAGTCCAAGGATTTCGAATTATCATGGTAAGTATGATACATGAGGCAGGTATCTACATGAATGATACACCAATCGAAAGAGCATTAATTGTCTGAGTTTTTTAAAATGTTGAATTTTTCAGTACAGTTTTTTTTTTTAATAGCATTAACGTAAAAGGGATTTTAATTTTTTGACAAGTTTTTAATTATTCAACACGTACTATTTAGTAAGTTGTGTGGGTACAGATGATTCTATTGGTGATGGTCGATTCAATATACATTAAGCTACGACGCAAATAAGTTTTTAATGACCAATTATGGTCTGTTCGAACATTATGAGCGAGTTAGTACCTAATTTTGGAAAATTCACCAAAAATCATACTTATCATGATAACTCGAAATCCTTAGATTTTCGATTAAAGTAACGTAGGTTAGATATGTTCCTAACGAGGTGACCTATCACCCCCTTAAGGCTTTATATCGCCCTTCTAATGTAACTAATGGATAATCCTGCAACTTCCGATAGGTCAGTTTATGTCCTACTGTATGCCGGAATTTCAGTTTAATAAAAGGCCCACGGTTTTCCAGATTATGGACTTTATCTTATTAAAAAAAAAAATCTGCTTTTGGTTGTTCGCACGCCATTTCTACAAATGATAACGTTTTTTGACCCGGTTTAAAAAAGAATACTCTTGGTTGTGTGCTTTACCTAGAAAAGAATGTTTCTAACCTTAAATGCTGAGGAAATTTTATGAAGAAAGATCTTACGCAGAATTTTCATTTAAATGAGATTGAAGTTTGCATCGTTGGAGTACAGTGAAGATTACTTTTTTTTTACTTCTTCAAACTTCTTTTCGCAGATTTTAGCGACGAAAGTCACCCAATCATTTTTTTCAAGTTTCTTCGTTGTGTACAATCGTAATCGCCACCGAAATCTTTCGTATAATAATTAAAATGAGGAAATAAAAATATAAAAAGAATTGTCGTTGCATTTCAACGATGCAAACCTTACCACCATTATAAAAACCAATTCGAACATCTGACTTTGATAGCCAGCGGTGTAAAAAAAATGTACAGCGCATATCGGGCCTGTTACTTTAACGAGTAGCTTAGTTATCGTCGATTCGGATGATTTGTAGAAATGGCATGAGAAAAACGGAAAGCAGATGAGTAAAAAAAAAATAACACGAAGCCTGAAGTCTTGAAAACCGTGGGACTTTTGCAAAACTGAAATTATAGCGTATAGTAGAACACGATCTGACTTATCGACAGCTGCAGTATTGTCCATTAATGTAGTCTTATTGCCAGGCTTCAATTCGTACGATTTTCATAATTTTTTTGAGCTTCACTAAATATATGAATAATCGTCTCTGTAAAATTTCAGCGTTGGTTATCGACCTAATTGCAGAGAAAAAAAATCTTAAAATTGCGTGTTTTTGTGAAGGAATTCCGAGACGAAATGCAAAAACCCAATTTCCGGTCGCTACAAAAGTGTATATAATATTGGGAATCCGTCAGATTCTTAAGAATAATCAGATTTGCATACTTAACACTTGTGGTAATTCAATGGTCTCAGAAAAAATTACGCTTATTGACCTAATTTTTATGTAATATCAAGTTTAATTTGAACTTCCGGTATTGGATTTATTACCACTTGCTACGATAAAGAGACGTGACAGCAAGGCAACAGCTGACGGTAGTCCTAACCTCATCTCACTCGTTCGAATTTCCACACATATTTCATTTTTGACCGACATATTTTGCCGACACAAATTGTCCACGTTTTTTACCAGTCGTGGCCCGAATACAATGCTTTATAATTCCCGCACCTGACATTTTTTTCGACAGATCGACGTTGAAAAGCATGGAAGTTAAACTCGCCTGATTGAGTAAAAAGAGACGGAGATAGAATCAATGTTGCCAAATATCAAACCTAGAAATACTCCGCGAAGTTGGAATAACTATTTTTTCATTTTTATAATTGAATGTGAACATTCATTAAACCGTTTACACATGGCAAATGTTAGTTATTACAAATTATTTTTTTTTTTGCATATGTTAAAAATATAAATTGTACAAGTCTCAAGTATAAACAGCGGTATGACTAGTGTGAAGCGATAAGACTATCTTAAGGAGAGATATACACCTAAATGGTCGAGGTCGAGGATTTACAAGCTATGAACATTCCGTCGACCGTAGAAGACCTACACTGTGAGCCTGGTATCGATGAGATTCCACGTAAGTTGACAAATTTCATGATTTATTCATTCCCAAATTTTCAAACGCGTTTTTCTCAAAACCACGTTTTTCAAATCGGTACCCAAAATTTCTCGAAAACCAATGAACCGATTGCCTTGGGGTTGTTTGTGGTTATTCTATACACCATTATTCAGTACTTGTCATACGATTTTTTTCCCGGTACTTCGTTTTTGTTTTATAGGCAAAATAATAACTAATTTTTGGCCCAAAAATCACTATTTATGTTCAAACGTCCGCCATTTTGTCATAAATCGATATTTTCAAAATCGGCTACGACAAGTACCAGATTATAGTATCTAATTTAATAATCGTTTTGGTTTCTTTTTTCAGATGATTTTTGAATAAACGCCAGTGGGTACCGTATACGCAGATTTTTTTACGACGCTCCAAGGATCATACAATATCCTTGTATATTATTGATATTTTTAAATAAAGAAAATTAAACATAATTTTGAATGTACATACTTTTAGATAATTAAAACCCAAATTCGAAATTTCAAATAGTTTTCCTTGAAAAAAATCACAAAAATGACCTTTTTTTCGGCTCCTAGGTGTATATCTCCCCTTAAGGCGAGGATTAAACATTTGGACAGGAAAAAATAATGCAATTTTGAATGGTTTTTTGAACTAAGAAATAATTACTCTAAATTTATCAAACTATAGGTATACTTAAATAGTATATTTAAGTATACAAAACAATTTAAAAAAATTAATTTATCATTAAAATGGCGGCAGAGTGTTGAAGCAAGATTGCAGCGGGAGTCGCGAATCGGCGTGCAATCTAGCTTCCCGTAGACTTTCATGTGCGAGAAAATTCAAAAAATTGTTCAACAGAACTTGTATAGCTTGTAATTTAACGGAATGGCACGCATTTACAAAAAAAAAATCAACATATCACGCCAAAATTTCTGTAAAATTTGGATTTAAAAAAGTAGTAATTCTTTCTAATTATTCAAAAACAATTTTCGTCACTAGAAGGCAGCAATATTGTCAATATTTCTACCAACTTCCAACTCAATCGGCTCAATAGTTGTTGAGTAATCCTGCACGCCATCTTCGAAAATGCAGTTTTGAAAAAAAAAAAAACGCGTTTGAAGTTTACGCCCACTCGACGTTTTCCGAATACGCTTTGGAAACTTTGTAAAAATATTCTACATATATATTTCTATCGTTTAAAGAAAGAAAAAAAAACCGATTTTTTTTATCGTCGTGAATGTATATCCCGCGTCAATTACAGGACACTCTGCACATCAAGTGTTTTATTTCCATCCATAGACGCTTTTTTTCCCCCGATGTCTGGAGTAATGCTACGACAGTTTGCAAATACGCTCGTGAATGGGTGTGCACGAGGAGACGGCAACGTGTGGCGTGAAAATGAAGAAAAATCGTAGCGCCACGAATGATCTAGAGGGAACCGAGGAGAAGCGAAGAAGGCGAGGAGGGATCACACACCGGAAGTCACTGTTTCATTTTGTCACCTCGATACGAGCGCGCGTCCCCCTTCCCGTCGCCGCCCTCTTTGCACACTCCTCGCGACGCTACACCTCAAATTACTTGCATCGATGACTCTCCTCTCTCTTTCGCTCCCCTCCCTCCCCCTCCCTCCCCCCTCTCGCTCTCTCTCTCTCTGTCCACGGTAGCACGCTGCTCCCAACGACCGTTTCGCGTCCAATCTTTTCCACCCATTTACCCGTATCTGCTGTCTCTTCGAGATAGCCCAAATATTTTATTTGAATTTCAGGGGGTAAAAGGCTGAGATACGGCAACATTGCGCAACGCGCTCTTACTTTCGATCGATCGAAACGATGATGCGAGGGCTCGCCCGACGAATGGACGACGATCCCTTCCCGGCGGAATACGACACACCGACGTAGCTCGTGAAATGTTTCCGGTTGAAAGAAAAATGAAACAAGGCCATAGCCCGACTCGCGATTCGACGGATATCTCGAAGTTTCGAGTCGGAACGAACGTTTGGCAAAGCGACGACGGGAACGACGTCGCCGCCGCGTCCACGACGTGCCAGGGGAGGGAGACCGGAAATAGAAGGTTGGAGAAAAATTTCACGATAAAACAATGAAAAAGTGTACGGGACTGGTCGAGCTTGCTCGTAAGCCAGGAATGCGGGGGAAGAGAGGGGGAGAGGGGGAGAGGGAGAGGGAGAGAGAGAGAGAGGGGGTGGAAAAGAATAAAATGTATGTCCCAAAGGTTGGGCTTTCAACGCTATCAATCGACTTTGAACCTTTGAATATCTGTACATATGCTGTAAGAAACAAATATGACAATGCTATTACTTTAAGGGATTAGGCTACTCTAGAGGCCGAAAAAAGGCTTTTTGGGGATTTGCATAGTTCATTTGTTATTAACAATTATCTGACGAAATGTTACACTTTCTAAAAATTTGCCTAAAAAATCGTCAGATAATTGTTAATAACAAATAAACTATGCAATATAAAAAAAAATCCTACGTACTTCCATAGACAATGTATTTTTAAAGATATACTCAACATTTCAAGTGAATCGGTTGAAAATTGTCTGAGTTATGTTTCCGGCCAACTTAAAAAATGCAGTTTTGAGATAAACGCTGCACGACCGCCATTTTGAAATTAATCGCGTCAAAAAAATTATTGTATACAGTCACTAATATGTATGATAAACACCCTTTTTTGTAATCTCGATTTATTTTGTAGTTTCACTGGAAAAAAAAATCCCCAAAAAGCCTATTTTTTCGACCTCTGGAGTGGCCTTTTAGAGTTAAGGCCTTAACAAATTCTTCCACGTGTGCACTTTTTTCAATAACCCCAAAGAAGCGTGTTATCGTAAAAACATGTTTTGTAAACAATTCAAAAGATAAAATGAAAATCGGCCTATCGCTTGTGTATGTGATGGTAGGTTGTAATATGATTGCAAAAAAGCTTTTGAATGTATCGAAAAAGGGCGCGGATGGACGATATTGAAATTTGCATAATTGGAACGCGACTTCTTTTTTATTCTGCGATGCTGAAGTTTGCATCGTTGGAACGCAAAGAAATTTTTTTTTAATTTTTGTATTTCCTTATTTTCATCATCATCCAGAATCTTTTTTTTTACATACTGAAGGTGAAAATTGCTGATAAGAACTTTGAGAAACGTTTGAGTGATTTGGAGGACTAAACGTGCCGAAAAAAATTGCGCTACGAAAATTCCGTTGCGTTCCTACGATGCAAACTTAAATATCATTCTATTCTTTCATTTCCTCGGTCTCATTATCATCCAAATTTTTTCTCACATATTCCTGCTGAAGATCTCTAATAAGATTTCGGAAAAACGTTTGGATAAGGCCCAAATTTGCTTGAAGAAGTTGTACTAGGAAACTTTCCGTGCGTTCCAATTATGAAAACTTCTATATGTGCGACACTCCTTGTAACCTAGTATCTTCAGATTTGAGGTATTTTTTTCTAACGAACCCGAATACTTGAGAATTAACGGATTTTCGTCTACGATGAAGTAAAAATACGTGCCAGTATACTGGGTAAAATTGCAAGCCGAGTCATCGAGCTTTCAGCGAAAAATTACGGCTTCAAAAATCGTATAATTCATACGGCACTTTATAGAGACGGCATGCTGGCCAGATTTCTATCCAATAAATTTTATCCCTACGTTGGGACACACTGGGTGATATTGACCCAGGCGAATTTGAAATAAAATGCTCACACTAAAAGTGAAAGGTATCAATAATTTTGGCAATTCAATTCTATTGGGACGTTGAATGAATTCTCGTTGGTTTCCAACAGATGGCGTTACCAGAACTGCGTGCGTACGTGTGGTTTAAGGCGTGATATACATTTACAACGATAAAAAAATCGATTTCTTTTTTAAACGATAGAACTATATATGTGGAATATTTTCCCAAAGATTCGATAGATTTCCCAAAGATTGGTACCTTCTATTTGACGGGAATTGTTTTTGAAAAATTGGAAAAAAACTACTTTTTTCATCCACATTTTACAGAAATGTTGCGTGAAATGTTGATTTTTTTTTGGAAATATGTGTCATTTTCTTAAATTTGTATTTTCTTCATTTTAATTACCGTCACATGGAAACTATACATGTTCCAACTGAAAAAATGTTTGAACTTTTTTGCAAATCAAAGTCTACGGGCCGCTGGACTGCACACCGATTCGCAACTCCCGCGGCGACCTTGTTGTAACACTCTGCCAAAGCTCTGTCATTTTGATGATGGGTTAATTTAAAAAAAAATGTTTTGTATACTTAAATATACTATTAAGGCAGGATTCTACTTTGAAACTTTGAAACTTTGAAATTGGATGAAAACACCCACCTGGAACACGTCGAAGGCATATTATATGGCCCAGGCATCGCTGATTGAGGGTAAGATAATTTTTTCTACGATTTATCACTCACCAAAACTTTAAACGCGTTTTTCTCGAAACGACATTTTCAAGTACCGTGGTCGTGATAACTCAAAAAGTACTGAACCGATCCTTATGAAATTTGGAACACATATTCTATATGTGTGTACCAACCGACCTAACTACAATCAACTTAAAATTTTGATTAGAACTATTTTTTTTATTGCAAAAAAAGACCCAAAAACGCATTTTTTTCGTATTTTAGCCGCCATTTTGTTAATTTTGCACGTATATAAAATATTCTAGTTAGGTCGGTTCCTGAAGACATACTGAACATGAAACTATTTGATTTTTTTGTTTCAGACCATCCGTCGGGAAGATTTCACGACCACGGCAACGGTACCTGCTTTTCGAGGCGTTGGCTTTAAACCTATTTTACGTGTACAAAAAATGAATAAAATACATTTAATTTTTTTTTTAATGTACTTAAAGAGTGTATTTATTGAACAGTTTAAACCCCATATCGATATCTTTAATAGTATTCTCAGAAAAAAT
This sequence comes from Ophion obscuratus, assembly GCA_964007375.1. NCBI lineage: Eukaryota > Metazoa > Arthropoda > Insecta > Hymenoptera > Ichneumonidae > Ophion > Ophion obscuratus. The sequence goes on along the minus strand of OZ023321.1, from coordinate 15,030,621 downwards.
TCACGAAAATGGCGTTTTTTTTCATGGTTTCAAAGTAGAATCCTGCCTTAAAGTATACCTAAAGTTTGATAATTGTAGAATAATTATTTCTTAGTTTAAAAAATCCCTTAATATTGCTTATTTTTTTCCCCTCTAAATGTATATACCGCCTTAAGATGGTAACGCGTCTATGAAGAAGAGCTATTAGCAAGCTTGAAATTCAGAGTATGTCATTTCGTCGAAGGGTAAGCAACTTTTTTTTTTTAATCGTGTCAAACATGTCAAATTGCGTGCCAAAAAGAGTATTTACACGGAATTTTACTGCACAACGTTATTTTTTTTAAATCTGCAGTTGAGGCAAACAGAATTCTTGGTGAGACTTACGGCGACCATGCTCTGTAGGAAACAACATGCAGCGATTGATTTAGATGCTTCAAACATAATGATTTTGATTTGCCGAATTGGAGGCATTACCTGATGAAGACTCATGCCAGACGCTAGTCGAACTTGCAGAGCATTAGGAGTTGATCACACAACAGTTTGGAAACGTTTGAGAACGTAACGAATGATTTTTGAAAATAAATAATTGATTTTCACCAAAAAAAAGCGAGAACTTATTTAACATCCTGATATACCTAGCGAATTTCAATTAGGCAGGCATGTTAGGAAATGTTTATGGTGTACACCTCATTTTGGCAATAAAAATCGACCGAAGGGTTGTTAATGACAGGTGGATGAAGGACTGTCCGGGTCAAATTGGCCTAGTGTGTGAAAATCGTGGAAAAATGTAAGTGTGTCAACAAACGGATATACTAAATAATTCCAAATGTCTGATAGAAACTGCTCTACACATATAAAGAATTCCGAAGGTTCCGTAACAACAAAAACCGAATGTTTGAAGAAAATATTAACGATAAAACTTGGAAAAATGTGACTAGCCGAAGAATTGTCGTACTCGCGACTTTTCAGCGAACTCGTATAATCATGTATAAAATCTACAAAATGCATGCGAATATCTTTATTCCGAATTATCGTTGGGTGAAAAAATGGATTGTAACTCATTTTTGTTGAGCGCCATTGTAGTTTATCAATGATTGTGATACCAATGACTCAGAAGGGCCCTGCTTTGCGCCCAAAAAATACGGCCCTACGCGATATTCCTTAAGGGGTTAGGCTACCTTAGAGGCCGAAAAAATAGGCTTTTTGCGGACTTTTTTCAGAAAAACTACAAACAAATCGAGATTACAAAAAAAAGGGTGTTTATCTTACATATCAGGCCTTAACACAACTATTTTTTGTAGTATTCGTAATAAAGAAATCCTAAACGCCCTCTTCCTCACACTCTCTCTCTCGGACAGTATTTTAGAAATCTCTCTTTTCTTAACCCATTAACGCCCAAGAATCGCGATTTTTTCCTTCATTTTCAAGCCAGATTTTTATTATATAAAAAAAATCATAAAAAATGAAGAGATACGTTCCCTAGTATTTTCGAGGGTGCTCTTTCAGAATCTGGGGTCAAAATCGGGTTTTGTCCATTAGGAAAAAAAAATGTGGCGGCTTTTAAACAAACAAAAAAACAGCAAAAATCGATGACACTTTTTTTTCAACATTTTTTTTTTCACCTCGAAGCCGTTGAAAAGTCCGGTTTTTTTTTCAACCATGGGTGCATAGAATAGTGACGATTGAACAATCAATTTTTTTTAATTCGTCGTTGTCAACATTTTCACTCCCAAAATGGCGCTTTTTACCCCCTGAGTGACACGAAAAATTTCACGCTCGGGATTCTGAAAGAGCACCCTCGAAAATACTAGGGAACGTATCTCTTCATTTTTCATGATTTTTTTTATATAATAAAAATCTGACTTGAAAATGAAGGAAAAAATCGCGATTCTTGGGCGTTAATGGGTTAACTCGCCTCTGAGTCGAAGTTTATAAAAGTTATACTTTTATAAACGAGTCTATAATACACCAACCGTCCGAATCTGTCAACAACGAAAATAACATACGTTTCGAGTGGAACCAACGTGTCGAGTAGTACCGAATACGAATAAGGAGAATTATAATTTCTTTTTCGTTTCCTGACTGAAGTTTTAGATTTTTTTTTTCAAAGCAACATTCTCTCTGGGATCTCTTCTTCTATTTGAAAATTCATAATCCTGCAGCTACGTGCCAAAGTTGACGTTTACATCGTTGAAAAGCAACAAAAACAAATTCTCTTTAACTGTTCAAATTATTTGTAACCATAAAAAGCACACAAACGTTTTAATTTTATTCTTTTAAGGGGTGAGATGCTGTCAGAATTTTCAAAAAATCGATTTTTTAAAACGTTTTCTTGAAGGATGTTGTTTCGAAAATATTCCCTGAATATTTCAAGTGAATCCGATGAATAGTCTCCGGAATATCCCACAATTAGTAAAGGGGCGGCGGATCCCCATGACAGACAGGGGCTGACAAACGCGCAAACGATAATACCCGGGAAGGCAGAATGCTTCGAAGACAACGACAAATTGATATTTTGGAACCTTCCACATCGGCAGAAGCCCCATTGTATGGGCTAGGAATTGCTGATTCGATGTAAGTAATTTTTTAATTAGTATTTCTATACATAAACCAAGTGTGACAATTGGAAAACTCTTTCAGAAGTTTCAAAAATGTATCACTCAAAAACTATGAACTTTGTCAAAATTTTATAAAGAATACTTTCGTTTTAAAATTGGTCAAAATGGTAAAAAAATAATAATTCATCCCGAAAAACTTTAACTTTTTGAAAAATTGTTTTAACAATTGGCTATAAACAATTGAATGCTCGACTTTTCGGCAAAAAATTCTGATATTCGGATTCAGCGGATCAAAATACATAAAAAAAAGTTTAGCTTCATCCATCGAGCTCAAAATTTTACGAACATAATATAATACCGTATCCACATCGCAAAACTTTAAACGGGTTTTTCTCGAAACTATGTTTTTCAAGTCGGTGATCAGTATAATTAAAAAACCACTCGATGGATTTTGATGAAATGTGTTGTGCTTATTGATAGCATTAAAAACTAGTCTTTAATCAAAGGATTTTCATTTTTGTTGAAAATTTCTACATTTTTTTTAACAATAAACGAGCGATTTTTTTTATCGAAAATCGAAAGTTATCTGCCGGAAGCCGCCATTTTATTAATTTAAAAAAAGCTTCGATTAATTACTAGATTTATTATTAAACTAATGATTTTTTTGGTTTTTTTTTTATTTCAGATGATCCAGTAAAATTTCATGATGGTCACCGCAAAGCACTACATGCCGAAGGGGATCCGACAAAAATGGCGATATTTTTATAAATAATCAATATTTTTCTTTAAAAATTTGTACAAGTCAAGTTGAAATATAACACAAAAAGTCCGTGTAACCACTTTTGTAAAACAAACTTAATTACTATAAAAAAACAATTATTGAAAATGCTCCTTTTTTTCACGCCTCTGACTGCATCTCACCCCATAAGAAATTCGCGACCTCGATTTGCAAAAAAGAAGACTCCAAATAATCGTGCAAATAATGAATAGAAAAATGAAGAAACAGAAAAAATCGTCGCCTTCCAACGATGCAGCCATTAGCGTCATGCTACGGGAGTGTAGGCTCTCTGGTCCTCGTTCACCCAATTCCGTATTACGTTTAACGAATGCAAACGTGCTATCGGGGCCCTGCGTCTGGGTGGTGACCAAGACCAACGTTGGCTCGTCACCGGTCAACGCTCTTGACTCATCGTTTCCGAACGGCAGCCACATTTAGCTAATTTCATCGACCAATCTACCGGTACCTCCTCTCGTGGCGCAATCTTCCAACTTTTCATTTTGACGCGAGACTCGGAGAACAGTTTTTTTTTTCTCCTTCCGTATATACACCCATTTTCATTAATCCAACTCCAATGCCAGCCAACGTTGAATCATTCTTATCGTAAAGATAAATAGAATAACGCGTGAGATGGTGAAATTTTTATACTCGTGTAAGCAAGATTGGAAAAAATAAAATAAAAACAAACAGAGAGATTTGCATCGGCGATTATTCGGGCACGCAATATTCGTCGGTAGTTGAAAGCGACCAGCCGGCCGAGGGAAGTGCCGAAAAGTTTCAATCGATGCTTCGTGGTTTTAGACGGCCGAAAGGTCCGAGTCTATAGCGTGTTTCTGCGACAGATCAAGGTCGAGTCACGGTCGTTGGAATCCGTTTTTTCTTTGGGCGATAGCCCGGGAGACTAAACCCGACGAATATTGTAAAAACAGATTATCCGAAGATGAGGGGGGGGGGGGGGGGGGGGGGAGGCGATTCTCGAAAATGAACGATTCGAGAATCGTTCTCATGACCAAAATCGTAGAGAGTAGAAAAAGCAACAAAAAAGTATATCATCGCAATTTTCGTATCATGACGGAGAGCCGAGTTATGGCAAAAAAACTAAATTTGCCCCTTTTTTCAAGATGGCGGAGAACGCTCGTAGGAAATCTTGGTCGACAATTTCAAGTTAAGGGGTAAGGCCACTGTACATTTTTTGAAAAATCGATTTTTTTTTATTGGCTTAAAAAATAGTTTAAACCCTCTAGTTTAAAAATAGTTTAAATCCTTTTAACTTCTTTTTTTAATTTTTTCCAATAAAAAACTATTCGCAAAACTTTAAACGCGTTTTTCTCGAAACATGGTTTTTCAAAATGGCACGCAGCATAACTCGAACAATTTTCATTTTTTTTACTTGAAATTTTAACCAGATGTGAACATTTACATTATCTTGAGAATGTCGATCGGAATTTTCAAGAACTTTATTTATTGATTTTTTATTAACAAAAAACTTGCCGTTTTTTTCGTCAAAAATCAATTTTTTTTTTCAAACGCACGCCAAATCCACAAAAATTGATACTTTTTAAAATCCGATCGACATTCTCTAGCTATAGCCCTCTAGATTAATGGTTTTTTTTTGTTCTAGATTTAAAAGTACACCAGTGGTGCTGCGTGCCGCGGAGCCCTGGAAGCAAAACATGTCCCGGGAAGATAGCTGTGGAACCGCCATTTTGTTTTTTTTTTACTGTAAAAAAATTTTATAATAAAGTTTAATGTATGCCCGATAACACCATTAAAAGTTTTTTTTTAAATACCTTCAATTTCGGGAGCAAAAAATTAGTGAAAAAACCTTTTTTTTTGGGCCGTTACAGTGGCCTTACTCCTTGGACAGGAAAAAATAAGCAATATTGAGGGATTTTTTAAACTAAGACACAATTATTCTACAATTATCAAACTTTAATACTTTGGGGCCGTCCATATATTACGTCATTCTAAATTTGGGGGGGGGGGGAGGTTCGTCTGCGGATGACGGTAAATGATGGATGAGGGGGGGGGGGGGGGTGTTTCGAAATTGACGTCATTCTTGTGATACCAGTTACTTCAAAATGTACAATAGTATATTGTACAACTAGAGTGGTTTCCCCGCATGAGTGATGAAAAATATTTTGCAAGTACCTAATGTTATTAATTATTGAACTCATTATTTATTTATTTATTACATAAGGTTTGTCTACATTATATTCGAGAACTTCAAATAACAGCGTACCAATGAAAATAGTTCCATCGAGCAAAATGAATATGGGGAGGATACGGAGATATTACCCGTGATCCAGGATTTGCAAGAATGGATGGAAACTCCGTGGGAGCTATCCAAAGAAAACTAAAGAATAGGAAAGAATAATATTATTATATTAATGAAAATTGCCAAAGTACAAAATAACAAAAGATGATTCTATAACAAAATGTGGGAGCTATCCAAAGAAAACTAAAGAATAGGGAAGAATAATATTATTATATAAATAAACATTGCCAAAGTACAAAATAATAAAAGATGATTTTATAACAAAATGGTTTAATGTTACCCAATTTTTCTCAAATCCGCAAATGTTTTAATTTTGCCAAACTGGTAATGACGTCAATTTTGCGAGAGGGGGGGGGGTCATTAGGAAATGACGATAGGATGATTGTAGGGGGGGGGGTCGAAAATCAGCAAAAATCGATGACGTAATATATGGACGGCCCCTTTAATAGTATATTTAAGTACACGAAACAATTTTTTTTAATTACTTCATCATCAAAATTAGAAGTTTTTCGAAATCCGCTTGGAAACTTTGGGAAAATATTCTACATATTCTATGATTTAAAGGGGAAAACAATGAAATCGATTTTTTGATCGTTGTAAATGTATATCCCGCCTTAAGTTTTTCCAAGCTCCCCCCACGCTATATTAAAAAATCAGCCTCCTCGGTTCATTTGTATTTATCGGCCTCTTTTTCGGACATAATGACTGGATTAATTTAGAATGAGGTACCCGTCAGCGCCGACAGCCCTCTCGCGAGATGTTTTTTTTTTTTTTTTCTTATTATCCCCAAACACGAATTTCAATCCAAGAGGCAAAGGCGCATCAAGGAGAAGCGGCAACGTCGTGGTCCGAACGACCAAGTTTCGCGCGCTCCCCCTCTGTTCCACGTGAAGCTTTCTTCAAAGAATTGAGCGAGGTTGGCGCGAAGAAGCTCGGAAAAGGAAGGAGAAAAAAGAGAGAGAGAGAACTCACCTGTGCAGCTGAACGGGGGTAGATCTGGCGGGTAAATGCTGATTGTGCGAGGGCGGCTGCGGCTGCGGCGGTGGTTGGCCCTGATGAGTCTGAACGCGATTCGTTCCGACCATCGAGTGGCCATGGCCCACCCCGTGGGGGAGGGGGGGATGACGGTGATGATGGTGGTGGTGGTGATGATGATGCAAATCTGCCCCCACGGGGCCCACCGGACCCCCCACTCCGAGTCCGCTCACTACCTGGACCTGCTTGCCCACGGTCTCCATCAGCCCTGGCGCATCCTCAACTGTAATCGTCATAAACAAGCATTTTCTTTTGGCTCTTACATCTTGACCAATACGCCCGAACGTATTGTCTCCCGAAACGATCGACTTTTTCGACTAAACTCGCAAACGATCACCGTTTACAGTGATAACGTGAAACAATGAATTTGCATATGCGCCCTTGTGCGTCCGGTGCTTCGTCCTCGAGTCGGACGGAGTATTCGGGGGGAGGGGGCGGGGGACAAGGGACGTACATGTTTTTGCGTTACGATCAATTTTGCCGAGATGTTCCCCCTGCTGGTCGTCGTTCGTCGACTCGACGACGAAAATAACTCGGTTCGCGGAGCCACGACGTTCCTTTTTTTTTTTTCTCTCGCTCGAGTTATATCCCGCGATCGATCGCGCTCCACTCGAAAAAACAGTTCGAAAGGACGGGCTCGGACGAGTCGCGCCGCGTTAATCTCGGAACTCTTGGTCGCGAAATATATATGTCTGAATAATTGATCGTCCTATCGAGCAGCCCTCGGTATACGGATGTTACATCTCCGCTCCTCTCTCTCTCTCTCTCTCTCTCTCTCTCTCTCTCTCTGTTCACCCACTTCGGCAGGTCAGTCACGAGACCGAGGATTTTCCCAAGAAGATTCCTCCGAAATAGCTTTGATGC